>OZ018392.1:29288479-29341355 GCA_963969525.1 Ontholestes murinus | reverse complement strand
AAATTGGTTTTCGACAACTTTTCTACACTTTTATAATCGATAATGCATTGCTTTCAAAAACCGTTTTAGTATTTTATTTGCTTTAGGATAATACTAAAAGATTGAATATGTATTTATTTATATTTATATTTATATTTATTGTTTGCGTTGTTTCTCTTCTTAAATAAAATCTCAAATACAAACTACTATGAAAAATATTACTTAAATTTTAATTGAAGAGACCCGGGCGGAGTTCATTTCTTCGAGATGTTCTTCCACTCTGATAGGGTGTTATAAAATTTGTAGGATGGCTTGACAGTATCTTAATTCTGGTGACAATAATTACTGCAAAAGCTTATCTAAAAAGTATACCACAATCATCTTATAACACCTCTCCCCCTAGAGATAATTTGGAAATATATTTCGCATTAGTTTCCAACTTCTTACCCATACAATTTCTTCCAAACTCTTTGATGCACTTATCAGAAAAATAAATTACCTTCTCTCCAACTATTCTAATTTTCAATATTCTTATTAATCACCTCGTTAAAAAAATTACCATGACGGTGGTGAAGGGTAGGCTTGAGAAGGAGTTGGAGACCAAAGGAATTCTACCGAAGGAGGCTTTAGAAAAGGGAGGGGAATATGGGATTAATCTTTACACTGAGGAGGATTGTGGACAGAGCATTGGATGAAAAGGGCACTATATACGCTGTTTTCTGAGGAGAGATAAAAGATGTGATGAAGAGAGTGAATATGGACAAAAATGACTGCAAGTGAATACAAGGAAAATAAAGTGAATACGATTTAGGTATATATTTATATTTACTTTACAAGATCCTATTAAAATAATGTAAACAAAATTAAGATAAATACATTAAAAATTACAAAAATATAAGAAGGAAGGAAATAGTTGGTGAATTAGAATTGAATGGAGGGGTGATTGAGAGGGTTTAAATGCATGGGTGGATACGGCGAGCATGCCAAATGACTACAGGAGAAAACCACAAGAGCATAGGGCATGGTGAGGAAGATAATGGTTTTTCAGGAAACTTCTAATTGGTGCACCAGCTGTAAGATGCGTGTGGGAAATTAATTTGCTATATGGTGAAGAAATATGAAGAATAAGGAGGAATTGGGCTGAAATTTAAACTTCTGAGTACATTCTGCTTCAAGAAAGAAATATAATGAATGAAGGAGGAGTGGAAGGAGGTCGAAGGAGGTATCAAATGTGGCAGGTGTATGGTAGGGTGCTAGTGACTTGACATTAGTCTTAGTGTCTTCTCAATGAAGAGAAGATTACCCTGGCGCGAGCTAGATGCGGTTTGGGAGAGAGAGGGAGGAATGTTTGGATGAGGGATATTTATGGAAGGTGTGTACTGTCCACGAGTGGGAGATACTTAGAGATACTTTTGGGAGAATAGTGTTAAGGTGTGTACAATGAGTGGTTGGGAGGAAACAAGAGAGGATGGAGCTGGAGTAACGGTTTCGGCGTGACTGGGGTGGGAGAGGGAAGTAAAGAGAAATGTAAAATAGACGGTTTTTATATGTCAAATTGAAGTTTTTATGTCAATAAAGGTTTTTTTAAATTTTTGACACCTCACCAAAGCGAAACGGGGGTCGACTTGAAAATCTTAAATAGAAACCCCTATTTTCTATTGCAGATTCGAAAAGAGCGTAAAAAAATATGCATTTTTTATCTGGCGACATTTTTCGAATTCCTTGCAGATGACAGAATCGTAAAACTCGTGATGTGACCATCATGGTACTTTCCCTATATTTTTCTCGAAAATTACCAGGTTTATGCAAAAATGCTATTCTTTATAATTTGTTTATTTTTAAATTCTCTACAATTACTTGGTATACAAATTTAATATAACTATAATAGTTTATTAGCAATAGGCAAAAAATTTCAAAATTTGTTATTTTTAAGTTTTTTCCTGCAAGTCTTGAACTTTATTAGAAATATATTTTTAAAAAACTTGTTCAGTTTATCATTCCCTTCAACTTTTGTTTGAAAAGATTTGTAAAATTTTTCATATTTAAAAAAATATCGGAAAGAAACAAAAATGCTCCTCTAGTATGTTCACCAAAAACTTTTCAGTTCCAGTTTCTAACGATAAAACCTTAAGTTTAAAGTTTTATCTATATACTAGTATGTAAAAATTCGTTTTTTTTTTTTGAAAAAATGTTTCAACAGATTCAGATGAAATAAAACCGTCTTTATTTAAGAAACATTCCACACATACACACATCATTTTGAGGAAGATATCGGATTCTGAAAATACCTTCCTTCCAGATTCTAGGAGGACCGGGAAATTAGAGAATAAATTGACAAATACGTAGCATTCTAGAAATCATATTTTCATCATTACAGCGCCACCTATTGGGCGTACAAGAATAATCACGGATTACAATTAACATATTTTTTACACTCTTTCGTAATCTGCAATGATAATAAGGGTTCCCATTTAATATTCTTAAGTTGACGCCTCTTTCCAACTCCCCCAGGGATTTGAAGGGAGGCGAAGGGGTGGTATTTTGTCAGAATCCGATGTCACCCTCAAAATTATGTGTATATGTGTGTATGGATTTGGCCTTAAAAAAGAACGTTTTTTAAATCTAAATCTGTTGAAACATTTTTTAATAAAAAACGAATTTTTACGATTCTAGCGCCATCTGTGTGGAATTTGAAAAAAGTCGCCAGATAAAAACTGCAAATTTTTTTACGCTCTTTCCGAACCTGCAAAAAAAATAGGGGTTTCCATTTAAGATTTTCAAGTTGATCCCTTTTCCCGGCCCCCTTGGGGTCTGGGGGGACTATTTTGTCAGAATCCGATGTCCCCCTTAAAACTATGAAAGTTTCCATCCGGCACATTTTTCGATGCGATTCATTCTTTTTAACTTATTCGAGACCGTAATATAATACAGGACACCCTATATATTTATTGATTATATCGGTCATATCAAATGCTTAAAATTCTTCAAAATACTCTCCTCCATCTTCAATACGTTTACGGAAACGTGTCTATCATACCTGGAAGGCATTCTGAAACCCCTCGTCAGAATTGACTCTTAGAAGCGTTATAACATGCTTTTATAATTTCTCCATGGACTTCCAATGCTTTCCTTTCAGCTTTCTCTTTACCGGGATGTTGCTGCGGGCTAAGAAATTGGTAACGGTAAAGACCGTGGAGTAGGGGCACTGTCATGGTGTTAAAACCCCTGAGTGATCTACGTTCTCGCGCTTAGTCTTGAGTGGAAAAGAGAGTTACGTAGATGGGGGCGAGAAGGATTTTTCCAACCAAATTGTGTAATTTAAATATTATAACGAATTTACAATACATTTTATTTTTTATTTAACTAGAGTATCTACTAAAATTCGATGTTTTATGAGCACTGAATTTAAAATGTAACGTTTAACATTAAATAAATCAAAAATCCCACGGCATGTCACTATTTCTCAGTTGTCTCGTATTCCTAAAAGATTGTTTATTAATATAGAAATGGCAGGTAGCTGCTAAGATCCGCTAATTTGTAAAAATTGTTGTTTTTTTGTAAGAATGACAGTGCAGTTCGATTTTCCAATTAAAGTAGTACTATTCAATTAATACAATAGTAACAATAAATAATAAAAACGAATAAACTAATAATATTATAATCACATTATATCGTAATTACATCGATTAAATCACTTTATTGTTCCTAAATTTGCAATCAAGATTCATAATCATCAATCTCAAAAAAGCCAAATTACATATCTAACAATTTTCACACTTTTTCTGCCTTATTGGATGCGCTATTTTGTTTTTTGGAAATTTTTGATTCAGTTTTTACACCGTCCTTAAAAAAGTCGATTTACAAGTTTCTATGAAATGCTAGCAATTTTAACATTTATTGTCCGCCATATTGTTTCCGCCATTTTGCTTTTATTAAATTTTTGTAAAGATTAATTGGTTTCTTCATAACAACCTATATACAAAGTTTCAATTGAACCCATCTTTATATTATGACCATCCTTTCGGCATTTGGGACCACTATGTTGCGGTATTAACTCAAAATGGACGATTCCTTCGCCATCAAAAAAGACATTGGCGTCTAGAATGGAATTCGTATGCGATCTCCTCCCGGCCCTCCTATAACGAATTGTGGTATCTCCTACAATGTGATCTTGAATTATAGTCATCCTAGAAGGCCTCTTGAAATATTTTGGTTGAATTCTTTTCAAGCCGCACACAAAACTTGATTGTGTATCGTTATTCAACACTCTACTCAGACTGCTCAAAGCAACCCGGTGACCTCTTCATTGGAAGAGAAGTCCCTTTACCATATTTCCCTATGTCTTACTCCATTGCAATGGATAGTCGCATCACAATAAAATCGTATACATTACATTCATAATAGACCTTGTACATTACGCAGAACTGATATTCACTATATGAAAATTTTATTATTTTTTCAAAATAAATTTCCACTTGCTTAATAACTTAAATATAAATATAAGAATTTTATTTCATTATTACTCGTTGATTTCTTTTTTTCATTAAATAATTTAATAATTTCAAAATTCAATTTAAAATTGTAATAAATTTTAAAATAATTTAGTAATTCTCAATATTTAATAACGACAATTAAAACTCAAACTAAAAAGCGGAAAACTCTTTTCAATTATTTAAAAAATTGCAAAAAATCGTGTGTAGTTTAAAAACATTAAATTATATCCCGAATGAACACGTTTAGTGAAAATAGATTTAACCTTGCTGAAAATTACTAGCGTCAGTTAAAAACTCAAACTAGAGACTGAAGAGTGGTTTTGGTGATTTAAAAATTTGTAAAAGTAATCACATTTGTTATAAAAGAATTCATTTAGCGCCGCTATATATTTCATGGCGACAGTTGAAACTCAAATTGAAGAAATGAGAAATGTCCTCGGTTATTTAAAAACTGTAAAAAACTTCCCTCTTTTCTCTTTAAAGATGTTTGAATTAAAACTTAAACGTACAATTAAAATTTAAATGGTGGCAATCAAAACTCAAACTAAATAAACTGAAAAGTGTTTCGGGTAATTTAAGAAATTGTAAAAATTATTTTCAATTCCAAATCATTTGAAAATTAAAAATGCATATTAAATAAACTTATAAATAATAACATTTTGTAACTTTGTTTGTATAACACTATTTATTTTTGTTGACTATAGTTTCGGCAACTTAACATGCCATTATCAAAACAATTTATACTGAACATGTATAACGAAGTAGAAGAAAAGAATGAATTGATTTAACACATGTAAACATTTCATTATTTAATAACGATTGTTAAAAGTAAAAGGCAATAAATACGAAATGTTTTCGATAATTAAAAAAAATATAAAAACGTTATGCATTTTTTTAAATAAAATAACTTCATTTTTTATAACAAAATAATAATTATAGCAAAAGATAAAATATATTCAGAAAAAAGAAGCAACTGACTAATGCTTTTAAAATTTTTATTTAATTTAAAAGTAATATGAAAACTAACAATTACACAAAATTAACACACTTTTAAAACTAAATTGAAAAATTCAACATGTTTTAACCACAAATAATTATTATAAAAATATTATTACATTATTATAATTGTGCCTACACGTTATATAATATTATTACAAATTATTAGTGGTTAAAACATAATGACTTTTTCAATTCAGTGTAAGTATGGATTAACTCGTAGTTTTTCTTTATTACATTTTTAAAAAGATAGTAACAAATTAATAAAACTAAAAAGTGAAAATTACTTTCGGTGATTTCAAAGAGTATAAAATAAAATATGCTTTTAATTTCTAATACTTTGAAAACTTCAAAAGGCATCCAAAATTAATATATTTTTAATACAGCTGTAAAACAAACATTTGGGACTGCTGAAAATTAATTGTCGATAGTTAAGACATAAGCTGCTTAAACAAAAAATGCTTTCGGTGTACCAGAAATTGTAAAGTTATTTCAATTCAAAATAATTCAAACAAAATTATTCCAAAAATATAAATTTTTAAAACTATAACAAAAATAAATTTAACCGGAGCTGAAAATGACAAGCAATAGTTAAAATTTAAATAAAGAACCGAAAAGGGCTTTTTTTAAAATTTAAATTAACACATTACTAGAATTATGTTAAATAAAGCATAGATAAAATTTTATTGGCCACAGTTAAAATTCAAACTGCAGAAATAAATAATATCCAAAATTAAAAGTAAAATGTAAACAATTTATTTCTTAAAGAAAAAATCAAATTTTATCTTTTGTGAACCCATTATAAAATTAATAGCAAAAACCTTGAATGACAACAATTAGAATTCAAATTGGAGAAGTAAAAAGTGCTTTATTTGATTCGGAAATAAATTGAACACTTTAAAATTCATCCTGAATGAACTGAATAGGTACAGTTTTAAAAGTGTAGCAAAAAGAATTGATAGAGCATTGCTAATAGTTTAATAATAGCCGTTAAAACTCAAATGAAGAAAGAATTAAATTAATAATTCTGAACTGAATATTTCGAATCAGTCCGTTACATGTAGAGCAACAAGACAGGATTTGCATTCCTTGGTTGTTTCGATTCGTTTATGCCTTTTAGAGCATACTTTTGCGGTTTTGCTTTGCTTGCTGTTGGTGGAATAAGTCTTTGCCTGTAGCCACAATGGAGTAGCTAACAGATAGTCATCCATCGGTTTTGTAATAGAGCTACTTGACACTACTCAATATTTGTTCAGCCGATATCCAATAAAAAATTCGTATAGAGCGTTGGCCATATTAGTCAAATAGAAAAATATTTTCCCATACCTTTTCATATACTTTTACATAATGGTAAAGCATGCTAAAAATTGATTTTGATTATCTACTCTTCCCATACCGATGTTGTATTCTAAAACGGATTGTGGTATTACAACTCTTTCAACTTCATTATTCCTATGCTTTAGAATTCTTGTTCCATTAGTGTACACCATTTCAATATTGTTGTGCTTGGTGGAAAGGATATAAACATTTTTGTGTCCAGCAATTTTATAGCCAATAATTCTCTTGCAAACCTGCACTCTACTTGCCCTTTTCTTCAAGTAACTTTCTGGAAACTAATTTCACTCAAAAGAAAATTATTAATCTGTACACAAATCCTGTAAAATTTCTGGGTATATATCTGGACTCATTCTTAACATGGGAACATCATATTAATTACTTGGATAGAAAACTGTGTAAGAATATTTACCTTTTACGCAATCTGCGTGATTGTACCCATCCGAAAGTGCTTTGGACAGCTTAACATAGTTTGTTTGCATCTTTAATGCACTATGGAGTGCTCATTTGGGGTCACTCCAGTCATACGTACCGGATTTTTAGACTGCAGCGAAAAGTAATTCGCATAATAACAGGTGTAGGCTTCAGAGATGATGTCAGACACAAATTTATTGGGTATGGTCTACTTACCTTCCCATGTATTTACATCTACCATGCACTAATGTACACCAAATTAAATATTTCTACCTATGCAACTCGGGATGATGTTCGCAATCATAATACAAGGTCTTCCCACAAAATCAACCTAGAATTTCTTAGAGTGTATAAAACAAGAAATTCAAAAAATTGTTTTGGTCCTAACTTCCAGAACAAACTGCCTCAAACAGTAAGGGATTTAGCTCTGCCTTTATTTGAGGAACACATAAAGAAGTTATTAATACAGAATGCTTTTTATTCATTTAGTGAATTTATGGAAATGTCTTTTTAATTGATTTTAAATTCTAAACATATTTGTATGTAACTATTCTTTATGTATTTTATCGCTGTTTTTTTAAGTAGTGTGTCTACCTATATTTTTTACGTATTTTATATGGCATTGTGTATTGTAATTTTATAACTGTGATATTTATTTATTTTAAATTGTTATTTATCATATTTTCAATCTTGAATGAGTATCACACGTTTTTATATTTTTATATATTTCTTTTTATAATTGTATTTTTTGACCTATGTAAAACACTCAAATGTTAATAACATCAATAAATTATTATTATTATTATTATTCAATTTGATTAGCTTCAGTCTCAAGTCTCCCCGTTGTGTTATATCCAGACGATTTCTTATTTTACCAGTAAATCATTTAGAGCACTAAATGCATATTCAGCTAAATATGAAGATGGAAACAGTAATAATAGTTTTCTTGGAAATTTGGTTGAATTTGGGAAATTTATATCTGTTTACTCACAAAGCCATGCGAAAAGTTTTAACTGACTCGTCATTTTGCATTTCTGTGACCTTCTTAATACTGCATAATTATTGTATCAGACAAATCCACTAACATTGTTTGCATCATACATGTCAGAAAATGAATTTGTTTTAAATCAGAAAACCTTTCTTTTAAATCATCCGATAAAATTTTTAGATGATAGACAACAACAAGTATAGCGGTATCGACTACTTCACATTTTTGGAGCCAATGAAATTATTCAAAGTTATTGTTGGTTATATATAGAGAGCGGATAAAAAAGCTTAAAGAATGTGAAAAAAAGCACTTAAAAAGGCACAAAATTTAGAGAAAAAATGCATTAAAAAAGCATAAAAACAGGAAAAAAGCATAAAAACACGAAAAAAGCACTAAAAAAGCATTAAAAGGCACAAAATTTAGAGAAAAAAAGCGTTAAAAAAGCATAAAAACAGGAAAAAAGCATAAAAACACGAAAAAAACACTAAAGAAAACTATATTTTCTTGATATGTTACACGTTTATCAACATATTTTACAAAGAAATTTGGCTTAAAACTAAAATAAACATACTTTCTTTACGCAATATATAATATCATGTAAGTATTTAAAAATTAAATTGTAATTTTGTATACGTTTCAAAATAACTAAAATCTATTCATAAAAACAGTAGATCATTAAATGTTGTTCTAAGGGTTTAATTGTAAAAATTATTACTTCTGACGCTCAATAAATTTTTGAAAGTAGAAAAGCTTCTCTTTATTTTAATTATAGCTGGATCTATTTGAAAATTGCCATTCAAAATCAAGTTTAATTTATTTAATATTAAAAATCCTTCATTTTCAACGAATACTTCTTTCGATATTATTTTGATTTCTTGGCCAATGCATGCAGGTATTTTCTAAAATGAATCTGCTTTTATAAAGATTTGATTGTGTTGCTCACAAAATTTAAACGCGATTTTATGTAACTCAATTGTTTTGAAGGAAGCTCTTGTTTCTTAAGAACTGTTTAACAGTCTTTAACTGATTTGCTTGTCGTTTCGGGAAAGTTGTATATAACCTTATTAAATTCTTCAAAATTGTTCGCATAGTACATTGTAGCATATAGCCAAATTCCCCATTTTGTTAGCACTGGTTTATGGGGCAGTGAGATATCAGATAATGACTTCTTGAATAATTGTACTCACAGAAGAATATAAGAACTATTTTCCATATTTAATTAAATCTACAAATGGAAATTTCATTCTTATAGTTTCAGAAATTCGTTTCTATTCATGTGCTAAACTTGTACAATGCACAAAATGCATTATTAGTAAAATTTTGTAACTTGGTATTGTCTACGGCAAAAATAAGCTTGTCAGTCCATCATTTATGAATTTTGCTATAATGTTATTATCAGTTTTATTCAATTCTTTTGTATATATCAAAATACTGTTGGTCGGATGTCTTCATGTTAAACTCATATTATTAAATTAAACAAGTCTGTGGTTTCATCCACACCAAACCACATATAATTATTGTTAATAATATCTTTAATTTTTTGTATGGTTTCATAATATCTAAGAGCTACATAATTTTTTCTCGGGAATGCGTATTTTACAATATTTTCCCAAGAAAGATTTAAATGCATTATTTTGTAATTTTCTTAAAGGGATATTAGAATGTAAAAGTATTTTGCACAAATGTGAATTTAATTGAAGATGATGCTAAAGATTGTGAAATTGTGCTGTTTTGTTAGTTCAGCTTTGAACTTTTTCAAACGTTCTTGACGTAGTGTTGTTATAACATGTTTTACATACAAGTCTTGACTAGTTAGGATGCAGTTGGGAACTAAAATAAAACTTACTATTTTTAAACATGCCTTACAAAATAATGTATAATTTTCACTTATTAATTCTGGATAGCCTCTAATTAATTCTTGTATTGTGGTTTTCACCTTTTGCATTAAGGGTTAAATATACATGTGAATTATATAATATAATTTATCTGTGATTCCCCAGGTTAATACGATTCACGCATATAGTAATTTTTGATAAATAAGCAAAGTTTTTGGAATGTCAATTCAATAGTTTATGAATGCGAGTTTGAATATGAAAATTAACGAAAACGGTAAATATGCGCCAGTCGTCCCATCGGTACTTTTGCCGAGAGAAGGAAATTGATACGGTTGCAGAACACCTGATTATTAGCTATCACTTAAATTTGTTTACATTTAATACTTACTGGGGCCCCTATTTATTTTTTAACGACGTTTACATTCGGAATATCATAGGTGTGATTCCTATGAAGCGTTCGTCTGTATTATCTGAATAATGAGACGGTCTATTATATCTACTTATTTATAAACGAATCCATTGTAAATTGGTAATTTATACTAACATTTATTAATAATAAAATTCATTATAATTATTGTATCATATTATGAAGATTTTTAACAATTATGTTGTCAAAAGACACGAAGAAAATATGTAATACAAATATAATCTATAAATGATGGGATACAGATTTTTACGAAAATTCTCTATATTAGCACATTAATTTAATATCAGCGTGAAATTATTATTAAATGTTTTTTTAATGTTTAAGAAAATGCTCCAAATAAGCATCAAAATCTAAAAAAAGCATGAAAATAAGCATAAAAAACAAAATAAGCACAAAAAGGCAAAATAAGCAAAAAAGCCCAAAAAAACTTAGCGCTAAGTAATCACATTCTTCAAGATTCGTATAGATATTAAGAAATTTTTTCGATGCTATTAATATTATGGATAAGCATAATGCTAGAAATCCGCTCTCTAGTTATATATTTCTGATATAACCCAATAAGGGTAATGAAATCAAATATCTTCGCTTTTGCATTGACAAGCGTTTTATTTGTTCCTTTAAGTTGCTTATTATATTTATTTTAGTAAGTGTTTTTATTTGTATTTAAAATCATTTTTATAATAAAGCTGTATTGAAGAGAGCAAAAGTTCGAAACACTTGTCTGCAGATGATTATAAACTTGAATGATAATTTTTTTTAATTGCTTTTGCTAATTTAATTTAATGAAATCAGGTTAAATTCAATATTTTTCATATTTTTTCATATTATGGTCATATTTAAACAATCTAAAATACATTTTATCATTTATTAGTTCATTCAACAGAAATAATTTTGTTCAAATTAGTATTCCTGTGAAAGTTGTACTATTCGTAACATGCAAATTAATTTTGATTTATTCAATGTCTGTCAAGGTACTAGCCAGAGAAGTAGTTGTTTCAAAATAATTTGTTTTGTTTTCTTAGTAAGACTCACTGTTGTAGATTCACGAAATGTTTTCGTATTTAAAAAAAAAAGTTCCATAAATCTTTTCAAGCAGTTCCGTTTACAGAGTCATTTTACTTCAGTGTGAAGCAGAAGTCTCACATGGTCTGCATTTTCTTCTTCACAAAATAGCTTGAAGAGACGCTCAAATCAGTCATTAATAACATTAATACACTTTATTACTGAATGTAGTACTCCATTTAGAACAAGCAAGATGTTTCTAGCTACCAAGTTTCCCTATCATTTACACAATACACAAGAATCATTTCTGAATTCTCATCTTTCAACAATTTTAAGCATCTGGAGCACAAGATGTTATATTTCTTATTGGTATATTATTGACATCTAAGTAGTTTCTTTAGCTTATTAAATATATCTTTGGAGGTAGTGGTGCTTTCTAATCTTATACAGAAGAGTATTTCTTTAGCAAAATAACTTTTATCAATATATCTCACGTACGTTATAAATACTGCTTCAATGTCTCTCAAAGTTGATTCATCCATTTGCTCTGAGAATTTCCTCGGTGTCAGCTTTTCAACAAGTTATTTTTTAATATCTTCACTCATTTCGTTTATTCTTCTGTTAATAGTATTGTTACTAAGCGACTTAGCTTTTATATTTTTGTCATCTTTTTCAAGAACCGTTTCAAGAAATGCTGATATTGACTGGTTTTATTAAATTCTCTCCTATGTTTTTTTCCCGATTTAGCGATGAATAAAGAAATCTGATAACTAGCCTCAAGAATATGATTATTATGTCTATTTTCGAATTGCCCCCCTTAACCATTAAATTGCCCCCATGTGGGGCGTGGGCCCTATGTTGGGAAACACCGAGCTAGATCAAAAGTAGGCTAGGGCTATTGTAGTAGGTCGAGTTTAGACTAGATCTTTGATACATTTTATTGTAATAGGTCAAAAAAGTAATGAATATTGCAATGTGCTAAGAGTAAGCTGAGGTTATGAATAATTAGTTTGTTTGTTATGTTAGGAGCACGCAAATATTTTCTATAAAAGTTTTTAAAGCGATTCTAGTTTATTAATTGAGGGTCAAATAGTGGATAAACCTTAACCCCATATTTTTTTATATTTCATATATTTAATACTATCGAAACACTAGCACATCTGTTTTTTTTTTCAAAAACAAAAAAATGTATTTGTGATTTAGATGGAAATACATTGGTTCTATAGGAAAAGCTCCAAGTATAAAATGGCCTTGTTTGATAAGTTATAATTAGAACTTTAGATAACTTCACTCAAAGAGCCTAAAACCAAATGCCGATCTGTTACCTACAGATTTCTAGCTATAACATAAGTACATCAGTGACAATTAGAAAATCAAGACTTTATTTCACCAGAGAAATAAACAATAAAAGCGTAGTCATTTAACATGTTATTATCACTATGCACTATTTTATCTTTGAAATAACAGAACGCTGATTATGCCAGATATCGATTAAATAACATTCGTTGCAATAATTTAGAATAGGCTTAAATATTATATTGTATTGTTCTGGTATTGAATTGTTTGTTCTTATTTTTAACGCAGCCACTCGAATGAAAATATACTTCATTAGATTTACTAACAAATATATAAATAAATAGCAGAGTAAGCATTTTATGAAGAAACAAGTTTCTGGAAGATATGGGTTTATTTATTATATACATGGAATTTTAAGTCTAAATGCGTTTCCTTCAGAATCTGATTATTTATTCCGGTTAATGCCCAACGCCTGAAGATATTCCATCATAGATTTGTGTACTATGCTCAATATTCGATCGTTCTTTAGTTTTGTACTCTCTATAGATGAGGTTAGAAACTGTTTGGAAGCTAAATTTATTAGGCGAAAAGTTACTGTATAAATTAATCTACTAGGCTTTATACTACTTTATACTTAAACTGTTATGCTGTAAATTTTATTAAAACAAATATTATTGCTTTAAGACAGATTAATGATTTAAATTGACATATATTAATTCTGGATACTTTCTCTAAAGTATACGTGAGCAATAATTTTCGTATGTTGCTAATTTCATTAGATCCAGTAAAATTAACAAGTAAAAGTTTCTAAGTATGGAAAAAAGTTTATTAATTCATCAACTTTCATTTAAAAAAATTATATCAAAATTATTGACACTTAATTTCTCTAGAGATAATTTAAAAATTCGTCCTTATAACCTATAACAAAAAATATATTTTTAAATCCATACAAAAATAATTTAGAGCAGCTGAAAATTTGAATTAATAAAATTATTCAGTACCATCTAAAATTATAAATTAAACAGACATTAATGCGTGATATTAATTTCCACACAAAGCCAGTAATACTAGTTTGTAATCCGCTTTAATTAAATTATTTTTCACAAATTCCATTCGCATCATCACGCATATTCCACAAATTTCAAACCGTAAAATAAAACGCGTTTATAATGCATTCACACACACACACACACAAACGAGATCAGCCGGCTTTTTCAATATTTATCCCTTTGCGAACAATCGTGTCCATATGTCTGGACCAACCCTGTAAAATATTAGAAATGACCCTCATTCCGCTGGACGGAAGCAAGGCTAGATTGGCCTAGGAGGTCAATGATTTATTAAACCATTGCGGTCCGCAGATATGTGGCCCCTTTTTTTTATTTTCCCTGTGACCTCCGGCCACCCTTATGGGAGGCCATCCAGACCTCCATTCCAACCCGCAGTCGTAATTTAAGGACGTATTGTGGTATGTAGATAAAAGTGGACGTATTTGTTATAAATTTCTAGCGTAATGGTAAAAATTTTCTTAGAAAAAAATAAGTAATACTTTCCTGAATTATAGATTCTAGATAAAAGTTTTCTGGAAAGTTGACAAGTTTTGTAATTTGTCAGTAATAAAAATTCTGAACATAAATATAATAAACAAGACTAAACGTATTATTTATAAAATTGAGTTTTAAACTGAGCACGTTCGACTTAAATAAGAATACCTTGAATATATTTATGAAGAAAGGCTTGTATTAATATTTAATAAATTTACATGAGTCGCACCCTTGGCAAGTTTTAAGCGAATCGATTGTTATATGAAGTCCCAAAGAATGTTCTTGGAACTTGGGAAATGCAGATACTGGAGCAATGAATTATTCATGAGACCGATAAGGACTCGACCTGAGTAATTATTAAAACGCTGAGCTCTTCTGTCCCGGTCCGTCCTATTTGTTCCCAAACCCTCGAACAATTCGCACCCACACACAGACACAAGACACATACACCCGCGCACATTTATTTCGTCTGTTTTTTTGTAATAATTTACATTTAGGGAAAGTGCGTTCCTATAAATATTTATATATCGAAATTGGAGGCAATTCTGCGCGTGAAAAGGTCGACATCCGACGGCTTTGTGTTTCCATGTTTATTAAACGTCCCAAAGGGGGTGAGAGCCTAAATGTATTCATGAAAAAATAAACATTTCATTTCGGACATCTTTATTGGGCACGGGATTAATGTTTACACGTTGAGGTGGGTACTAGGGGATTATTGTGGCAAAACCAGTTGATGCGTAAAATATTTAGCAATACCATGCTAAATTTATATTTATAAATACAGTAAATAATAAATCAACATTATAACATTTTAAAAAATAAATAGGATTTGAATATTAATGTTGAAAATAAATATTTAAAGTAGTAATAATTTATATGTGGTAACGTTTAATATTTATACACTATAAATTTCAACGGCCTGTAGAGATAATGTAAATATACAAGTTTACCACAGTTAGTGAAAGCTGATGTCATTAACGTGGCAAGATAACGTTAGTTTGCATTTATCCCATAAAATGACATTGTTCCTGTTTAACACAAACTACAGCAATAACCCCCTAATGTATAAACAAGGTGGTAACAAATTTGTTTTGATAAGCGTTAATGTTGATAGGTACTGTGTAAATATTGGACGCGAGTTTTGCTGCAACAAATTTGTCAGAATAATTTGATTTTAGTATAATTAATCATGATGGTATGAGTTTTATCACACTGCTGTAGTGTCTGAATCAAACATGATTTATGATTTATTAATTTACCCAAACCATATTTTTTATATAAAATAAATTTTACTTAATGAATACAATTTAATTTATTAAATCTTTGTTTAATTGATACTGTTAAACTATAATTGATTAACTGTCAACTACAAAAACATTTTTAATAGATTAGTATTAAGTGAAATTTTCTAAAGACAGATTTATATATTTTATATAATTTATTATTCCTATCGCTTATTTACTGTTATTTTTTAAATGTAATATGCAGTACGAAAAAGAAATGATCAAACCATTAGTTGATTTTCAATTTTAAGTAGAAAATTTTACTTTTGATTACACCAAAAGCTTAGCTAAACAAGTTCTAATTACAGTTAATACTCTTTTAAATTTGAAAAATAACGTTAAAAATTAAATTCTAGAATGTTTACATCAAATATTAAATACTTTTAGAAATATATTTATTTCGTCGAACCCTTAGAGTGTATGTCGATTTTTATATAGTAAATCATAGAAGCAGTGGTGAGCGATAATGCATTTGTATTTTGAAGAAAATTTACCATAAATTGAATCCTATTATAAATCTTCTCTACATGTAATATAATTTTTCTAGAAACATAAATAGATATTACATGACATTCATGGAAAACAAAGCAAGATATCAATAAAACTTAAAAGATGGTAGAAACAATTTAAAAAATCTCGAAGAAAAAAAATAATCTTGTGATAAGATAAAAGAAAAAAAAATATAGAAGAAAATGTTAAAACTCTAAAAGAAAACGACAAATTTTCTTTAAAAAGACAAAGGAATAACATTTTCTGGAAAATTCTAATAAATAATTCTAAATTACTAGAACGCTATATTAAAATTCTTACAATATAAGCATTTGCAAGATGTAATCAAAAATTTTATAAAAGTGAAAGAGAAGTTGCTTGACAAAACTTGTTCACTTCAGAATAAAATTTCCTGCAGACTTTTTATAAGACATACTATAGAATATTAGAATCCCGATAAAAAATTCTAGCAGTATGGAACAAAAATTCTAAAATATTCATGTTAGATGAAGAAAGATTCTCAACAAGTGAAAGTAAATTTACTGGATAATTTTATAAAAATTTGGAATAAAAATTTATAACAAATCCTGATAAGTCAAGGCAGGAAATAAAGGATTTTTTAATTAAAAAAACCATACTGAAAAATTGAAAATATCAAGAAGAGAAATTTCTAGCGAATGCTTAAAATCTCTAAAAAGTTATGAAAATCTAGAATAAAAATGTTAAAAAATTCTAAATGTTTAGAAGAAAAATAGCTGGAAAGGTTAAAATCTGAAAAATTAATTGCTAATATTACTAGAGAAAGTGTATGAAACTAATTTATAAAATTTTGTTAAAAATTCTTATAAGAAGCTATAAATTTCTTGAACCCTAAATATCCTACATTATATGATAGATAAGATGAAAACAACATATTTAGAAAAGTGAATTTGAAGATGCTTAGGAAAATTTTATAAGATTGGAATAAAAAATTTTATTAACAAAACTATAAAATACTTGAAACCCGAAATAAAATTCTTGCAATATCAAACATGAGATTCAGTTAAGATAAAGCAATAATAGGTCTCTCGAAAACTGAAAAAACCCTTACTTGATAATTTTGGAAATCTGAAAAATTGTTGGAAAATGTTAAAATCTCAAAAATAACGTACTAAAATTAATCTAGGAAAAGTATTTAGAAACTTGTAAGAGAATGAAGCATAAAATATACAGAAACGAAGAAAATAAATCTGCCTGTTCACGCAAATGTATTCACTGAATAAATAAGTCGAAGCTTTGAATATTAAAACAAGAAAAATTTCACTCACAAGGAAACAACGTCAACTTAAGCAAACATCATATCAACCCAAATTTTAAAATATACGTACGTGCTATAAGGCGAGAAAATTATTTTATTAAATGAACAAACTGATATTAATAATTCCCCTAAATCTTTAGTCGCTTTAACTTTAACATTTCCCACCGTAGATATAAGCTGCAACTTTAATACGTCATTACTTTCCTGATTGATAAAGGTACAGTGTGCTAAACAATTGTACCAGGGTCTCTATATAATAAAGTAAAATTCTTCAAACAGCTGTGTTTTATTAGTTTAAAAGAATTAATTCCGAAACAATTTAATTATAAATAAACAAAAAAGTTATAGTGTTTTTATTTAAACTCAACATGTACAACGAAGTAGAAGCCGCAAAAGTCAAATTATCTCCAAATGCAATTTTTGGAAAATTCTTAAGCAACCGAAGAAAATTATTAAAAAATTGGAAAAAAATGTTAGAGAATTTTAAAATTCTGAAAGAAAAATTGTTTTCTCGCAAAGAAATACTAGAATCATAGAAAGTAACTCTCGCAATATGAATATTCCAGGATATTTAGGTATGATAAGCAAGATATGTTCTGAAAATTCTCAGAAAGTGACAGAAAAGTTACTAAACAATTTCAGAAGTCTAGAGGAAAAAAATTCTAGCAATATGATAAGAACTGCTGGAGGATTTCTTTGATAATAAACCAATGCAAAAATTTGAATTTTTAGAAGAGAAATTACTGGTCATTTTTTCTATTCTAAAATCTGGAAAAAAGTTTTATTAAATTACTATAGGAAATATATCTAGAAAATTTTTGGAGACTAAAGCCGGAAATATACAGAATTAAAGAAAAAAATGTGTCGCGTGTACGAGTTTGAATTTCTTTGAATTCTGACTACGTCTTGTTGGTCAATAAAGTTATTATTAAGAATATTGCAATAATTAAAATTTGAAAACATTAATTCATCACACATTAATATTTTTGTATTTTTATTAATAATCTGTCGATTTACGTTTATGGTTTTTATTAAGTTGTCCAAGTCCACACTAAGCTTATTCTGTATACCTTAATTGTCCAGTATAATTAATCAGATATACAGTTTCGTATCATCAGCAAATTACTTGAACAGTAAGAGATAATAATATGCAAAGAAGATGTGTAGCTAAAATGGTGCATTGATGTCATCTTAAAAGGGGTTGAGAGTATGTTATCAATAGTTACTTTTTGTATACATTTATTGAAAAAAACTGCGCAAAAGTTTCTCCGATCCGAATCCAATAAATTTAAAGATTACCATTAAGAACTTATCGTATCAAATGCTTTGCTGTAGACTACTAAAACAAGAGCTATTACTTTTCCACATTTGGCCTAAACAATATCATTTTTAATGTGAGTCAGGACACAGCAACTAAAACCCGATTGTTAATTTGGCAAAATATTGTAAGTGGTTAAATATATGAGTAATTATTTCTCTAGTACCACCTTCTCTAGGATTTTCTAAAGAGCCTGTAATAGATTTATAGGCCTCAAGTCGTTAACCATTACAAGATTATTGATTTTTGGCAAAGGCTTTATTAATAATTAGTCGCACAGATTAGGACAGAAATTATTAGTTATGCACGCGTTTGCAGTATGAGTGATATAGTCTAATAGAGCTGGGAAACACATCTTAATTAATTCAATATTGACACCATCAATATCAATAGCATTCGAGTTTATAGAATTGATAGTATTTAATGCTTCGAGATCAGATATAGGGAGAAGTTTTAATAGATTCCAAAAGTATGTGTTTGTGTTGCTATTAAAAAAAAATAGTTTGCATTTGTCAGAAGGTAATGATGATTTGTATGATGAAACTTGATTATCTTTATTAAATCTTTGTACTCCATTCTTATAAAATAAATATCACAAAAAATACATTACAAAATAATAAAATATACTCAAAATTTTGGCTGAAGGGAGGACGGGCGGAGTTCACTTCTTAAAGGATCTTCCACTCAAACCCATAAATATAGATCATCAATGCTGCTTCCAAATGCTGGTACAGGTATCCATTTATGCATTTATTGCCTATATAAAGCATATTTTAGTCTATAAATAGACATTTTTTGTGGCATATGCTGTCACATATTTGATAATTGATTAGATAGATGATGATTTATTTGGTTTACATTTTTGAGATTCTCCGGGAAAGATGCAGTTTGTCACAGACGTTAAGGTTTCTTAGCTTAGCCCACAACTGCTTTTTGTTGTTTTAGCATTACCACAATTGAACTCGAGATAAACTCTCTACTTTGTTCGTTAAGTTTTGCATGCTTTTATAGAATTTGAAGTGTGTAAAGTTTTTCGATGTTTTATATCGTTGATTGTCATCATTTGCATACATTTCACTTAATAGGACTTGGCTGAGTTATCACATCACGACCATATGAAACAGATATAATAAATATTAAAACTGAATATGCTCACACAATACATTAAAAAATGTCGATTACATTTGTTTTCAATAACAAAAATAGATGTGTTCAATAAAAGTCTACAAATATGTACATATACATCTAATTTAGGTTTAATTTAAAAAAAAATAGGCAGAAAGACCTCTGGTCGATAGCCTTTTGACAAATTAATACATTAACACCTCATTCATTCTTCATTATTCCAATGTAAGTATGTACAAAATTTGTCAATAAATATATATGTTGTTTAAAAAAAATTAATAACGTATTTAATAATTAAGTGATTGGTAGTTTCAACAAGCAACAGCAACATCAGTCCAGTACATACATTTTTAGGTTAACCAAGAAGCTGTTTTTTTAGAGGAATAAAATGTTTTCAATGGAGCATGATAATCAAGTAGCATCAAAAGCCTTTTATTAAATAAGATTAATTTATTGTTTTTATTTCAAACCAATTTAGTTTATATGGGTCGTCTAAGAATATATCATAATTAATGTTTTTAAAGTAAGGTGCAATTACTGCTAATAGGTTCAACTCTTCTTATATCCATTAAACATTCGCAGTAATGAGTGATCAGATAAATTGATTACATCGTACACACCTGAATCATATATATTATTATACTCCTTCGTTATAATTAAATCTAGTAGTGATTTCGATGATGTAGTCTGAAAATTCTCACAAAATGAAAGAAATATTACTGGATATTTTCAGAGATATGCATGGCGAAATATAACAAGTTTTAGTAAGATAAAGCTACAAATGAAGTATTTATTTAAATAAAAAACCCAATGCAATATTCAAAGAATATAGAAGTGAAAATGCTGAAAATTCTCAAACTCTCGAAGAAAATTACTGCAATCTGGAATGCAAATTTATAATAATATAAATCTGGAAAAAATTACTCTATAAATAAAAAAATCCTTCTTACAATACTATTTTTATTAACTGAAATATAAAAGTCATTGCTTTATTTACAAAAAATTAACGCGTTTGAACGATATAATTATGATCAGTCACTTTCAATCAATTTTCTTAGAAGATTTTACAAATGGTAAAGAAGAAAATCAGAACTAAAGTGTTGGAATTATAAAATATTCTATTATATTTGATGACTAAAGAGATATGGTCATATCAAGTATTAAGCCTCTAAAAAATTGCCAAGATGTACACTATACCAATAGATTGTATTTATTGCAATCATTTGTAATTTATGTGATGTGGTTTCTTTGTGATTGGAATTTATACTTACATTTTAATTTATATTAAGTTTGTATTAATTCTTAGTATTTTCATTTGATTATCAATAAATAAATAAAACAGATGAATACATTAAGAAATGTTTAATGAACTACAACTAAATACAAATGCTACTCAGGCTACTATGGAATTTTTGGTAGAAGGTTGATCAAAACAATTATTATCCACCATCATTGTAAGAATATCAGTTAAACCTTAAAAATGAATATTTAAGAGTTCTTAAAAAAATTTTTGAACTTCAAAATATAGTATTGATTGGGTCCTGCTAAACCGTAAATCGGAAACAACGGTTTAAGAAAAATGTGGTTGTTAATTGCAATTTAAAGAACAATGACTTCTGAACCTATATATCAATGACAAGAGGTAAGACTCTTATTCATGCTGATAAGACTGTAGAATCATCAATGCAAAATATAAACTCTTACTATGTTTTTAACACTAAAATTTATTGTAATCTATATAAATATATTAAAAGAACACGACTTAAGTTTCTACTTTTGAAGGTCATTATCAAGTGATTTATATCATGAATTACCACATAGCAACGATCGCAACCATCATCGTGATCAATACAAAATATTTTTAGTACACTTGAGAAAAGTAATGTTAATATTTTTCAGTTGCTTCATTTATAATAAAATAGACCTTAGAAAAAAATAAAATTTGTCCGTAATTAAAAAATCTGATTTTGACACCAAAGTATTTCTAAAAGTAAGTAGTAACTATTATTATAATTAATTAATACTGTTAGTAATGATACTAACTATTATTATAGTAATATACAAAAATACTATTAGGCGTTGGCTACAAATATAGGTTGACTTTGAATAAAATAGTACTGTCGAAAATTCTAGACCAAATAGATGGACATCGAGGAGATTCAGGCAAAAAGGAAATAGCCTGATGAAGTCACTGTGTGGAGAAGATGAGATGTGAAACCCTCTCAACTAACAATGTTACGGAATTTGATTATGTATCCGCCTTGTCAATTCAATAACTAATAGTATCTCTAGACAAATAAAATGGAATTACTTATTTGTTAATAACCCCAAAGCTAATAATGTGTTAGATAAGGTGTTTTGCTTATTTAAGAATGACACTACTTTCTAGACTTGATTTTGAAAACTGCTAGTGGCCATAGTACCGAAAGAAAATAGCATTTGTGACCAGAATGGGATTATAGTAATTAAATATTTATATGCGCTTGGAATATACGATTAGGTTATCGAGATACTTTTAACATAAGTTGATCCTAATGGGCCCATCTGGTGTAACTCGATAATATAATTGTGTTGGGAAAATCCTTCAAAGATCATATAAAAATTAGTACTAAAGCTAAAATAATTGGTATATAATCTCAGCCTAAAAAGTAATTATTAAAGAAAATACGTACTATGTTTTTCAAAATCTTTCATCGAAGGAAACGAAGAAAAACTTTTCGATGAAAGCGATGCCAAAAACCAATCATGTAATGCGTCAATCTATTTTGATACCACCTTGTCAGAGGTAAAGAACCTTTGAGATTTGCAGATTGCAGCCTAGGCCAAAAAGTCATTGTTTCAAGAAAATGCAGTACCTTATACATATTTGGAATATTTCTAAATTCTATGTCATCGGACCACAATGGCATCTATATTCAGTTCGAACTGGAGATTATCCGCGATTCCTTCTAAAGTAAAATAATTACGACCAATATCTGTTATTGGTTAATTTAATTTTTTTAATTTACTAAATTCTTTTGAATGGGGCAAAACTCTTGAGGAGACTGCTTACAGCAAAATATATAAGTTATTTAACGAGGCAGTTATGTCCGCCTATAAAATAGTATTCCCTGAAATTAAAATTGAAAATCGATCAACAAAAATTAATAACATTCACTGGTTCACAGAGGATCTCCACGTAATGAGGGAAACCCTAAATTTAATACGTGATGCGGCTCAAAATTGTGGTGATACTGAGCTGTGTAAAACATATAAATCTTACCTTCGAAAGTATAAAACAGCAATAAAATTATTCAAAGTTAAGTATAATGATATTTTATTAAGAATTCCCATAATAGGGTCAAATTATTAACTCTATTCGTAAAACAAAACACAATGTGATAATCCATGTAATACTGATGGCGAACATTTTAATCATGATTTTACATTACATAAAGAAAGATTAAGTCTATTTGTGATCCTAGACTCATTCCTTTAAATATTATTTACTTTCACATCATCTGTACTTTACGAAATGAAAATTTCGTTAGTGATACCAATACTCAAAAAGGGCGATAAAAACAATCCACTTAATTATAGGCCTATAGAAAGAACCCTTCTGGAAAAAATTACCAATTAGGTTTTTTGAATTAAATAACTGACGCCATTATATCACTTATAAACAATCTTTTAAATGGATATGAGGGTCGAGAGTTTATCATGACCTCATTTGTAAATTTGAGTAGAGCATTTGATTGCTTAAGTCATGACACTCTAATCAATAAACTCGGGTGCTATGGTTTCGACAAAGCTAGCAAGAGTTTAATTAAATCATTTATCTCGTGTTCATAATATACCCAAACGATTTTGCATCGTACGTTAATGATACTTTCAAAGTTATGTAAGCAGATGATACTACGTTAGTAAACATCGCTACATCTCTTAACGAAGCAATTCGTGGAAACAAGAGTGCAAATGAAAAATGTAGTAAGTGATTTAGTAGAAACAAGTTGTTATTAAACAAGGACAAAACAATCAATATGCTATTTATATTTAGGAAACATGACTTTGACGCTGTCTTGTCGGCCAAGTTTTTGGGAATACATTTTGATTCTACAATGTCATGGAAGGCTAATACTGAATCGTTGAAAAACGGATTATGTACACCGATTTTTCTTTAACGGAATATATCAGAGACCCTAGCTTACAGCCTCCTATTATAGGGCCACTGTACTCATAGGCCCGGACTAAAAAGAAGAGCTGTGTACGTGGTTGCGGGTATTGGTTATATAAACCGTTTTGTAAACTATTTATTATGGCATTATCAGGCCTATACATTTATATATGAACCTTATCAATCTTAAAAAATATCCTCGAATTATCAAAACGCGGCCTCATTACATAATCATAATACTAGACACAAAGGCAACATTAATATTGATCAAGTCAGGTTACGTAAGTCACCACATAATGGCGTAAATTACTGGGCTCCTAAATTATACAATCATCTGCTTACTGCAATGAGGAAATTGCCATTAAAGCAATACAAAACATACTTGAAAAGTTACATAATTGAACATGCATTTTATTACTGGGGTGAATACCCTAACAAGTGACAAATTCACTTTAAATTTAATTTGTATTTTATTTCTTTTTAATCTTTATGATATAATTATGATTTTAATGTGTTATTTATTATAATGTATAAATTTTTGTCTTCATGTCACTTTAACTGATTTTTAATTAAGACGACTGTGCTTCTGTTACATATTCAATTGTCATTTTCATTTTATCTATTTTACTATTTCTCACAATTTTATATGTATAAGTGTTTTATTAGTAAATTATTCATATTTTATATAACTCTTCGATCAGAGTACATTTTTATATTTATTTAAAACATGTATTTTATTATATATGTAATTCATCTTGTAAGTTTTTCTCTTTTGACTGTTTTGGTAATGACATCAAACAATTATTATTAATTATTTTTAAGTTATTAAAAACTAGAATTCTTAAAGAAATTTTTCTCAATTGCTAATTCCAGAGTATTCAGGTAAGATAAAGCATAAAGTCGTCTCAAAATTCTCATAATGGAAAGAAATGTTAAATCTGGGAAGTAAATTTAAAATGATGTAAATCTTGAAAGGAATAGCTGCATAAAAAGTATCTAGAAAATTCCAACAGATGCGGGTAGGAAATATACGTAATCAAATAAAAACATGCCAGAACCTCTCCTAAGGGTTTTTAATTATTAAAATAAAGAAAACAGTTCTCTATTTCAATGCCAATAACTACAGACCTATGTTGCTAATTCTTTCTAAGGTTCTTGAATATGTACTGATAAAACAAATGGTTGATTTCCTCGATAAACATAAATTAATAAGTAATAACCAATATGGCTTTCGAAGAGTAAAGTCTACGAGGGATGCAATCATCGCATTTGCCGAGGAGATCTATGAGGGGTTTGAAGCAGGACTATGTTCTGCTGCTACCTTCATGGATCTCAGTAAGGCTTTCGACTGTGTCTCTCATGCTATTCTTCAAAGGAAGCTATACTTTTGCAATTTCCACCCAACTAGCTGTCGTATAATAAACTCGTTCTTGAGCGGCAGGATGCAGTATGTTAAAATTAATGATGTTATATCTTCAGGCAGTGTGATGAAGCATGGTGTACCACAAGGTTCCATTTTAGGACCACTATTGTTCCTAATATACGTTAATGATCTTCCCGGTCACGTACCTACTTCGTACATTACGTTATTTGCTGACGACACCACCATAATGGACACCTCGGTCGGGGAGGTCGATGCTGTGTGGAGGAATGCAGCTTCTGTCAGTAATGCCACTGAATGGTTCGCGGCCAACCGACTGTGTGTAAACCCAGAGAAATCGTCCAATATAACTTTCTCTCTTAAACAAAATGCAACTGTCAGTACTGCAAAATTCCTTGGTATACAGATAGACTCCTAACTATCATGGCGTTTTCATTAACAACAACTGTGTCATAAAATAAATTCGACAATATTTTTACTGCGGAATCTAAAATTTGAACTGCCTCAATATGCTGTGAGGTCAGCTTATTTTGCAGTATGCCAAAGTCAATTGTCATATGGAATATTAATATGGGGTCACTCTGCCATAATGTCCCGTTTATTCGGTCTACAACGGCGATCTATCCGTATTGTGGCATCAATCAATTACAGAGATGACTGCCGAGATGCTTGTGCAACTACGAATATAAACACTTCCCTGCCTTTTCATTTTTGAATGCTTACTTTATGTTTAAAATAACAAGCATATATACGACAAACATAACGAGGTACATACTTACAATACCAGGTCCGGTGATCTTTTGTATCCAATTAACCTCCGCTTATCCACATCGCAAAATGGTGTCAAATATTATGGACCTAAATTGTTTATTACACTACCAAATGCATTGAAATCACTAACTATTGCGAACTTCAAGAAAATTGTTAAGAGCTATTTGATAAAAAATGCTTTTTATTCCGTCCAAGAATGTCTGTCTGATGGATTTAGAAATCTCACTGCTAGCTCTATTGTCTAGTCAGTCGCACTGTCTTTTGTTTTTATTCATTATTTTTACATTTTAAGTATTTTAATATGTTGAATTCTGTCTATGCTGTACCTTAATCTTTTATTATTTTACTAAATTACTTTTATCTGTATTTTAATTGATAACTTGTCGGTTATGTTTTATCTTACGAAATTTTAATATGTAATATACTTTTTTTTGTATACTGCGATGGGTTACCTAATATATTCGATGCAATTGTATATTCTGACGTGTGTAAACCTTTGTTTAGTGGCACGAATAAACTATTATTATTATTATATTAAGTAACATATAAATGTTAAAAATTTTCTTTGTAAAAAATAATGCGTTTGCATAATATAGTTATCTTCAATCATTTTGAATTAATTATCTTAGATCTTTGCAAGAAATTAAAGATTTTAACATAAAAACTACTTTTTAGTAGATTTTCCAAAACCATTAAACGGTTAGATTGCCTCATCGAAGGAAACGAAGGAAAAATGTTTCAATGAAAGCCATTCCAAAAATCAAATGCTTTAATTTTGTAATGCGCCAATCAAAATGTAATCTATTTTGATACTGCCTTGGCAGAGGTGAAGAAGCTTACGGATTTGCAGATTGTCGTTTAGCTATAAAAGGCCTATTTTAAAAAGTGCAGTACATAAGGCATATTTTCTTAACTATAGGAGGTAGAGCTAATGTAATAATAATAATAATAATTTATTGGTGCTCCTCACAAAAATTAATTTTACACAAGTCAATAATACAAAGCAAAATACAAGTAATAAGTTTAAATATGAATACACAAACAAATAATAATTTATTATAAATAATATAAATTAACTCTACTAGGTACCTATTAAAATAATAAATTAAATAAATAATTAATTAACATATAAAAATATTTCTAACAGAAACACAATAAAATTTATGTATAAATAAAACGGTGTCAGTAGTAACATTTTTGCAGTAGAAATTGTTTTATTTTAGCTTTAAATTTTTTGTTGCTTAATTGGTTTAATTGACATCGCAATTTATTGTATAGTTGGCCAGCGGTAAAATATACAGGGTGACTGACGAAAAACCTTTGGTGCTGTATCTCGCTTAGTTTTTATCCGATTTTAATAAATAAACCATCAAATTAAACCATTTTTAAAAGACTTTAATAGGATCTGAACTGTTATTTTTTCTCGCACCCAGTTTTTGCAAAATACGATCAACATTTTTTTTTGAAATTGCACTGTTTATATATTTTTATTGATTCGCAAGGAGATTTTTTTTCTGAATATAAAATTGTAGTCAAATTTATCCATACATCAAACTTAAGTCGAGAAATTGAGGATTAAAAAAATAAATAAAAAGTCAAGTATCCATTGTAAACAATATACAGACCCTATTTTAAATGTTAAAAGTGACAGTGACAGCCATTGATACAATACTGCAACGATTTTTAATTAATTCATAATTAAAATGTTGCAATATTTCAAGCACTGTACTAGAATTTTGTGCTTCTACAGAAATCGTTTTTCAGTTTTTGAAATCTTGCAACATTTTTATCAGGAAATTATTAAAAATCATTGCAGTATTGTACCAATGACTGACACTGTCACTTTTGACATTTGGAATAGGCTCTGTATATTGTTTACTATGGGTATTTGATTTTTAATTTTTTTAATCCTTAATTTCTCGACTTTGGTTTAATGAATGGATAAAATCGTTTACAAATTTAGATTCAGAAAAAAATTTCCTTGCGGATCAGTACAAAATATATATACAGTGCCATTTGAAAAAAAAAGTTGATCGTCTTTTGTCAAAAACTGGATGCAAGAAAAAATATCAGTACAGTTCATATTAAAGTCTTTTAAAAATCATTTAATTTGATGTTTTATTTATTCAAATCGGATCAAAAATAAGCGAGATACAGCACCAAAGGTTTTTTGTCAGTCACCCTGTTTCATTGCCCAATACTGTGATTGCATAAGACGAGTGAGAATGTATATTGGCATAATAGGACATCTTGAAAATGTCTTTATTCACTATACCATTCTACTATCTGAGTACAAAAATATATTTGTTTAATTTATTTGCAAGTTCGTCGCGATGAGTTTCCCAATTTAATTTGTGAGCAATATGCACCCGAAGAAATTTAATTCTTTAGTTATGATCTAGCGGAAAATCATTTATTTGAATTTTGTTTTCATTTACGGTCAAGCCATTTCCTGTACACCATAAGGTTAGTCTATGCAGAGATGTATCCGCTGTCATACTCGAATCATCCAAATTTGCATCCGAGCAAAATAAGGTTGTGTAGTCAGCATATAATATTGTGTGCACCAACGGAATATATTCAGATAAATCATTTATGTATATAATGAAGATGACAGATCCAAGAATCGATCGTTGAGGAACACCGATATTTACTGATTTATTCGAGTCTGTAACTTTGTAGTTCCGAGTAAAGGATATGGTGTACAACGCAGTCAAAAGATTCGAAAAATCACAAGATATTACTTGAGCATATTCGCTTCTTTCAAAATAGCCTACAATTTTGGAACATAAATTATTGATAGCATCAGATGTTGATAATCCTTTTCTGAAACCATACTGATGAATATGAAATTAGATATATCGCTCCATATGATTGACAATATGATTTTTAAGACCTGCTTCCATAATTTTGGACATTGTTGGTACAATCGAGATGGGTCTATTGTTGCTGACATCATTGATGTAACCATTCTTTAACATAGGTATGACTTGGCTAGTTTTTAAAATATTGGGAAAAATTCCGGTTTTGTGACAGACATTTATTATGGATGTTATAGAAGACAGTATTATGTTAACTAGTCTCAATTAGAATTATTTCGCCTAAAACTAAGAGATCTACATTATACAGGGTTATTCACGTTATACGGCACGAAATATTGTGGCCAAAATACGTGACTTTCAAAAAGTTTGACTTTGGGGATATATGGGGGTCTATTAAGGCTACTTTTTAAAATTACTTTCATAATATACAGGGTGTCCCAAAAACCCTAAAAGTATCAAAGTTGTGTTTTTTAATGAAACACCCTGTATTTTATTGCATTTTTGGATCCCTCGATCAAAATTAGTGTGTGCTTTAATAAGGTTTTTATTACCTAAACCTTAAGGTTTTTGAAATAATTTGAATTTTGTAAAAATATAACCTAATTTTCATATTTCAAATACTAAAAAAGTAATTAAGGTATGCATACTAAATTTACACTGAAATGTAACAATAGATCATATTTTATTTTGCAAGTATAATAAACTTAACATCTTATGCCGGGTGTAAAAAAATTGGAATTAAACAAATGAGAACTTTAAATGGCTATAACTTCAATTATTTAAATGGAACGCCATATTTTTTAATTTGTCAGCAAATGCACTTTTTAATTACCTATCGAATGGTATTTATATCTTAAGTGTTAAGTCTTCTCGTTTTTACAGAAAACGCCAATATATTGTTTATTGCACCGTTTTCGTACATTTTAAGTAAAAATTTTAATGTATCTAGTTTTCCATCGTATTTAAAAACGTAAGATAATTAATCTAGTCTGTTACTTTAGTTTAAAAAGCCTGTCTTTTGTTATAGTTGTGTTTTAGGATGAAAATAAAATGTTATCAACTATTTTAAGAGGTAAAGAAGCTTAAAATATTTAACATCTTACTCTTAACTTAGTTATAAAAGTTACGCTTCCAAGAAACTACGATCGTACAATACCTAAGAAACATTTTCAAAAGTGTAATTGTTTCAGTTATTGTGCAGAAGATTTCGAGACTAAAAGAATGGCTGCTTTCACAGCTGATAAGTTCTTTTAGCAGATTTTCGTTTTTTTCTTTTCGTTAAACGAAAGGCATGCCAGAAACTGAGTGCTTCAATTATAGTACTAGTTTTAAATTATCTGTAACAAGATAAATTTCATTAAAAATCTAGGATGTACAAGAAAATGTAATAAACTAGTAAGATTTTGAAATGAGACAACATAGTTGAGAGGGTTTCATATTTATTGTTGAGCACTGCAACATGTTTCATCAGGTAATATCAGTATTAATTTGCCTGTTAAGGCAAAAAGTTGCAATACTTGACAATAAATGTAAAACCTTATTAACTGTTTTGTTTTATTTCATTGTGTTATGAAATTCTATTGTTGGCCCGCTTTGTTTATTTCATATTTAGTACGGCCTGGACTAAAATGAAGAGGCTTGTTTTTGATAACTGATTCCCGTAGAAGCGAAAGCGAAAGTGAAAGTGAAATTAAATGGAATTTAAGTATCGCCAGAGATCGTCTTCATTATAGTTTTCTTGATTAAACTAAAGATGAAGAATTGTAGTACAATATTCAATAAAATCGCCAAACATTCGCCAGAATTAAAATCGACTAAACTCAAAGGCAGGAAGAGTGAAGTGTTTAAAGTAGAATATATAAGATGAAAGAAGATGATTAGAGAGTTTTTTTAGATTAGATGGATTCTATTGATAAACATGTAGAACAGATGCTATGGTGCAAGAAATGTACAAAGTGCAAAATTTTTATTGTTGAAGAATTTTGGGTCAACATTTCAATTTTACAGGGCGACGAATTACTAATAGCAATAGACATGAGATAATACAAGGGGTTTATAAGGAATTGTTAGGTAGATATTTGTACATTAGAGTGGTTCTTAACTAATAAAAACGTTCTATAGAAAAAAGGGAAAATGATTGTCTGTGAGAATTATAAAGCAGCTAATCATACTAGCCCCTAGAGATATATATTTTATCTACGATCGTACAGAAAGTCGACGCTTTTTGCTTCATTTTTCATTGTAAAAGTGGCTTTTTAAAGCACTAGTGCTTTTTTACGTTTTTATTGCATGGTAATGTCAAACTGTTTTTATTGCACAGAAATGTCAAATTTGACAGATGAATATTATAGCACAAATTTTCGACGAAAAACTTAATTTTTTATTAATTAATACAAATAACTAATAAACTATAAATAAAATATATAATACAAACGAAATGGCAGATTTAAGAACTCTAAAGATTTCATTTAATGCAAGTCGAAGCGATTACAACAAAGCGAACATTTTTGCCATAAATAATAATGGCGGCCGACATTTGTGCAACTTGTTTACTGGTTGCTAAGTAACGCTTTCATTAGTGCACTGCGGGTAAAATATGTTTTCATTAATTGAATTATTGAAATGACATTAAAATATTACTCATAAGAATATATTCTTTAAAATCCTTTATGATCGAAGATAAAATTTTGTAAGGCACACATGTAAAAAGTTTCTTTATTGCACTCCTGGCTTAAAAAAAACTCGCTCGTTCCTCGCTCGTGTTTTTATATGCCAGTTCGTGCAATAAAGCATCACTTTTTACACTTGTACCTTAAATAACTATTTGAAAATCTAAATTTCGGAATAATCTCATCCAACCTTTAAGTTGAGTAGACACATTATTTTGGTCGTTTTATTGGTAATCGCAGTTTAGACTCTAAATACTACGTGTTTTCATGTGTTTTATTTTCTTGGCTTTTTTGAAATGGCCAAACCGGTGTCATTAGTTTATTCAGGAAGATTTAAAAAAAATGTCTTTATTTCAAATCAGCCGTAATTTGTGTAATGCATATATATTTATATATTTTAACAATTTTGATGTATTAGACGTGTTACAAACCCTATAATTCATTGCGAACTTCCAAAATACTTAACGATTCGGTAATCACCATATGCTGTTACTAACCACCATCCATTTAAATCACTTGTCGGAAGCATCAATCAATCAACAATATCAACACTATCGTTTCCTCCCTCTCGTAAATAAAAGCAGCCACCACCGTGAAACCAATACCCACCCCTCCGAGATTGCTCGCCAAATAGTTCTAGTGTAACACGTAATTAATTTAATTTCTCCCGAACTCACGTATACAACAATAAGCATTACTTAATGGAATGTATAAAATACAGTGGTCGAGTGATTAACGATCCACGGCACGGCCGTGACCTTAAAAGTTCGGCTCTCAAAACCCTTCAGAACTTCTTTCATTACGTAAGGCTCGGATCTATGATATAACGCCCAATTACTTAAAACTTATTACATCTTTTATTCACTTTTCGAGGCATAAATTAATTATTTATTGCGGGATTTCAAACAGAATTCGTTTCACCCTTTTCAGCAAACTTTCCGCGAAAGATTTAATTCGTAAACGAAACTTCGGAAAATCCGTAAATTTGTTGGAATAAGTTAACGATCGTCCAAGTTTTAATAATATCATTTCATTTTAAAATCAATATATGTAAATGGTAAGTTTTGTTATCAACCACAAAATAGATGGTAAAAGCTCATATGTCAATACATAGAGAGGGAAACAAGTATCTAGAGATAAAGAGGAAGGTAAAAAAGAGAGAAAAGGAAAGCGAGAGAAAGAGGAATGACAAAAAAGAGCAAGCGAGAGTAAGATAAAGTAATTTCAAGAGAGAGAGAGTTATAAATTTTCAGGTTAACATAGTAAAAATCCGTTTAGAAATATTAGCGATTGTAAAATATATGTGCGATATTTAGGGTAATAAAGTGTGGAATATATTTCATCTCCACCCTCATAAATATAGAATTACATGCGTTTCCTCCTCGTGAATCCAACGGATGCAAACTTTAACTTGTTTATGATCGTAGGATCAGATAGTGAAGTTGTTTCTTTAATTTTCATCGAAATTTTGCTTTACGCCACCCCGAGGAATTACACGCGATGAAGTCGAAAGTTGGAGGGGTGAAGAGGATGACTGCGTGAAAGCACCCTGGGGAGGTGTTTTTTATATTTTTATAGCGACGGCGACTAATGAGATTTATGGAATTTGATTTCTTTATTCATCAGAAAGTTGAGCGAGTGGTTTTCTTGGCTCACGTGCGATTTCTAACTTGCTTAAATAATTTATATATTTTCGTTATTGCTTTGTAAGTAAAATCAATGAAAATATAAAATACTTAACAGATTTTTTAGCTTGCATATATTTTTAGAAAGAAATACTAATATTTAAATAATGGCTATTAAATGATAAATCATTTTTATCTGGACTCTCTCAGCTATTTCCATTATCAACAACACCGTGTTGATAAGATCAAAGAAAACACTTATCAAAAAAAGATACTAAAAATATCTTGTATTTGTTTTTTATTTATCACTTGGTGAAACATTCTGCTAATAATGTTAATTTCCAGGTAGTTGATTAAAAATTTACTTGGTTCGTTTCACTTTATTAGTAATTACCTATCATTGCGATATTTAAAAATATTAATAATAAGATTTATACCTTTTAATTGTAACATATCTAAAAATAATAGCTTGTATTACTAGTAGGGTATAAATATTTTACAGGAATGTTAGTGTATTAAGATTGCATATTACATCAATCCTCTGAACAGGCAGGGGTGCTCAAATTTAGTGCCCATCTTAAATATTCTTGTTACGTTTGGACGCCGTATTATCCGACAGTGTGAAGAATTGCCCTCCATATGCTGTTTACACATTCGGAATTCTAAAGTAGAAATAACTTATTTGCATGGTGGATATAACATATATACACTGGAAGTGGAACGAGACGTCCTGCATAAAAAAGGGACACCGTATAAGTTGAAATAAAAAACAAATGCCACACGAAAATAAATATAATTATTACATTATTCTTTAGTTACGAAATATAGTTTTCCATACTTACTTATTATTAACAAGAATTATTATAATCTTATTTCCAAAAATTAAATGATAGAAAAAACAATTAAGCTAGTGTTATTAATGTACAGAAGAATTATTTTAATGTTTGTAAATTATAAGCACTCATATAATATAATTTTCGAAAATATGAATTTAATAGTTTGGTTTTTATTGCCTTAAAATGTTGACCTAATTCAGCCTTTTAACTTCTCATAAATCATTGAATCGCAAATATTCTCGTTTTACAAAAATCTATCTTTTTTCCATATGATTATGCAAGAAATGAAAAATAATCTTAAAAATTGAAATAATAAATGCAAAACCATTTTTAATTATGTTTTGGAGGAAATGTGTTTAATTTTATTCTATCGTAATTCTTTTGATAGCAGCAGTGCTTCTTTATTTCTCTGAGTTCTTCTAGGAAATTTTTGTTTATTTTATCGAAAGTGCAAAAATTAATTTCTAAATTAAATTTTCTTTTTGGGTGGTTACGACTATTTTAAACTATTTTTAATACGTTTTCTTGAATTTACTTTAATTTTTTGATTTGTTTTTATGGGAATTTTTTAGTAGTTTCTTCTTCACATTTTTAAATTTTTTAGTTTCATAATAAAGTACTCCAGAATTATCTAATAATTTTCTCTAATTTCTTGAAAAATTTGTAGTTATTTTAATTTTTGTTAATAAAAATATATAAGTCTTTTACGTTGTAGAAAATTCACTAATAAATTTTTTTAATTGGAATTTCTAAATACTTAAAACAATTTTTTGCAATAGATTTTAATAGTTTTGGTATTTTTTACTTTATTCTAGCAAAAGTTTTCAAAATTTTAATTAGTACTTCTTAGAATTTTCTCTTTTAAATTTTTTTCTTGAAGAATTGAAGAATTTTTTGAGTAAATTTTGCATTATCTTTGGGACTAACAGTATTTCCTAACATTTTTTTCTACAAAATTCTTTGAGAATTCTATAATTTATAACTATTTTCTATCAATTTTCGAGAATGTTAATAATTATTTCTCAATATTTTTCTCATATGTTGTTTTTTTGTAAATGTGCAAATTTAAATGGTTTGAATATTTAAAACTATTTTTTTTTTCTAAAAGAATTTTAGAGTTTTCTCGCTTTTCCTACTTTATTTTATCGGAATTTCACAACAATTTTAAAGAATATAATACCTAGATTTATCTTTGATTGTTCCAGAATTTTCTATGAATTTTTAGAAATTTTTAAGCAATGTTGCTTTATCTTACACAATTTTTCTAGTATTTTCAAACATTTAAATAGCAAATTATTTAGGATTCTAGAAATTCCAACTATTTTACATTTCTTAATTTTTCGAGAATTTTATTAGCTTTTAATTGTTTTTGTATTGATGCTAACTAATTCTTAGAGTTGTTCAGTATTTTTTTGCTTTATGCCACTGGAAGTTTTTGAAAATTTTCCTAATTACTAGAATTTTCTCTAACTATTCTAACATGTACTTTCATTTTTTCATAAATTTTTAAGCTAATTTGCTTTATCTATATCTCTAACTTTATAAACATTTTCTAGTTTTTCTATGAATTCTAGAAATTCTCTTATTTTTTAATTTTTCAATAATTTACATCGGTATTTTTAAAATGTACTTGTTATATTTATTTCTGAATATTGATATCAATTTTTATTAAGGAGATTATATAGTTCTCCATTATTGTCTGCTTTATTTCAGACAAACAAATTTTAAACCCATAGAATTTTCTCTGACTGTTCCAATTTTATTTTCGTTTCTAGAAATATATAGACAATTTTGCTTTATCTAGAATTTGTAACCACGTTTCTTTCACTTTTCTAGAATAGTGATGTTTCTCTTATATTTTATAATTATATTGTTTTTAATTTTGAAAACTTTAAGGTATTTTTCTTGCAAATTTGAATGTTCTGAATATTAAAAATAAGTTTTTCTAACAGTGTTTTTGAGTATTCTAGTATTTCTTTTTACCATCGTAAGTTTTCAAAAATTTAATTATAATTACGAGAAATTGTATGACTTCTCTAGAATTTTTTTATATTTATTTATTTATATATTTGTTCGTACTTCATCAAACTTGCTTTATAAAAATAATTCGAAATACATAAAACAGTAAAGTAAAACATACAAATAATTTTGACAGCAAGCTGAAACGCTTCACTCTTGAGGGGTGTCCTTCCACTCTTACCTGTTGGCCCTTTCCTTTCTTTAATTTGTCAAAATTTTGTAACCAAATTAATATATTTCTAATCGGAATTTTCTAATATTTTTTAGAACATTTTCTACATACTTTTTTGAGGATTCTTGAATTTCTAACCATTTTTCTTTCAATTTTTGATAATTTTAATAGTTCTTTTTCAAGTTTTGTCCTCTTTTATTGTTTTTTTTTAAATATTTAAAGGCATTTTTCTTGCATATTTGAATGTTCTGGATATTGAAAATTATTTTTTCTAACAGAGTTTTTTGAGTTTTCCAGTATTTTTTTGCTTTAAAATAATATTTTTAAGGGAATTTTTATTTTCTGTACTTTGCTGGATGAAAATTGATCCTAAGGACAATGTCCATTTAACAAATCCGCCTTTAAAAGCTTGTCGTTATTTTGTAGCATTAACGTAAGACTGTTGCGGTGGAATTCATTTTTCTTAAGGATGTACCGCTTGTTGAATTGACTCTAAGTTTTTCATATAGTCTCTAGGTATTTTGTTATCATGAATGACTATATAATCAAAGTATACCAAATAAGTATTTAGTATAGTTTTTTTTGCTATTGTCTCCATCAGCTTCTGGGATGTTAAAGGAAAATTGCATAATCTGAAAGTAGTGATACTAAATTACCAAAATAGTGTTCTTATGGTAAAATAGCATGTACCTTAAGAACAATATTTTGGCAATTTAGTATTACTAGGTTTAGATTATACAATTTACCTCTATTTTTTTTTAAGTGGGCGTCGGTTTTAAAGATAATGTCTATTTAACAAATCCAACTTTAAGATCAGCTCTCCTTATTAAAACAGAGTATTGCCTAATCCAAACATGATATTTGATTACCATAATACTAATTCCAAGTTGAATGTTGTTTTTTTTTTTCTCAATCCTCAAGAAGAATGACCAATAGTCTATATGTTTACTTTGGCTCAATTCTGTACTTCTAGCCATACTATAAATTAATCAATCAAAAGAAAAGTGAGTCTACTCTACTCATTTATTCACCAACATATCTAGCGAGACTTATGAACTACTGAATCCCTTTATAATGTACTTGCTTCCTACTTCCTTTATGATCGTATTAGTTTCCTCTGTATTTACTCGTGGTTTCTATCTAATTGATCAAGAACGGTCCCTTGCGGAACCCCATATTTTATCTTTTCGGGTCTTGAATGTTCTTGCTTAAAGTATACACATTGAAGTCGGTTATTAAGATAAGTTTAAATAATTTTAAGATAAGTTTTAATAAGCCTAATGCTACTAATATAAAACTGCTTCCCTTAATATCAAGGCGTTTTAATAATTGGAATAATATTATAATTAAATAATAAAATACGGTAAACAGATACTACATAACAATTAAATTTATGAACAAATACTCAAGACAATTCACAAATTTTTCTACAAATAATGTTTTAGTAATTTTATTATAATTTTTAACAGAAGCATTGTCTTGTGCATATATTATTGTTCCGCCATGCTTACACAGATAGCTCGCCTTTCGTGAGGTTAAGGTCCAACATCAAAACATGTAGATATTTTTTTCAGCAAATTATTTTTTCAATTCAATTCAATTCAATTCAATTCAATTTATTGGTGATCTAACGATAGTTTTACACAAGTCAATAAAATACAAGTACTGATTACGATAGTAAAATAATAATATATAATAAACGTAGACAAATAATAGAATAAGATTTAGACATTCTTACACATTTGTAAATAAATAATATGTGAATTAGATAGATTAAAAAATACATAAAAAAACAATCAGCAAACATAAACAATAAATAGAATAAAACGGCTTATAAATAGAATCGTCAATAAATAGTTAAAAAATAAAATACACAGTTAAAATATTTCTAAATTTATACAAGATATATAAATAAAATAGTTATAAATTAAAACGATGCATAGATATAAAGTAAAATATGTAGATAATCAGTCAAAATTAAAGAAAAAATAAAATATTAAAGATAAAATTTAAAAGCGGAGTATAAATAAAATTTTTAATAGATAAAAACAACGTTTAATATAAAAAAGTTAATAAAAAACCAATAATCCATGTGTACAATTAGTAAGTTTTTAAAAACGATATAACATAAACATGATAAAATAGCGATGAATGCGACAGTTTTAAGCAACAACTAAACTACCCAAAGTCTAGTATATTGGAACAATATTTTGTAGTCTTGACAATAATAACAGTAATTCAAACACCCTTCAGTCACCTTACATCAATTCATTAGTTCGAATCACCCAGACAGTTAAGCTAGCTAGCAAAGATATTTATTTTTCACACATAACTTAGAGTCAAGACAGGGCAGAAAGACCGATGGTCGATAGCCCAAACGGACAGACTAACACATTATATATCATTTGTAAATGTTTTAATTTTGTAAATATCTATGTTCGAATAAAGATGTTATTCTCTCTAACAGTAAGTCACAAAACATTTGCAATATAATAATAAAAATATATTTTTAAATGCATTTTAATAAATAGATTTTAAATATATAAAAATAAAGCAGCAAGAATATGGTAAATACGTTGAATAAAATAAATAAATAAATTAAATAAATAAATTAATTAAAATCACAGACATTAAAACCTAAGAATTAAATATGACTAGATAGTTCTTAAAAATATGAGAATTACTTTTCGACGGACTACACAACATTTTAAAAATATTGATTTGAAGATTAAAATTAATACAAAAATAATACAAATAATACTAGCAACATGTATGTGATTTTGTAGATAATGCAGTCAAGGTTAAATATAGTCATGTTCGAAATACTCTTGATAGTTGTAGAATGCATGAGCAATTAGGTAATCTTTTACATTATTTCTGAACATTTTGATAGGTAGGTTTCTTGTTCTTTGACTTAATTTGTTATAAAACTTAAGACCATAGTACTGTGTTCCTATTTGAGATTTATGTAGTCTGCATTGTGGTAAATTTAAATCGAGTTTACCTCTTGTATTATATTGATGGTTACGTATAAGAATATTATCTATATTCTGTTTTACATATATCGGACACTCCAGAATATATAAACAAGGTAGAGTTAAAATTTGCATGTGTTTAAAGTAGGGTTTGCAATCATCCTGATACTTAATACCCGCAACTATTCTTACAGCCCTTCTTTGCAATTTGAATAAACGATGCCTTCATGATGCATGACCCCAAATGAGTATACCATATAACAAATGACAGTGAAATGTACCATAATATGCAGTGATTAAGATGTTTGGTGAAACTTTGTTGGGCAATGCTCTTAAGCCATAAATTGATCTATTTAGTTTGACACTTACATAATCGCCATGTGCTGTCCAAATTAACGTTGGATCAAGGTGAACCCCTAGGAAACAGACACTTGTCGCATTATTCACATTTGTTTGGTCAATACAATTAAGTGTGAATAACATTTCAACCGTCTTATTTATATTTAGGGACAATTTATTGGAGGAAAACCATTCGATAGCATTAGACTTATTTATTAGATTTAAGTCGAAAACTTCTTTATAGCTATTTCCTTTACTCATGAAGGTGGTATCATCAGCAAACAGTATCGTATTATTATTTTCAATTTGTCTAGGAAAATCGTTGATAAAAATTAGAAACAAAAGGGGTCCCAAAACGGAACCTTGTGGAACACCGCTTTCTATAAGACGATATTTGGATTCAGATTGCTGTATACATACCTTTTGTTTCCTGTATTTTAAATATGACTCTTAGAGTTTGATACTGTTAACGCTGAAGCCATATTTAGGTAATTTATCAATTAATATTTTATGACAAACGCAATCGAATGCTTTGCTGAGATCGAGAAATGTACTTATAGAACAGGATCCCATTTCAAAGCATTCGATTGTATGATCTGTAAAATCTTGAATGGCCGAAATAATTGACATTCCGCTTCGAAAACCATATTGATTTGGTGCCAATAAATTATTGTAATCTAAGTACACAGTTATTTGATCTTTCATAACACGTTCAATTATCTTAGATATTACTGGCAGAAGACTAATTGGTCTGTAGTTATTGATATCCTTTGTGTCTCCTTTTTTAAATATGGGGATAACTTTAGCACATTTTAAAGTTTCGGAAAAAATGCTACTTACAATTATATCATTAAATAATCTGGTTCGTGAAACTGAAATTATATCTATAACAGGTTTCAAAATGTCCACTGATAGTCCATAGATGTCTGAGCTCTTAATATTTTTAATATTTTTAGATGCATCCCGTATCCTTATTACAGATACCTCTTGAAAGTTGAATGTCGTATTACACTCAACCGTAATATCTAAAGGATCTTTATGAGTCGGAGGGATATCTTTTGTAAGTAGCAATGTTAGAAAAGAAATCATTAAATGTGCCACAGGTTATGCTACAGTCACTTAACTGATTAGGTGGTATAGCCCTGCTCGTATTTATAATTTTCCAAATAGATCTATGATAGTTTGCAGAGTTTCGAAAGTATTTATCATTTGATGTTATTTTTGCCATTTTTATGGCTTCTCTATAAGTTGTTCTATAGTTATTGAGGTTTTGTCTATTCTGAACAGAAGGGAACTTTTTAAATATATCTGCAAGAAGTTCAAATGTTTCTCTCATATTTCGCAGATTTTCATTAAACCATTTTATTGGTTGTTTTTTCTTTACAATCAAAGTTTTTTCTGGAAATGCTTGAAGAAACATTTATTAATTAAATTTTGAAACAAATCACATTTTGTGTTTACATCTAGTTTTTCATATAAAAAATTTCATTCAGCACTTGACAAAAGCTCATAGAATTTAAATCTACCCTTTAATGTTATGGGTCTGTATATTTGTTTGGGGCTAACAATCGGTGGAGTTTCTGGTAGCCTTAACCTTAGATATATTCCCCTATTATCCGATAAATAAGTTTCAAAAGGACCAATATTCAACAAAGATAAGTGATAGTTCGTAAAAATGTTATCAATAGAATTGTTTTTACGAGTATTGAAATTTACAGTTTTATGTATCCATAACTCTCTATTAAATCACATAGTGTATGGACATCATTACTGTTATTGTTGAAATTAACATTAAAATCACCACACAAAATACCAAATTTATTTGAGATATTTAGTTGTTGCATTAAAGAATTCAGTGTATCTATAAAAACACATAATTTTCCACTGGGATACCTATACACTGTTATAATATTTATATAAGTTAAAAGCTGGAATAAAGATGCAAGAACATTCAAAATGGACATCCACAGATAATACATTTGTTATATTATTAAATGATTTTAATTTTATAGACTCATCCACATATATTATGGTACCTCCGTAGGTTCCACATTTTCGTGAAAATGAAGCTGCAGATGGCATTGAATTAATTTTTGAAATAGTACATTCATCATTTGATAGCCAATGTTCTGCCACGCAAATTATTTTAAAATTAAACTCGCATGTTTTTAAAAAACATTCAAGTTTATTCACTTTATTTCTAATTGATTGAGCATTCAGGTAAAGTATATCTATTACGTTTGATTTTCTTTCTTTCTGGCATGAAGAAAAATGGCTTAATACAAGTGTTGATAGGCCACACTTCTGGTTTTTGTATGTTTTCAAAATCGCTTACAGACACACTAATTTTAAATGATGAATATTCATCTGGATGTTTAGACAGTTTATTCTGGACACGTTAGTAATGGATTTAGTCTATACGCATGCAGTAATTTATACATAACAGCTCCTTTTACAATATCATCACCCACAGCACTACAGTACACTGGCGTCGACTTTATTTTTCTTTGTTTCCGAGTGACCGTTTTCCAGGATTCTTCACCATCCCTGCCTTGCCTTTTTCTTTGCGATTGTGTTTACATCCGTGTTTACATTAAGCAGCTGATCGGCTCCGCGTTCGGTGGAGGATGCGCACGCGCACGTCGGAGTATTTGGCGGCAAAATCTTAACCTTTGATCGAAGGACTTTATTTTCATTTTCTAAACGATGGATCTTGTCGTGTAAAAGAGATATTACTAACTTTAATTCAGACAGCCGCTCCTTCATCCCTAGATACGCCTCCTTTTGGAAATCGATTTCCTCACTTGCCGATGGAGTCGGTGTAATACTACCGGTCTCAAATAACAAGGACCCACAACACGATTTCACTTTTTTCACACAGCCAGTATGGTAGTAAGTATTGCATGAAGCACATTGGAGGCACGATTTGGCTATATGCCCGCATGCACAAAATTTATTATTAACTTCGCAGTTTTTCGCGTTATTATTCGCATACGATTTAACACAACCATGTTATTTTGAATTTACAAAAAATGGTACTCTATTTATATTTGCGACGGCTCCTAATTCTTTGTCTTGCGAGGTTTGTGGTTTATTGTGGTAAACACGAGATTTTAAAAAGCCCCAAAGGAAGAAGTCTGGTACTGTTAGATCTGGCGATCTGGAAGGCCAGTTCAAATACGTTCAAACTAGTATTGCTTTGATAGCCTTGCTATTTTGTAACACGCAAATTACTTTTGTATCATTCAATGTCTGTCGAAGTATTAGCTAGAAAACTAGTTTCAAAAATGATTTGTAAGCGATTGTAGTCTTGTAGTCTTAATAAGACTCATTTGTTGTAGATTTTACAAAAATATTTTCGTGTTTTTTCTAATTTCTAATTAAAAAATCTTTATTAACCCATCTTTGGCCAACGAATACATATGAATAATAATTTGTATAAATATTATATTCTCAGGGGCTATCGACCTGGTATCTTTTAGCCCATTCTATTAAGAATAATGGGATTAATTAATATTTTTGATACTCTTTTTGGGTTTTGAGTTTAATTTGAGAATAAGTTGTTTCATAAAGTTGTTTAAATATTTAACTAAGTCAATAATGTGGGTATTAGGCGACATTCAATGAGGATTCTGACAATTTTTTTCTATAGCATAGTGGTTTTATCTTGGGTCGGATTTTTCACACTTTAATATTTTTTTTTTACTATGTTTTGTGAAGAAAGATATCTACAGCCACACAAGGTCTGAAAAAATATCTTACAGATGTTTAGGTAGTTTTGCTCTCATATGTGTAGTTTAGTATTCTGAAATGTAGAACTCTTAGTTTTTATTTTTGCTTTAAGATTATCGATATGATCTTTAAAGGATAATTTATGGTCGAATGTGATTCCAATTTTATGGCGTCGATCACAACCTTAAGAGTTGTAAGTATCGTTATTAAGGTTAGGCATGTACAATGCACTTAGAATTAATATTATAAATATTGTATAAAAGTGCTCATATTAAGGAACCATGGGGAACACCTACTTGAGAGATGAAAGGGCGGGAATATTGTTTATAAAAATAGTGCATATTTCAAAAAATTACAAATATTTCAGCATTTACGTATGTTGAATGAAGCAACGAAATTACAATGTAATCAAGCCTCGGTTTAACAGTCACGTAAGACAGTTATGGGCGTTAAAGTGCAGTTGTGGACTTCCATTAAAATAGTAAGATATCTACCTAAATACAGTGTTAATAGCGTAGCGCCGTCTTAATAGTCTACAACTGTCTTATATATTAACATAAGGGGCTGTGGCATAATGCAAGCACTGCATCCCTGCATTAGGTGAATATCAACGGTTCACGTGAACTCGAAATTACCGAGATCAGCATACCACTTACGAATGTTATTCCTCCGACATTCGCTGTTCGCTATTACGAACAAAAACAACTTGTTGGCATTAGTAATTAAACTTAATGAAACGATAAATAAATTTGTTGCATTATTTTAATTATAGCAACGTTTATTCATAAAAATATCGATTCATTAATAAATACTTTATATAAATATGCATTAAACTTTTAACAGGATAATAATTAATTTAAAATATGTTGAACGTATATTAATATTTTATTACTATTGCATAAATTTAAATTCTGATTAAAATCAAATAATTACAATTTCACAAATAAAAAAAATATATTATATATATTGTTGTGGGATATTTAATAAATAATAATTGTTTTCTGTAACAGTAATATTTATGGGGAATATTAAAAAGAAGTAATATATCTATATTTTAAAACTTAATTATTTTAAATAATATCATTGTATTAATTAGTTCGAGTAAAATAAAGAAACAATTGATACATTATTAACGGTTTGATTTGAGTTGTGTGAAGTTATCACTATTAAAATTAAAACACTTTGTAATTTCCTTCCTTCACATTTATTTTATATATATAAATAAATGTGAAGGAAGGAAATTAAAAGTGATATATTACCAAATGATTTAATCTACAATTGAATTAATACAAAAATATTTCACCACATTTAAGTGAGAAATTAATTTATCGTAATAACTGTTGTAACTATAATTAGCGTTAAAGTTTTGTAATTAATAACTATGTTTAAAATGTATACAATCGTAATTTGCAGTATGTTTGTAATGCTAAAAGCCGTAAAATTGTTAAATTACAATCAACATACTCAGGGTAATTGAGGTGAATGGCTTCATTAATGTAACATTGCATACATACTACACCAATTAATGTTTATTTTGCACTCGGCCCACAACAATATCCAATAGTATGTTAGATCAAACATGAACAATTCCATCATACATTTATCATCATCACAGTCAACCACAATAACATACTAGATTTCAATTGCAGACAAAAGTTAAATTCAGCTAATTGAAGTATTATACACCAATTATATAATAATGTATTTATTTAAATATAAAATAAACGATTAATATCACCGTTTATAAATTTTTTAACGAAATATTCGCATGAAAGGGAGGGTTAAAGAATAAAGCGGGGCTGAGTGAATCAGCGATCGCGTCCCGTCGAGATTTCCATTATAACGCCATCGCGCGCCGGATTCGACGTATTGATTTCGAATTAGAATATAAAGTGGATGAGCAATAGATATATACCGAAACCTTCCTTCGATATGCCCCGGGAATCGTAAAAGAACAATAGCACGAGGTGGTATAAAATTCGGCTAATGGCGCCCAGAGATTGGGACAACAGTCATAAATCAGGGGTGCTGGCTCGTGACTGCGGCCGTGGGTGGTACAGAGAGGAAAGTCGTCCGTTCCTGCCGCCTCCACGACCACCCCTGGGGACCCGCCAGGAGAAAGTGGCCCCGGGATGAGCCTTTGAAATCGAACGGGGGCACCGGCGGGCCATTAATCATGGTTAAATGTATCAGGATATAAAGCGGGAATTAATTTTTGGTTACAGCTATCGCCTAAATTAATTCGGGGTTAATAAAGAGCTTTTCGGCTTCAATTATTGGTAGTCATTTCGTAATTAAGAGCCATCGTTGCTTTTCTTAAAAATGGTTAAAAGTTAAATATTATCTCTAAACAATTAATTTAATTTAAATTTAAATCCGGATGAATTTAATAATCCTAGGTTAGTGTATTCTCAAGTTCTCTCCATTTTTAAAAGTGACTAATAAAAGATCAACAAAAAATGATATTTGTTTTATTAAATTATTGTTTCGAGTTTATTTAATTCTTATTGTTGATAGTTGATATTTTTTGGTGATTTATTTACTTGAATAGTAAATCAACGCAACGTTTAAACTATAAATCAACTTAATTGTGTCTTTATATTTAATGTTTTTTTAAATAATCTGTATTCAGGGAACATACGTTTCAACTATAGGGGAGAGATTTTCGAATATATGAGCTCGTAAGAGCATTTTTAATAAAGATCTTTAGGTGGAAAAAATTGTACTACTGTTACCTTGAAACTAACATAAATATTTTATTCCATGTTACATATTATAATAATAAAATATTACCTTGAATAAAATGAGTGTTTGGTCCAATCAGGGAACCGGTTTCTTAGAATGGACCATTAAACGCAATCACAACAAAAATACTTCTTAATTTTTGGACTCACTCCTGCACAGATTGTATGGACCCAAGTGTGGCATTTAAGACATTGTATCATCTCTTCTTCATTTTTTTCATCACATATCATACAAAACCATGTAGTTTTCCCTTGTATTCTCTGCTCTTTCTTTCCTCTCTGTTTTGTCTTTTTAAGCTTTTCTTCGGCGTTTCGTTTTAATTTCAGAACGTTTTCAGTACTTGATAGTAATTCTGCTTTGTGAGCAATACCACTTCGTGCTCGAGATGACGTGCCTGGCTGTGGATTTCGTGTAGGTGGAGGTGATATTTCTTGAAGAATATCCTCCAAATTTTTCCTTTTTTCTCCGGAGGAATATAAACAATAGCGGAATCATTGTCGCGTTCACCGTCACTATGTGCTAAATTCCCAGTAGTTACTTCTGTTTCAGTAACAATGCTGAGGTTGTAACATATCTGATGCTGTAAACTGGTTATCTTGAAAGATATGTCTGTTAACTGGACAAATTCGGGCGGCGCGAAAGGCATTTTCGGCTATTGCCACAGTTGCCGCTCTGCCATATGCTTCATTTAATAATCGAGATATTTGCGTTTGATATATCTTATCTCCTTTATATTGGCGAAGAAACGTTTCTTGCGCCTGAACAAAATATTTCTGCAGCGCCCCAAAAAACGCAACATCTAGGGGCTGCAAGCGATGAGTAGTATGCCCAGGTAACTGCAGTAATACTATTCCATTTTCTCGTGCAAAAGTACAGGCGTTTAAGTTTTTGCTATGGGTTGTATGCCCGTCAAGTAGTAAAAGGACTTTCTTATATTTATTGCAGTTTACATGTTTTTTGAAATGTTTTAGCCACTCAACAAACAATTCCGAATTTATGTAGCCGGTTTCTGAAATTGTAATAAAACTTGCCGATTGTGCGCCAATTTGTTGAAGATCATTGTTGAATTTTTTCTTTTATAAATAATCATCAGTGAAACATAAAACCCAGCTGCATTGACCGCACATACCATGGTTGTAAGAACGCGACGTTCAGCACTTGTTATGCCGCCTACTTGGCGTTTACCCTTACGAGCAACCACTTTTTGTAGAGTTTTTTGTACAGTTGTAAACCCTGATTCATCGACATTAAATATAGATTCTGCAGTAAAATTAAATTTGTTTACAGTTTTTTCAAAAACATCAAAAAAATATCTACGTTCTCTCTATTGAAGCCTCGTGCTCTTGCCATTGAAGTGCCTTCAGGTTTTCGTAGTGATAGCTGTGGATTTCGACGTAAAAATGAGTAAAACCACTTTTTCCCTGCTATTTTCCTTCTCTTTATTAAATGTGTGTGGTAAAGAATATTTTTCCGCGAAATCAAAAGCTACTTTTCGCACTTCTCGAATTGTCAATCCAAAAAAGCATTCTTCAAGTTGAAGTATATGATTGGTTAGAATTGTTTCCATATCTTTAGTAAATGTGGGTTGTCTACCAAATACTTTCATTTCATTTGCAGTAGCATTTTTTCTGTCCGCATGTCTTTTTATAGTTGCTTTAGGAACATTGTAAATACGACTACATTCGTTCAAGCCAGTCTCTCCATTTCTATAAGCTGCAACAGTCCTTAATAAATCACTTTCGGACCAACGTCTGTAATGTTCTCTTTTAGCCATGTGATCCCTAAAATTATAAAAATTTAAATCGGAATTGTAATTTTTCACGGTTGCGTAAATTGGACCGGTCCATTTTGGGAAACTACGATGTGGTCCAATCTGAGCAACTCTACTCATAATGCAAAAATATACTATAGTCGGGCCGCCGAGAGCTGACTGTTACTCATCGCTTTATATTGTACGAATCAAGTTTAAGGTAAACGTATGTCCATAACGAAATTTGATTCAGCACTGGAGGCGGGAAATTTAAAAAATCGCGAATGTCATATACTCCGTCTGTCCGGAAATATGGTATTCATTTGCGAAAAAATTATATAAAACGAAAATTTAACATATTTTTTAACAAAATATAATTACATAGAGTACTAATAATAATTATAATATAAATTTAATGAAAATAAGACTTGGCCCTATTGTACGCTTCTTGGAAACATAAATATTTTGAAGCTACTCAACCTTCGCGAAGAAGTTTTGCCTTATTTATGTGAAGAATCTTATAGGAATTTCCTCCACTCGTCAACATGCATGTTCCATGCATGTTTGCAGTGGTAAAAACGTTATCAAGAGTATTTATTTCTAATCTATTAAATGAATATTGAACACAATAAATCAATTCATCAATTGTGTTTGGCGAACCCATATGCTTGTATTGAGTTGACAAAACCCAAATCAAGAACGTTTAAATTTAATATTCCAACCATCAGCAAAACCTACGGCAACAATATCTTCATCATTATCAGAGAAATGTGGTTTTGCATTATCTCTTGTACGTAAATTGTTTTGTTTTTATTGGGTTGCAGAAATTTTTATTTAATCGCTGGAATAATATTTTCTATAATCAATTTTTTACAATGCACTGCTGTAACAGATTCCACATTTGTCGTTATTTATGTTCCTTCAGGTCTGTTCTTAAAATTTCTTTGAGCCATATTCCAATCAAAATAATGCTTGATGTGTATCATAGCATAATCGAGCTACTGCAGCCATAAACATCACTTTAGTGATAAATATTTTGCTTTTGCAGTTTCTCTCAGGTTCTTCTTCTTGCATTAGGTACTAAGAGCATTTAATTTTAGTAAGATAAAAGCATCTTTCGTCATACAAATCATCAAAAAAATCTCTGTTACTGGTAAAATTTACCTTTGACAAATTAAACTGTAATCTTTCCAATTTATTTTTATCTGTTAAAGTAAGTTTAACTGTAGAAGATATTCGTTTAAAATAGTATCGCTGTTTAAATATATCAAACAAAGTTCATTTTGGAAAATTAATTCCGAAAGAAAGACTGCGAATAGTTCCTCGACAATTTAATGGTATATTCTTTATTTAAGCTAAATTGTCAGAATAACCTTTTCGTTTTCTTTCGCAATTGTTTTCAACACTAGTTTGAATATATTTATTTTCGTTAAATAAATTAAAGTACATTTAATTATTTATTAGTTTATTTAACAGAAATATATACATTCAGACTAGTGTTGCTTTGATAGCTGTGTTATTTATAACACGCAAATTACTTTTGCATAATTCAATGTCGACGTATTAGTTGTTTTAATAAGTGATTTGTTTTGTAGGCTTAGTAAGACTCATTGTTGTATATTTACAGAATGTTTTCGTATTTTTAATTTATTAGTAAAAGAATTCAGTAAACTGTACAATTAATATGTATTTTATTAAAAAAAGCGAATTATATTAATCAGATGATGACAGATCATAATTTTCATCACTGCTCGAGCCATCTCCTAGAGTAAAGGTTATAGGTTCTTGAATACCCTCAAATTTTTGTAGGATCTTCCACCATTCCTCCATTTGTTTTTCAGCATGTTCTATACATTTTGTCCATGTTTCTTTCTTAACCCTTATTAGGGATTCATTCCACATTGCTAGCACCTTGTCATCTCCAAACCTTTCTCTGCCAATATTTTTATTATAATGTTCTTTGCAATTTGCCCAAATAAGTTCAATTGCATTGAACTGGCAGTGATAAGGTGGCAAGCGCAGAATTTTATGTCCTGCTTGATGTGCCAATTCATCAATTTCAAATTTTTTGTTATTGAATGCTCTTTTGCTAATGCCAGCAATTCTAATTTCAGCATGTCAGCCGAAAATGTGATATTTTTATTGGATAAATACTCCATTAACATATTTTTTTTCTAGCTGGCATTTGGGACTTTCTCTGCTATTCGGCAATGGTATGAAGCGTTGTCTAAAATTATTAAGGTCGGTTGCTCAAGGTTAGGGAGTAGCTTTTCTGCAAACCACTTTTTAAACAAATCAGCATCCATATTATCATTGTAATCATGCGTTTTGTTTTTAGAAGCAAATATTAAGGATGCACCTTCCACAAAACCGTCCCTGTTACCCGTACTTAGAACAATGAACCTGTAACAAAGCCATATTATGAGAGAAACACTTAAATTGTATATTTTGTGATGAAGTACTTTTATAATGGAGGCTGCAACTTCGTTATATATTTTATTTATTAAATAACACTTTTAGTTTGTATAACTTGGATTTAATTTTTTGTGACTATAGTTATAGTAATTACATTCATTTTATTTAAAATTCAGCTAGTATGAAACACACAAATTGTTCACCAGCTCTGAGTCTATTACGGTTTGTTAAAATGAATTATCTAGATACTTCGAAATAAAAGTTTCCCTTTTCCTTTACCAATTGGTTTTTTTCTTATGGATTTTTTATCATTATCGTGCCAGCTTCGTTTTGTGGAATCTCTGCTAAAAATCCACGTCTCGTCTAAGAAAAGTGGATCAAATAACAGTTCCTTTTTATTTGTGAAATACTCCCATAAAAATTTGGCACGTGCTGCAGCAACATGCTATTGTTCAAAAAGTCCTCTTTTCTCATCATCTATCTTAAATTTGAATCCAATTAAGGTCATAAGTGAACGCAGACTGGTCTTTTTGAATTCGAAGATATTATCTTCTTTTAATTTATTTGTAACACTTTTTATTGTTACAGGTAACACTACAATGTAAGATACTAAAAAAATGTTATAGTTGTATGGCACTTCATATTAACTGTATTGATGTTAAGTATTAAAATGACACATATAATTATTATTTCCTATAAATAGATATTAAAACTTACATTTACTATGCATTTCATAAATTTCACGCTTTACAGCATCTTTAATGTAATTTGGTACATCAACTGAGAGGCCTTTCTTGCAATGTCGATTCTTTTGTGGCGTTAGAATAACTTAAGTACCCGCAGCTTCAGCAGCACTAAAACGATGTCTAGTACGCATTACTGTACTTACAATGACACGGCAAGCTTCTGCAGTTCTCTAAATATAATTAGTTCCAGATCAGAATGTTTAATAACCTCAATATTACTATTTGAAACTTACCTCCGTATTCATTGTTATTTTATTTGGATAATTACGTTCAAAATAATTAAACACATTCATCAGCATATATTGGGACTGACTTTTTAGTGATTTATTTTTCAGAATGATAAATATTTAAATTATTAATTAATTCGATAGAAACAATAAAGAGAAAATATAAACACGGTTATGTTTATATGTCAAAACAATGAAAATAATTCGTAAGCGCGAGCTAGGACGTACGTTTTACGTTCCCTATTCTTTTACATGCAGACAAACGTTTCGTCTTTCATTTCATTCGGCCCCAATAATCTCAAGATAATAGAAAGAGATGGATATTAATTGCTATACAATTATTAGTACGAAAATTAATGAGTCACAGTCAGCTTTCGGCGGCTCGACCATACATAACCTAACTTTTAACTTGTAGCTAATAAAACTATATAGTAAATTCTACCTGAATAAATTTGCTTTCTAAATATGTAATACAATTTACTGTTACTTACTTTAACAATGGCCAAGAGGGTTTCGTTGTTTGTTGAAATATTTAGTTCACAAATGCCAAAACAATAAATTTCTTTTAGAACCAATGTCATGCGACGTAATGCGTAACTACTTTTTGCAGCAGTGTAGTTTAGGGTAATGTATATTATGTTGCCTAAATTGAAACATATATGTGTTCTGAGAACTATATACAGTGTGGTCCAATCTAGGCGGCGCGGCGGTCCAAATTCGGCAACTCTCCCCTATGTCTAGAAAAGTTTACTGATAATAATTTCTACTTATAAATGATGACTGGCTTAATACTTATTACACTAATAATAATAACTGGTTACTAGGCAATCAAAATATTATGTAAATATTAGCACAGGCATATCAATTTTTCATTCTTTTATTTATTTATATATTAATGAATTAATTCAATTGTTCATTTATTCTTTCATTCAATTGGTTATTCATTTATAAAATTGTTAAATAATTCATACACTTATTAAATTAGATTTATCAACAAATTTTGTTATTATCACACATTAGTATTTATCTGTAACTTGCAAGGTTCAAACCCGTCATAAAATAAAGAATAACGTCTGCTAAGATAAATACAAAGTATATTTATTATTTCATATAATTCAAATCATGCTTTACAAAGTAATGGCTTAAAGTATCAATCAAATCATTTATTTATTGAAACATTTCCGCACTAATGCATTAATTAATTTATTCATTTACTCATTTAATTATTTATGCACCTATTCAATGAATTAGTCATTTATTCATAGAATTCATGTGTTTCATTAAATTATTAATTTATTTGCTGATTCATTCATTCATAAATTTATCCATCCAATCATCCATATATACAAACATCTTTATTGACAAATACATACAATATATAACAAAATAATATATATTCGTATTTACAATAGAATTTTAAAAATATAAACGATTTGTAAATCGGCTATCCACCCTAGGTTTTTCCGCATGTTTTTTTATTAGGGATTAAGTCCTTGTCATTGTTTGAGAGGTTATCATTGTTAATATTCCTTTTGAAGTTCTTATCTTCAATTAGTTAGTAATAAAGCGTCGTTGAGATTTTGAAATAATTAAATGAATTCTTGTAGTCTAATCAAAGGGATAATGTTTTTGTTTTGGGGAATGTACATATGCAAGGGAAGCGGAGTGGTTTTTGAAT
>OZ018392.1:28865667-29288279 GCA_963969525.1 Ontholestes murinus | reverse complement strand
AAGTATAGCAGTAATAAACCACGACCTCTTAAAATTATTTTAAATACTGATTTGGAAGCTAAAGCTGTACTGAAAAGTAATGCTAACGCAACAGATACTTATAAATTTCAAAGTGACAGAACTAAGCAGCAATCTTATTATTTAAAGCGACTGAAGCAAGAAATGGAATTTCGAAAATCCCACAAACTGATCTTACTATTAGGTTTAATAATGATCATCCTTATATCACTCGCGTTAATAATTTATCCTCTGATGCTTAGGAAAACTACAAAGTTACTACCAAAATTGTGGTGGAATCAGAACAACAATTGATACTCTCTCAATCGCTGTCTCTTGTAGTATCTATGATATTATAGTGATTTCAGAAACATGGTTATACGAAAACCTTCAAAATAATCAATTACAGTTTATCAATTATAATATTTTTAAAACTAATCGCACTATCACTGGGACAAAATGAAAGGTGGTTTGTTAATTGCGATACATAAATCTTTAAAATCTTCCCAACTTGATTTGTTCGTAACACTTTCAGTTAATAACATAAAATATATTGTAGGCGCTGTTTATATTCCGAAAAATTCTCCTGCTTGCTTATACGAGGAACACATCTCTTATCTGGAAAAATTATGGAATATTTTGAAGACCATTAATTCATATTCTGTGGCAATTATAATTTGCCTTCATTGAAGTGGAATGACAAAAGGTTTATCTTAACACCAATCAACCCCAATGATGTCAAATCTGTGCTTTTGCTAACCACTTATAATTTTACTTTACTGAAACAATACAATTATATTCCAAATTCTAGAGGCGTATATTTAGACTTAGTATTTAGTACTATGGTAAATGTTACTGTTTCTTTGGCGTATGATTTGTTATTGGCAGAAAGTGATCACCATCATGCGTATACTTTATCTATTCCCTGGGATAATCCTGAAGCTTTAATTTCCAAAGAAAAAATATATTTTTTCGAAAAGGTGATTATGATTCTCTGAATTACTATTTAAATCTTATTGGCTGAAATGCTTTATTTCAACTTATTCTGACATAAATAATGCTATCCTTAAATTTTATGATATAATATATGAAGCTTTTGAATTATACATTCCATCTGTTTGAAGTCCAATTCATCATCAACATATCCAAAAATGGATGAACACGGATTTAAAGCGTTTAATATTAAGGCAGAAAGAAGCTCACCATAAATATAAACAAACATCTTCAGCTGACGATTACCTTCAGTTTTCAACGTTAAGGTGTCAGTGTAAGAATTTGTCACGACAATTGCATACTTAATACATCGATCGTGTTCAATGTAGCATCAAAGCTAATCCAAAATTTTTTGGAACTATGTGAGGTAATTTAAATCAAATGAAAGTATTCCTACAATACTAAAAATTGACTCCGAGCAAGTTGAGAATGGTAAGGAAATAGTGCAGATGTTTTCAAACTTCTTTTCTTCAGTATACGTAAATAACAGCGTAGTATCTCAACAATTATGGATGGATTCCAACATAATAACCGTCAACGACACATCGCTAGCTCTCACTGTGTCTGAAGTCTTCGAAAATATTGTGCACCTAAAAGAAAGTGATACGTGTGGTCCTGATGGCATTCCCAGTTCCTTTCTTAAGAAATGTGTTTTTTCTATTGCGCTTCCAATTTTTTTATCTTTTAAAAATCTTTAAAATTCAGCGAATTTCCATGGATTTGGAAACAATCATTTATAACATCAATTCATAATAAATTTAAAAATATGAAAACATTTCGTGAATCTACAACAATGAGTCTTACTAAGACTACAAAACAAATTAATTTGAAACAACTACTTCTCTAGCTAATACTTCGACAGACATTGAATAATACAAATTAATTTGCGTGTTACAAATAGTACAACTATCAAAGCAACACTAATTTGAATGAAATTATTTCTGTTGAATAAACTAATAAATGATAAATGTACTTTAGATTGTTTAAATGTAACTATAACATGAAAAATTATGAAAAAAGAATTTTAAACTGATTTCATTAAATTAAATTAGCAAAAGCAATTTAAAAATCTAGCATTCAAGTTTATAATCATCTGCAGACACGTGTTTCGAACTTTCGCTCTCTTCAGTACAGCTTTATTATAAAATTGATTTTAAATACAAATAAAAACACTTACTAAAATAAATATAATGAAATATGATAATAAATATAATGAAATATAAATAACTTACTCAGATATGTACGGCAACTGACACAAGAATGAAATATAATCGACTGAAGGTCTGAATTTATACCTGAGGTGGATCAGTGAATTCTACAGAAATCATTACGTTCAAGTTTATTCAACATAGATAATTTCATTCAAATTAGTGTTGCTTTGATAGTTGTACTATTTGTAACACGCAAATTAATTTGTATTATTCAATGTCTGTCGAAGTATTAGCTAGAGAAGTAGTTGTTTCAAATTAATTTGTTTTGTAGTCTTAGTAAGACTCATTGTTGTAGATTCACGTATTTTTAAATTTATTATTTAATTTTCTACAACGAACTAAAGGATTTTAATACATTATATTAATCAATTCATAAGTCTGGAGCAGTTGATAAAGTAGACAATTATCGAGGTGTGTGGATTCAATCAGTTATACCTAAACTATTAGATAAAATAGTTGCTAAACAACTAGCGTGGATGTCTCGTAATATTATTAATATAAGTCAACATGGATTTAATTCTAAAAGGTCCACTTGTACCAATCTAGTAGAATATCAGCAATTTTTGTCAAGCGCTTTGGATAAAAGGATGCAAGTTGACAGTATATACACTGACTTCTTTAAAGCGTTTGACAAAGTTCAGCATTCTACATTATTCCTTAAACTGAAACAACTTGGTTTCAAAAATACTACACTCAGTTGGATAAAGTCATTTATAGAGAATCGTTCTCAGCAAGTGAAATTGGGTCATTTCATGTCTGAAAGTATAGTTGTTTCGTCTGGTATTCCTCAGGAATTACATTGCGGTCCTATTTTGTTCATTCTTTTTACTAATGATATTCATAATGTTGTGAGGCATAGCAATTTACTTATGTATGCGGATGACTTTAAATTATATAAATCAATTGAGTCTATGAGTGATTGTGTTGATTTGCAGGATGATTTGAATCGTATTTGTACCTGGTGTGACATCAACAAATTGACATTAAATGTCAAAAAGTGGTTTTCGGTAAGCTTTTCAAGATCTAAATCAGTTATAAATTATACCTGTAATATTAATCTTAATGTTCTTGATACTAGGGACATAGTCAAGGATTTTGGTGTTACTTTCTATAGTCAATTAACATTTAATTTGCATATTTCAAACATTATTCAGAAAGCGTTTCGTAATTGGGGATTCATTTGGCACATCGCAAAAAATTTAATTAAAGATTGTTTAAAAATATTGTATTATGCATTTTTTAGATGCCATTTGGAATATGCTTCAGTCGTGTGGTCACCTTACACTAAGTCTAAGTGTAAGGTCCATTTCTGGGTATAGCGACACTTCCACACTCCTGAAATGAGTGAACCCACGACAGAATCGAATTACGGCCAGTAACGAGTCTGTGAGGAGGAATTTCAAAGCGAGCGCGGAAGGCACGTGGTGTACCAACAAGTGAGCGACCGTTAGAAAAGAAGCTCTCGACGGCCAATGCCCGCTGCTCTCTAGACCAGAGCATGATGTCAATTGGCTAGAGGGGGAAACAAACTTGGGACTTCCCCCTCCAGATGCGCCGTCCTCCCACCCCTCTACCTACCCAACTCACCACTCGGGAGTTTTTTCAAATAAGTATGTTTCTCCGGCGCACCCTGTACTTTTGCTATGGAAATTATGTCTCAAAGTGTATTTAGTGTCACGTGGATTCTAAGTGTTTGGCCAGAGATGAGGAAGATGTAGATGTTTTTCGACAACTTTGATATGATTTGTTCGTTTGTCGATATAAACTTAGTTACAGTCGCCACAGGGAAGTTTGTATACGCCCTGATTTTCAAGGGAAAAATGTCTTTTGGGGAATGTCTGATTTTACGCGAAATGGTAAACATTCTTTGTCTTATTAGTATTTTAGAGTTTCCACTTGTACCTCGTATGTAAAGAAGGAATGTTATGTTTGAGAATTCTCTGATCGTATCAGTGTTTTTGGTGTTAAATTTGTATTTGTGTAAGTATGTTACTGTACCTGAAAGGTGTTGATAAGTTTCTTATTCAGGTTGAAATGTTGTGTTAGTCGGAGGGAGTGGGTTAAAAGAGTTTTTGCCACAGAACAAAGTTGGGCAGGGTGATGGTGAGAAACGGCATTTACGAATCTGTTTATATGAGTTGCTTTTCTTTATACAGTTTGGTTGAGATTTTCGTTTGCGAGAGTTTTTATTGATTACTATGTCGAGGAATGTTAAATATTGTATTCGAGGAAATTATTGCGCATGCCTTTACCATGAGGCCAAATGACGAAGGTATCATCAACATAACGTAACTATAGGGACGGAGCATAAGGGAATTATTCTAGTACGATAATCCTAAAATCCTCCATAAAGAAATGGACGTGAAGTTAGTGTTTGCCAAGCAGTGCTTAATAACTTCATTACTTGAAATAGGAGGTTGATTTTAAGTTTTTAAAAGTTCGATTGTCTCGTTAATGAGCCCTTGAATAAAAAGGGAATGAACGTCAAAACTAGCCAGAATATTTCTATTGGAAAATTTTGTAGGTTTAGTGAGGCCAAGAAGTGTGACGAATTTTTGACATAGGATTGATTTGTCTTATTCAGCAGTGGGTTGAAGATGTTTGGCTAAAAATTGAGATAATTTTGTGTGGGTGAGTAGAAAAAACTGACGATGGGTGAGAGTGGGCTATCGGACTTTTCGCGTGGAATTAAAAATTGTGTAGTTTTGCTGTTCAAAGGCGACTGCGTGAATTTGGTTTGGTTGGTTTTTTCAAGTATGTGGCTGAATCAGAATCGATCAATTTATAGTTATCGTCGGCTAATAGGTTGCTCATTTTTTGATGGTTTTCGGATTTGTTCAGGACTACTCTTGCCTTCCTTTTGTAAAATGATTATGTTTTTATTTAGTTTTAAGTTTTTTATCTTCTACAGGAAACGTTCGGAGAGCAACTGTATAATTATTGCCTTTGAATAAAAAGGTTTTGCGATGCTGAGTATTAGATATTTTGGTGGAGTTTTTCGTATTTTTTTCTATAGTTTGTCGGTAGACATTGATTTAGTGGTTTCAGTTCCGAATTGGAAAGGTTGGTCACAAAGCGTCTAAAGTGTAGAGTGAATTTTGGTAGAGAGTAGGAGGCGAAGTGTGAGAAGTGGCTCTTCGGATTTTGCTAAAAGATATCCGGGTTTTCTTAATTGCTTCTCGTAGTAGTAGAGTGCTGGCTCTGTTTAGGATGGATTGCGTTTGTTTCGAGTGGGTGTGATACCGTAATGTGATAAAACTGGGCAGAGTGTTGTTATTGCGGTATCTATAGTTTAACTGTTCAAATTTCTTGGTTTGGTGGAATAGCAATGAAATTCCATTCCCCGACATACTAATCAATAAAATCTCTGACGGAACTCTCTGCCACACCGTATATAGAAAAGATTTTTGAGAATAGTTGACTCTATTTTAGTCGCTTCACACTTTTTAGCAATTTTTAAATTATTTATATTTTTTAATATTACTAACTTATTTATTAGCAGAACGTATTACTAATTTCAGTGGGGTTTTTAATTGTTTTAACTTTTGTCACATTGAACTATTTTTTTTTAATGATAATTAATTGAATTTTTGTATTAACATATTTTATAACATTACATTGTAAAATAAATTGAACATTACATTTCATTTAAAACAAACAATTCGCTAGGCAGCTATTTAAGACACAATAAAGGTAAATGTCAAAACATACACGTAGTGGCGTGTGGGTGTTGACTGCCCAAAACAATATATAGGCCAAACCGGAAGATCGCTCAAGCCACTAACAGAAGAGCATAAAAAATGGTTCATACAAAAGAAGCCACCATCAACATACTCCATCCATCTAATAGAACATAACCTTACTCCAAAATACTATATGGAGCTAAGAAAGGGCAAAGACTTATACTATTGGAAAACTTATAAAAATATATAACAAACAGAAAATGTATTAAACGATCAAGATTTTTTTTCCAACACGTCTTTAATTAGAATGTTCATCAATGGCAACTGCGCAAGCCTACGCTCTCCCCACTCACACCAATGGATACACCAATGGTATTTAGGAAATTAAATGTAATTTTAATGCATATTTCCCAAATGAAGAAGTAACCAGTCTGCAAAACGGTATCATGATAAAAGCTATACAAGCTATACGATAATATAATTTCAGATTAGTGTAACGCAATATAAACTCTGACAATATATTTATAACAAATGTTAATATTATATACAGGGTGGCACACCACATTCGCGTCGGTTTATATACGGCAAACGGCAAAATATTTTTAAAATCTTTTCATTGAAGGTTTTAAAGCTGATTAAAATTAGAATTAAAATACGACATCAAATATAGGATGTTTCATTTAAAATAAGAAAGTTATTTGACTTTCACGATAGCAGATATCAAATGCTTATTTTTTTCCACCCTGTATAATTTTTAGGGATCATTTTTATTTTATTGTCAAGTCTAATTCTTAGACTAAAAGATAAATACAGCTTAAAATATCTAGCTTAAATATGTAAGACAGCCAAGCATCTTAAATTTTGGTCTACATTTTCAAGAATTGTCAAATATCTTAAAAACGGCAGGAGTTAGGTATAGGAAACATAACAGTAACTTGCCTTTATTTAGCCTGCACTATCAAAATATGAAAGAATATACAGGGTGTCTCAATGAAATTTATATAACTTTGGTGTGTAACTTTTTTGTGTCACCCTGTATATATCAAAATAATTTTAGAACGTGCTTCTAATGAACCTACATAGCTCTCAACAAAAAGGTTTGAAAAATATTTTGCCGTTTGCCGCATATAAGACGACGCGAATGTGGTGCCCCACCCTGTATATTGATAATTAACAATTTTGATAATAAACAAATTACTCAATTTGACAGTTAATAAATTTAATAAATAATCTATTAATAATTGATCAGTATCAAAGTTAGACAATTGTCTGTTACCAAATGTCAAATTTGATTTGATTCTAACGTTTGAAAATTTTGATAAAAAAAATATCTTCTATTTTTATAATAATTTATTTACAAATTTTAACAATTGATATTTCTAGAATTCATATTTAATAAACAATTTCCTACAGTTTGACAATTGGCAACTTTAATAATAGAGATTAGCCTAACTTTAGACAATTATGATAACTTTAAAAAGACTAACTAATAATTATTTGTTGACAGTTAATAATTGTAATAATAGAAAACTGCTTCATTTAATCCATTAATATTCTGGCAGTTAACAACCTTGATAAATTTTTAATTGATAATTTTAATTATGGAAAATTACCTACATAATACAGAATTGCCTAAATTTAGGAAGTTTATTTGATTTAAAAAGATGTGTATTTAATTGGTTTACAAACACGTTTCATTTAAACATTGTGTCGTTAAATCGTTATGTTAATTTAATTGCTTTGATAAAACTATCATATACTAAACTGAACTAGATAAAAATATTACTCATCAGTTATAGTTTAAAATGTTCCACCAAGTGATAAATGCGAAAGTCATTCAAGAAATACATACAAATTATTTCCTGTAATATTTCAATTCACCTCACGTAAGAATAAAAAGGCAAACATTTTCTTAAGTCGAGATTAAACTTCTGATTGCAATAACACTTAACAAAGGTTGTTCATCAACATTTCCGAACAAAACAAACTTCTGTCAGCTTTAGAAATTTCATTTCACACGGTTTGTTTGCCCACCTTGAAATACCCGCCGCCGCACATGTTGAAATTGACAATCTAATCCGCCCCTCTTTCCTGTTTGTTTTCAGTTTGTCATCTGCTGAGAAGTGGAGTGGCGGCGATTTTCGGCCCTCAATCAGCGCACACGGCCAGCCATGTCCAGTCGATATGCGATACAATGGAAATTCCACACTTGGAAACCCGCTGGGATTATAGACTCCGTAGGGAGAGTTGTCTAGTGAATCTCTATCCGCATCCCACGACATTGTCTAAGGTAAGGACTTGTTGACTACACGTACTCGTACAGGGATTGCATTTAATATCGCACCCCGCAGTTAATTAAAATCCGTCAGTCAAAGGTATATCAAATGGGCTTTGATCGATTATCGGCAAATGTATGCCGTAGCTCGCCCACGTGTAAATGAGTAAGTTTGGTGTTTGATAAATGAAGGGATTGGGATTGGTTCGGTTGCGTTACATTATAGACCGTTAATACGGTTAAGCCACATACTAATGTAATCAGCGATCACGCTTGGTAATATTCGGTTGTAAACTGAGCCAATTGCAAATAGCCGAGTTTCTATTAAATGAACCTTTGAATAATCGCATCCATCAACATCCTATATATACATTAGAACAAATCGTTAATATTGTCAAAGTTATTATTTTATTTGAATAAATTTATTATTAATATCTTTCTTTCTTTGTATTATCTGTGAGTTACGTTAAGTAAATTGTCCTTTATATGTGCGCCGAAATAATCCGCTTATTCAATAAGCTCAAATAAAACTGATCAAAGGTTTATAAAATGTTAAAAAATATATATTTTTTTCCCGAGTCCTCCATTTATAAAAGCGTATTATGGATAAAATAATATACGATGGCATTAAAAAAAACAATATTTTTAATAACAGTATCGTTATAAAAGATTTTTTGTTTTTTGTAATTATATTCATGTTATCCAATTAATTTAATTTTAAAGTGAAAAATATATATGTAAATAAACAAGGAAGTGTATTAATTATCTTATCTTTATCTTTATTTAATCTGTATCGAACATGGTTATGATATATACAAATAAAATAACGAGACTTTCACAATATCGAAAGAATAAAAAACATACATAAAATGCATTCAATTTCTTTAGCAACATTAATTTGGAGATCGACCTTCCATATGAATTTCATTGAAAACTACAAAGAAGCAATTCATTTCTAGGTAACAAAACTTGTTTTTGTCAAGCGTAATATTTATAAGAGTTTTTGTATATCAGATGAGAATTTACAAATTTGTACCAACAAAAAATTGGAAAGTTGTTCCTTATAAAAGTTGTCAACTGTTTAAATATTAACATTATAAACTTAAAAAATTTTGTTGCTATGTATCAAAATTGTCAGAATATCAGTTATCGTGAGTATTTTTCTCTTATCAAAGTGGTGAATTGTCAAAATATTTATTGTTTACTATCAGCATTTAGGAAATTGTCCATAATTAAAATTCACCGAATGAGTGTAATTCAGTCTGGAGTAACTCAGCATCTTCCATTGTGCGAATTTTCAAAAAGATTTTCGTATCGTCAGCAAACAATAAACATTGTGCATTCGTGAAAAAAAAACTTACCACATTATTTATGAAAATGTTAAAGGGGAGTGGACCTAGATGTGATACTTGGGGAACACAGGAAGATACCACTATTGGACGAGACATACAGTTTCCATTTTTAAAATATTGAAGCCTATCGGTTAAATATGATTTTACCCAGTCTAGGAGGGTACCTTCAATGCCAAAACGTAAGTAATTTGCCAAGTTAAATCACATGAACAACAGTATCAAAAGCTTTTGAGAAGTCAATGTAGACAGAATCTACTTGACATCTCTTCACAAAAGCATCGATGATATACGACTCGTAAACTAAAAGAATTGGCGAAGTCAATTTATCTTTGCAGAAGCCGTGTTGATACATAGACATTGAAGATTCGCAAGAGACTGTTAGGTGCATGGTAAGCAGTTTTTCCAAATATCTTAGGTACCACAGATAATAATGATATTGGTCTATAATTTTCGACATGTTGTTTTGTTGTCGCATTTAAAGATTAGCGTAATGAATGCGCTCTTCCAACATTTGGGAAAAGTCTCCGTAGAAAGAGACAGATTATACAGAAGCCACAAGGGACGACTGAGTGCAAATGCACAGTTCTTAAAGAAAAATGCGGATAGACTATCAGGGCCAGGGTAGTTATTTTTCTTTAATGATTTAACTTAACTCCAAAACCCTTTTGGATTATTTTTAATGGAATTTTCAATTGATTGATTGTTGAGGCATTTAAGTGTTGAAAATCCATATTCATTATTTAGATAACAAAACTGTTTGATTTTCAAATTGGTAAAAAAAATATATATTTCTTCACCTGAAAAAGCCACAGTGTGGCGAAACATATGTAGTGTTTACAATAAAACCAATTTGAAAATCAAACAGTTTTGTTATCTAAATAAGGAATTTTCAATCTTAAGAATATGATTAGAATAACATTCATTGGTTAATCTCTTACATTTATCACGAATACTACTAAATTTGGAATAGTCTGAAATTAAAATTTACCAAATTTTAATAATATATAATGTAAGAGTTTATAATTTTGATAATGGATAATTTCATAAATGTTTATAGTTGAAAGTTTTGATAAACGAGAATTGTCTAAATTTTAACAATTAATATTTTGACAATTTGCAAATTTTGACAATTATTAGTCTTACTAAGCTTGTAAACTCATTATTGTAGATTTAAATGTTTTCGAATCTTTAAATTATTAGTTCATTTTCTACAACGACGTTAAAGTAAATAAAATTGTCAACTTTCAGAACTACAACTTTCGAATTTTTTAAATTGTTGTTTAAAATTTAACAATTCATAAGACAATGTTCTGTCATTGAAATTATCAATTATTAAACTCTAATATAGAATATAATTATCACAATGTTTTATATAATCTTATATAATAATTATCAAAACTTTCAGTTATTAAAATTGGTAACGATAAAAACTTTGAAAATTATCCAGTTTCAAAATTTTCAATGTGTCTCAATTATCAAAATTGATTTATTGAAAACTATAAAGAATCCAGTGAAAAATAAAATCTGCTTTTGTTATGTAATTGGCCAACTGTCATATTATCCATTGTCAACATTTTACTTTCCTTCCTAAATATAAATGACCTAAACGTCAAAATATAAATTTTAAATTGTAGGCAATTATCTATTATTACATTTGGTAGGTATCAAATTTTAGAAGATCAAATTTGTCAACTGTCCGCATGTTAGTTGCCAAAATGTAAGTAGTTTTCTCTTGTCAAAGTTGTCAACTGCCAAAATATTTATTGTTTAAAATTAAACAAATTACTACTATCAAAATTGTTTACTATCAACATTTAGGAAATTCTCCATTGATATATTTGTTAACTTTAGGAAGATAAATTGTCAAAATTTGGTCAAATGTATTTCAATGTTATAAACTGTCATATTAAAAATAATCCATCAAGAACGTTTCTATATGTCAAAATATGAAGTGCCTAGATTTTTTAAATTTTAATAATGATAAATTTTCTATCAAAGTTCTGAAATGTTAATATATGAATTGAAAATATACAGCCAACTTTCTTTTATCAAAATTATCAGCGGAAAAATTTAGGAAATTTTCTGTAACTACGATTGTTCACCATTGGTATATTACTTGTAAAGAGGAAGTTGCCCTTTATCAACTATTAAAATATCCAATGATTAAAATTGTCAATACTCAAAATTTAGAAAACTCATTATTAAACTTTTCAACTGTAAAGTTTTCAATTATTATGATTCATTATGTAAGAACTACAAGGTGGCGCAAAAGTAATGTCATAGTTTGAATTGGCCGCCATTTTTGCAGATGACGCCAAATGTCAGTGTGCTTCGACATTTATAATGTAGATATATAGTGAATTAGTTGTCAACAAGCCATGGAGCGATACACACCTCAATATCGTGGATTAATTGTTAATGCTTATTTGACAAATTTTAAGTCTTTTTTTAACGCAACATGAATTTTGTCGTCGCTTTTTTTGTGTTTCTAGGGCACATAGAATCTTCATGTAATGCAAGAAGATTGCATCCTCTCAAAGATACTCTTTGGTGCAGCATATGCAGTGAAAAAGTGATAGGTTCTTATTTTTTTGAAGACGCCAATAGCGCCGTCGTAACCGTAAATGGCGAGCGTTACAGACATACGTTAAACGAGTTTTTTGCCGCAAGTTGCTGTATTGGGTCTCGATCATTATTGGTTTCAACAGGATGGAGCAACCATTCACACAGCTCGGGTAACTATGGAGATTTTGAGACACCCATTTCCAGGTCAAGTGATATCCCGTTTTGGAGATTTGAATTGGCCGTCCAGATTGCCAGATCTAACAGCACCAGACTTCTTCCTTTGGGGCTTTTTAAAATCTCGCGTTTATCACAATAAATCACGAACCTCGCAAGACTTAAACACTAACAATGAAGAAGAAATTGCGAATTTGGAGCCAGATGTTTTGCAAGCAACAATTCAAAATGCCGCAAAACGAGTGCAATTATACATCAACTCGGGAGGTGGCTATTTAAACGATATATTTTTTTCCAAGTAATGTAACCAATTTTCCACTTTCAAATAAATTTTTGATGAAAACAGAGCCCTTCTTTTTTCATTTATAACAAAATGGCAGCCAATTCAAACTGTGACATTACTTTTGCGCCACCTTGTACAAAGAAATATCCACTAATGAGGTACCTGAAATCTACCTTTTCCAACTATCAGTTTCAATATGATAATTAGGGGTGTTGTCCCTCTCAAAATAAAACGTCAATCAATAATAATATAAATTTCAAAATGTAGGCGTTCTTTACAAATAATGTTGGTAGCTGTCAAAATTTAGGAAACTGTATTTTATAAAAATGGAATGAAGTTATTATATAACTTAATGCGTATTATTTAGAAGCATTGTTTCTTTGTTTTGTTGAGTTATACTTAAAATATTAATTAATCATCTGAATAAACCTTTTATTTTAAGGTACCCCACAGATGGGTAATGGTTTGAGCCAAACCTCTCTATCTACCTTGCATCAAAATGAACATGTAACCATTGTCTGACCAAGACTGTGCAATAAGCAGGGCAGCCGTCTTGTTGCCGTACTTTTGGCTTTAACGTATTAATCCTTTGGGTAGGTGTGACGAGTGAGACTTTGCTTATTTGGGAAAAGTTAGGTTGGACGAGTTTGACTCGACATCATAAGAGGCTGGCAAACAATTGCCTGACGTTTGTTTATGACATACCTTATAGTTGCAAATAAGGTAAATTCCAATTATCTCTATTCTTACCCCCATTTTTTGTGGTTTTTACTAACTCAGGATGAAATGAAAGAATATGTTGCATTATGTAAAACTATGTCTCAAGTAAAAAACAATCTAAATTGAGTTCACATTGGCCAAAAAGAAGTATTATAAACTAGTTTTTGTACCCACTGTCATGGCATAGATTTTTTGATATCTCTAGTTGATTATTTGAATAATACATTCGAAAATCTTATACTTCAGAGAGCGCACTATCACTAGATGAATCTCTTAAGAAATTCAAAGGACGTTTTAATTACACTCAGTTCAATCCATTGGAATGAGCGCGATTTGGAATAAAAATCTTTAGACTTTACGAGTCTTCATCAGGTTATTGCATTTGTTTTAAAATCTAAGTTAGCGTAGATAAAATACCGCAGAATGATGAAACCGGCGCCTGTGAGTGTTGTCGTAGAAGAAGAAGAGGAGGCTACCCACAATGTATAAACAATTATATTTAAAATTATTAGAACAAGATAAAAATGTAGTTGGAACTGCGTAAAAGAACAGAAAGCACATGCCAAAAAAACTTTTTCCCTTTCCTCAAACTAAAAAAATGAGTGGCCAAAATGTTATCATCCCACTGTTTTTTAGTATTAAAATGAAAAGATAAAAAAGATGTAAACATGCTTAGCACAAAACATTCACAAATTCATTTAGTTAATACACGAAAGCGAAAAAAAAAGGTGACAAGTTTGACAAAATTATCAAACCATCATGCGTAGTCGTATATAATATAGGTTTGGGCGGCGTTAATAAATAGGACCAATTGCTAGGTGCTTTCCAAACAAAAAGTATTATTTTTAAATATTAATCCATGTAGCAACAAATTAAATCCGTTATATATGCATAAAAATCTACAAATAATTCAGTACTTAAGGGGTTAAGAAATGGCAAGACAACATTTTCCAAAATGTTCAAATACACGTGCTGGTTTAAATTTTCCTCTATAAAATATGGGCCAATGATTCGATATAAAAAATTCAACACCCTGCATTAACTTTTTGGTAACGACTTCGTTTATTATGTAATTAAGATTCTCGTAAGCCCAATGACGATTATTTTGTGAAGATGCGTGCCCTTTTTGCAAAATCGGTAAAAAATAAAACTTTCAAATCTTTGATTTTCAAGGAAATTTTCACCTATCCATAAACAAAACTCTAAACGTCTCTCTTCATCATCAGGTTCAAGTGTATACCGCATCTTTGGCTTATACGGTTTAATTTTGTTTTCCTTAAAATTGTGTGTAATACCCTTTTGCTTGAATCCAGTTTTTTTTGCACGTTTCCTTAAAGATAATTTCGGGGCATTATTGCTAATAATGTAGATGCATCATTTTGATCGTATTTTTTTTGCTTTCGGTAATGTTCAAGTTCGCCAATGGTAGAGCCGTTTACTATCCTATATTTACTTGTTTTTCATTACATAGGAAATTTTACATGTTTCTAGAATCATTATTTGTACATGATGGTTTGAAAGATGCAGATTAATGTTTCTGAATTTCCACGTAGCTATTGACAAATTTGTAATTTGGGATGATGAATGCCCATTTTCCGATATTTGAACTCTTGTTCATTTAATTGATCAATGGTTGAGGCGTTCACTTCGTGAGACATCTTGAGTATTTAAATAAAGTTAAACTCACTTTGTTGATATCACAAAATAGTGTGATTTAAATAAAGTGAATTTTACTTTATTTAAACTTGTTTATTTAGTTTATTCGTCAAGTTTAATATTATGATGAAACGAAAATAAAATTCATTACTTCATTTATTATTTTTATTAATACCAGATATAGATTTCAAGAACTATGTACTCATTATCAATGGTTAATAAATGCTTAAAACTACAAATGCGGGTATAAATACAAAGGCAGATTATGGGTAAATCCAGAAGGTTGTCGAAAGCGGGTTATTCTTTTCGCAAAAGAATAAGCCTGTTGCAAAAATAATTCATTTTTGCAACAGGCTTAACAGTGGGTTATCTAGAGGGGTTAAATCTAAGTTTAATAGCTTATACCTGTGTTTGTGCATTTCAATTGCTTCGAGCATTTTTAATTTTGATTTATTTGACTTTTTTTAAAGAGGAACATATTGTTTAATGAAAAGAGGTGTCCTGTTTCGAAATTATGTTAAGCTAGAGCAGAGAGAGAGAATAATATCTTTATTCGAACACTTACAATTTTGAAAAATATATACAAATGATTAACAATAATGGTTAGTCTGTCCGTTTGGGCTATAGACCATCGGTCTTTCTGCCCGCTAGAGCAGATTTTTCTATGTTTTTATTTTTGACGTGGTAGACGTGTTCTTTGAACCTCTTGAGTAAACTCCTTTGTGTTTGCCATTTATAACATTTATCACATTCATTACATGTCATTGATTAGATTCCTGATTCCTCAATGTGTTATGACTCCTTTTTTGAAATTGGTTTCCTTCAGTTTTGTGTTGCTATAATACGCGGTACTTAATTTGAATTTCTTAAATATCTTAGCAATCTTATTAGTTATTATATCGTTATAAATAAATCTGGTAAATTTGTTTTCTTTTGTTTCTGTTAAAGGCTTTAATGTTGTTAATGTCTTGATTTTTTGGTTTCTTTTGCGTCGGTGAATTAATTTATTAATTGTGAATCTGCTATAACCTAAGGATGTTGCTATTTGTGTTATTAGTTTTATTTCTAAATTTCAATTTTCTATTGAGAGGGAGATTAAATACTCTATATGACATGATGTTAAATGCTGACAATTTGTGTTTGAAGTGAGTGGATGAAGAGTTATGGATGTAATTAAAAGTATGGGTCGGTTTTCTATAAATGTTCAAATCTAGATGACTGTTATCTTGATTGTTAATTAGTAATACATCTAAGAATGGGATTTGGTTGTTCTTTTCTAACTCGAAAGTGAAATTTATACTAGGGTACAACGCATATCAATTTTTGACGAATTCATCAATATTTAAGTCAGACTTAATTACTGCTATGATGTCATCTACATATCTAAACCAGACTGTCGGAAAGTTAACGATGGCACCTTTAGGGATGTTCTCTAAATTGTTTAGAAAAATGTTAGCTAAAAATGAAGAAACTGGGTTGCTCATAGCTGTTCCGAAGGTCTGTTTGTAAATATTTTTATTAAATTCAAATGCGTTGCATTCTATTATTACTTTGGTTAATTTTCTATATTGATCTACCTTATCTAATGGAATTGAATTTTTAATTAGTAATTGTTTAAGTATGTTAATTGTTTCGTCTATTGATACGATGGGGTATAATGCTTTGACATCAAAAGAAACCAAAATCTCGTCGGGTTTTGATTTGATTTAATTTATTACACAAATTAAAGGAGTTTATTACAAAGAGGTCATTATCTATTTTAAGTTGTTTGAACTCATTAACTAACTACTTAGCTAAGTTATATGTTGGAGAATTGATATTGGAAACTATTGGTTTCCATTTATTTACCGGCTTATGTATTTTCGGTAAACAGTATAATTTGGGAAGTGCTGGATTTTTTAGTTTTAATTTGTTAATTTTATTTCGATCTATTAAATTTGATGTTTTTAAAAAATTATTAATATTGGTTATGTAAGAATTAAGGGGGTTCTTAGATTGTTTTTTGTATGGACCCTTGTCTAATAGAGAATTAACAATGTTTACGTAATCATTTTTGTTAATGAAACCAATGAAACCACCGCATTACCTTTATCTGATTTTATATGAAATACATCCTTCTGTTTTAATGACTTTACTGCTTTTATTTCTTTGGCTTGGTTCTTATCTGGTTGTTTTCTGCAAATCTTCTCGAGTGATTTCTTGGGAGCATTGCGAAAGGCTGTGGATTTTGCCGGTCCTAATTTAGAGGCAGCTGTTTTGATGTCATGCAACACTCTTTCTATGGGAAGATGTGAGGCACTGTTTGAATGTTTTAGTCCTTTTTGTAATAATTCCATCTCTTAGTTGGTGAAGTTTTCAGTTGATCTGTTTTGTACTAGCACTTGATATGGATTTATAAACTGGGTGGTTTCTTTCGGGATTTGGTTTTGAATTAACCTTTGAAGTTTTCCTTGTTGGATAGGCGACTTCCTTCCTACTTTATGATCGGACACTGTATTGATTTTTCTAAGGCGTTCATCCCACTCTATTGCGGAAAAGTTCTATACTAGTTTTAGGTGTAGATGATATGCTGATAGTTGTATAGCTTGTCTCTTGGCATACAATTTCCCGATTTCAAACTTGAGCCAGTTTATTTTCCACCTTTGCACTAATTTAGGCCCAACTTCGTTTATTTTTCTGAACCTACTTTCGATGAACTTTGAAAACACTTTTTTATTTAGGCACTTATTTAAAAAGAAAATATCTGCACTTATGTATTTAATTCTGATTGTAAGTTTGAAGAATTTATTATACTCGGTTGACCAAGTAGCCATGTTTATCACTAAATTTCGGGTTGAGTAATGTGATGTGTTATATATTATGATGATTCGTCAAGTTTAATTGCAAGAAAAATCATTTAATCCCTTATTTGATGTATTTTTCATCAAGTAATGGACATTTAGATCTCCACAAAGGATTATAAGTTATGTTATTGATTACGCCTACCATTATTCATATGTATTTTGATCTTCGTATATTATTGCTTCAACAGAATAATGCACACTTGGAAATTTTATTGTAAGCTTAGGCAATGTGTTTTCTTCTGTATAATCTAGTCTATATTTGCCGGAATGAAACTACTTATTTTTTGGGGGCCTATAAAGTAAATCGCTTTCTTCATCAATATTCAGTTTTTTGTTGTTCTGTCTGTTGGTGCCTAGTTTGCTTGGCCGTCTTTATCGGTGAATCAAATGTCCGAGTGACCTCTTGTGAATTGATTATATAGGTATATATTTGAATTATAAATAAAATATAAATACTTTGTCAAATTATTGTTTATTTTTAACTCGATTGGCTTTATCTTTATCCCGAAAATGTAGATCTTCCAAATATTTCTTCAGTTCCTCGGCTGTCGTCTTTGGGTCCAGATTGTATACGTACAGATGCCCATAGCGTATAGATTTACTGAGTTATTCTGCACGTTTGCAGTACCCAGAATTGTTTTTTGTCTAGGCCGTTTACTTTCCATGGTTTGATCGAATTTTTCGGCACCACCTTGCATTTCTACTAACGGCTCAATATTGATAGCAATGTTTAAAGTGGTGTAGATGGCGACTGCACTAGAACCTAAGGTAATGTTTAGTGATGAATCCCGACTCTGTTTGGGAATGCCTGGTAGTCAAATAAAAATGACTCTAATATATTCCAAAGTAATATTTATGCGTAAGTAATGCCGCTTTCTAAAAATAATATTTGAGGACAACTATAAGACTTAATAATAAAGTTACGTCAACGTGTTTTAAAAATTTAACCTGATAATAAATTAATGTATGTAGAAGATCACAAAAAACTGTTGTACATTTCTCTAACTTGTTACCAGCGTTATACCATTCCAAATACATTCAAATATTTGGCATGTATGTACCATATCTTTTATCTTAATCCTACCTTATATACTCTGATCGACCGATCAATTTAATTATCGATGGGTAAATTAGGCAACTCCGTTTGCATTAAACACATAGACATAGAGGGTGTTGTGGAAATATTCTTCCATTTTCGTTTTGACAGTGGTGTGCAACACACGTATTGTTGTTACTCAGTGATAGTCTTATTGCAGTTAGTCGCAGATTTTAGTGCCGTGTTATATTTGATTCTCTAATCGTTGTACGTACTATTTTAGTGTGGAATTATTACTGGAAGAACTGTTTTAAGCGGATTTTTTTTTTCATACGTGCGACGCAATCGTTCCCAATTTGCAAAGAACTGGTAAGAAGTTTTTTTGTCAGGTTCCCTTTTGTTTTCATTCTTGAATTTAAGATAAATTGAGTTGACCCTGCGTTATTGTGCGAATATTGTTTCTATTTTTGTGTTATACATTTTCATTTTTCTTTAACCACCGGTCGTTGTGAAATTGCAGGACAATTAATTTGTCTCATTGTTTTATGGTTAGCGATACATGATTTATAGGTAGATTTATTAGCAATTCAAGGTAGAATTGAGTGTGTTAATTGCTAATTTTCTCCTCGTCCGAATTATTCTATTTTATTATATCAAATCTCGTAAACTATTACAGCTCTAACTTTTGCAGCTAGTTTTGCCACTTAGTAATCTTTTTGATAACTAAGTGGTATTAAAAATTTACTGAGCCATTGAGGCGTCAAAACGAAACAGATTTATGAATTGACGCATTATTTACAAACTCCATTATTAAAAAACGCAGTAGCTATAATATGTTATTATTATTATTATTAATACAGGTGTAATATATAATACGTATAGGAATGCCAGTTTGCGATATGCGATGTTAATCAATACGTTTATTTCTTGAGTGTTTTTTTCTTTATTTTGAAAATGTACGATGTATGTTTTTTTTTTAAATTTTTTAGTAGTATAATTGTATTGATAATAATTTGGTAATCTAAATGTATATTAGTATTCGCCTAATTATTAAATTTCTGATTCCTTTTCAATAAGCTTTTTGTAAAGTATTTTGTTATATAATAATAATAATAATAATATAAAGAAACGAAAAATATAACTGTTTCCAATTGTATTTGTTGATTTAACGTTACAGGTGATTAATAAGTAGTTTATAACATAATGGTACTTAAAATAACTTAGATATTTCATCATAAATATTATATACTTACTACGCACATACTTTTGCGGCCCAACTGGTGATAGGTATCAGTAAAACATCATCAAAACTGTTTGAAATTTTTTATGAATAAATCTATTAAATTTTGCAATAATGTTATGTTTATTTACGTTTCACAACTTTTAATTAAAACCGTCGCTTATGTTTTACTGATTAAAGGGTGCGATAGAGGCAACCCATCAACCCTACATATACATGATAACTTTAAATGCGTATCATTGATGATTTTGCTGCCAAAAACAATAAAACGTTGCATGTAATGAAAATTTTAAAAAAAATCAAAATATAAGTTTAAATATAAATGACTTTCTATAGCTTATCTTATCACGCATCATGCATCAAATTTTTACTAATATTTACTCACTCAAAAATATTATCTTTTGAATTTCTTTTTTATTCAAAAAAATTTGTAATTAATTTTACTCCAAACAGCGAATCAGCAATTGAAAATTATATGTATATGTAGGGTAGGTAGATGGCCTTTATCCCACCCTTAAATCAGTAAAACATCCTCAAAAGTTATTTGAAATTTTTTATGAATAAATCTCAAAAAATTGCAATTATTTTGTGTTTATTTATAATTTACCAGTTGTAATTAAAACTCTCGCTTATGTTTCACTGATTGAAGGGTGGGATAAAGGCCTCCCACCCGCCCTACATATACATGACAACTTGAATTGCTAACCGGTGATGATTTTGCTGCTAAAAAACAGTCAAACCCTTTATGTTATAGAAAATAAAACAAAATCAGAATTTAAGTTTAAAAATAAATGACTTTCTTTAGCTAATCTTATCTAATTTAGATTTAAAGTCTACCCACCCATCATTTACTAATTTAGTCACTCAGAAATTTTACCTTTTTAATTCCGTTTTTATTCAAAAAGTTTTGTAATTAATTTAATTTGATACAGCGAGACGATAAGGAATTAAAAATTATATGTATATATAGGGTAGGTGGGTGGCATCTAGCCCAACCTCCAATGAGTAAAACATCCTCAAAAATTATTTAAAGAATTTGTATAAATAAATCTATTGAATTTTGTAATAATGTTATATTTATTTACGTTTCACAACTTTTAACTAATTTGTGTCCGTTGCGAAATAAATAACCTTAACCACGTAACATTTTTGTCACAAAAGCCAAGACATTGTAACTTTTTTAGGAGTAATGTGTGGTTCACTCTATCAAACACTTTGCAGAAATAAAGATATATAGAATCAACTTGCTTTTGATCCCGAACTGCATCTGATAAGTACTGTTTGTAGGATAGAAGATTTGAAACTGTTGATCTATTTGGATAAAAACCGTGATGACTGGGAGAAATTACACTGCGGGACATCTATTACATTTTTATAGCAACAATTTGATCCAAAAGTTTAGGGATAGCAGATTGAATACAAACTCCTCTGTAATTATTAATTAGTTTACGATTACCTGCTTTAAAAATAGGAGTAATATAACTGACTTTCCATTTAGATAGGAAGCTGCCTGATTTTAGTGACTTTGAAAATAGATCAAAAATAGGACCACATAGAGAAAAAACACAATTGATAAGAAAGCTATTAGGAATTTTATCCGGATCTGAGCTATTACTAGGTTTTAATTTCATAATCATATCAAATAATTCTGATTTTGACAGTGTTAATTTTCCATCATTAACGACACCAGAGCTTGATAGAGATTCAAGTGGTCAGTTATTACTGATATTATTACTAACGTAAACGCTTTTAAAGAATTCACCAAATGCGTTTGCAATATCAAATCTCAACTCCATCATATTCAAAAATTGAAGGAATTGCTTCTTTATTATAATGGTTACGAATATATGACCAGAAATATTTAGGATCAGAAGTTACTTTGTTACTGATATTATGAAGATGTTGATTATATTGAGAAGCACTTAATTGTTTGCATACGCTACGAATATTGTAAAAATGATTGTAATAATCTAAGCATTTACTCTTTATGAAATTAAAATGTGCAATTTTCTTAAGTTTAGTCATTATTTTTAATTCATTATTAATCCAAACAGGATAAGTGTCTTCTTTATTAGAAAGATATTTAAAAGGAACGTAACGATCAATAGCATTAAATGAAATATCATGAAATTTATCAACAAAGGTATCAATATCCTTGTCAGAAAAAATAAAATTCCTATTAACAGTATTAAAACAACAGTTCAGCCCCTTATAATCTGCGCGATTAAACAAATATACTTTTTTTGGCATGAACTCGAGATTATGCATAGTATTAAAATTAATCAGTAACTCATATGAATAATGATGAATAGATTCATTCAGTAAACTATTACAAGTATTTTTACAATTAAATCTAAGAATACTCCTCGATAATTGGGTAATGTATTTATTTGTTGAAAATTTAGAAAATAAATACAATCTATTAAAAGTTTTGATTTTACATCGAATGTTGTCGTTAAACTACTTGCAGTTCTATTGATTCATTTAATATTTTGTAAATTGTAATCACCACATACTAAAAAATAACTAGACTTATATCGACTATGGAGGTTTTCAAGAACGGCGCAGTGATTATTGTAATTATTAACCGATGAATTTGGAGAAATATAGACACCGCCAATAATGTATTCTGACTTATTTACGTGTACGCTAACAAAAATATATTCTAAATCATTGTTACAAGTTAATGAATGACTCTGGTAAAAAAATTACAACATCCATTATACCACCACCCATTAATTCCCCAGACATTGTACGATTAGTACGATACACAACATAATTCAATAATTGCAACTGTCTACTGGTGATATTTTCATAGATCCATGTTTCTGTAATTATAATTACGTCATAAATTCAACAGTTAATAGCTAACATTAAATCTCTTAATTTTTATCGTATACCACCGCAATTTTGATACTATGCTAATAGTTTTTTTTGGTTATCATTGCGTTGCTTCAAACTTATATTATGTCTTGCTGATTGATTGAACAAATTCCTTACTATAATTTTTCTGACAGGAAAGCCTTCTAAAGTAATCATCTTTATGAAACATTGAAACAAAGTGGCATACCAGAAAGGCCAATGTGTCAGATATGATGATCCATGTATTTCTACTAAAAATTGCAAATATTTTAAATGCAAGTAATGGGACTGTTTACAAAATTACTATTTGTTGTACCCATATACAGACAATGCATTCAAGCATTTCTTGCTGATTTTCTTTCACATATTGCATTATATATATGGCATTTGCACACATTGGTTTAAATTTCTCAACTACTGACGCTGATTCTTTTTACCAATAAAGTGATTTTCTTAAAAGGAATTTAATAAGAAATATCCATAATAACCATGTGTGAGGTGAAAAAATCCACATGTGATCTTTGAAGATTGTTTTCACCATCAGTTCCCGTTGAACGTTTAAGTTGGAATTGTGGATGACTGGCTTGATCTAGAATATCTACCAAAAAGATTTACTGTAAGGTATATCGCAACTTTTTAGCATAAACGCTACCTCATTTTATGAATGATGTCCCATTGGCAACCTGAAACGCATTGTGTTTTTTGCACGGTGATCTACTAGCGCATTTAAGTGAGGTTGCTCGTGAGTTTTTATTTGTAATGTTCGGAGATCACTGGATTAGTCAAGATAGACCGTATTCATGGCCTGCACGATTCCCGGACTTTAAGTCCCTGGATTATTTCGTATGGGCTATATAAAATTATTAGCTTACACTACTCCAGTGGAAATGTGGAAGATTAGCGAAATCGGGTAATTGTTGGGTGTAACACAATAAGAAACAACCCTTGAGTTTCTGAAATATTTGGGAAGCCAATGGAGATAGGATTAGTAATAATAATAATAATTATATACTTATTCTCAACAGGAAAATGCCTAATTACAAAGAAAATACAAAAATAACTTAATCTATAATTTTAAATACAATACAAATTAGATAATTAGAAACAAAATAATTAATTATAAAGATAACATATAATGTAATACACATTTTTAATATTTTTATTCATACAAGACTCCAAATCAACTGCAAATTTATATAGATTAGGATAAAATATGTCAACAAAGTATTGCACGTTATGATAATTACGAATCACATTACACAGAGGTGAGAATAAATTGTGTTTGCAGTGTACTGTTTCTATTTGAAACTCATTAAGTAGAGCCTGATAAGACAAACTGTAATCGGGATAAACACCGTGTTTAAAGAAATACAGATGTTTCTGAAACCGTTTCTGAACTTTTTCCAAAACAGTAATGTATTTTATATATCCTGGAGACCAGACCGTTGCACAACATGTAATTTTAGTAAGGATCAATGATTGATATAATTTAATCAAACTATTTAGCGACTGAAAGTCACGGCAATTCCTGACTATGAACCCTAGGGTTTTATAGCAAGTTAATGACAGTTTCTCAACATGCATGATAAAAGTCAGTTTACTATCGAAATAGATACCGAGATCTTTAATAGAATTTACACGTGAGATAATGGCGTTATCCAAGACGTAATTATAAAGTATAGGAACATTTGATCTGGTGTAAGTCATAACATTACACTTAGAAATATTAATATTAACGTGATTTACAATACACCAGTAATTAAATTTGCTTAGATTATTTTGTAATTTGACAGCTTCTTCCAGATTATTTATTACTGCATAGAGCTTTAGGTCATCAGCATACATGAGAAATTCGTAGTTGAGCACATCACATACGTTGTTAATCAATATTAGAAACATCGATGGACCAAGGTTGGACCCTTGAGGAACACCACTAGTAGCTATATACGTATTAGACTTTATCCCCATGTATGAGACAAATTGAACCCTATTTAATAAATATGAGGAAAGTGCCGACACTATATTTCCACTAATATCATATTTAAGGAGAGATTTAATTAATAAGCTGTGAGATATACGATCGAACGCCTTGCTCATATTAGTATATATTACGTCAACTTGCTTACCATGATCCATATGATCATAGATACATTGAGTGAGATTTATTAAATTGGTTTGTGTTGATCTCTTTTTCATGAAACCATGTTGTTTTATACGAAGCAAGTTGTTCACTTTGTAATAAATATGATCAAATAATATAGACTCAAATACTTTACTAAAATTAGATATTAAAGCAATAGGTCGGTAATTATCTATATCACACTTATCAACTTGTTTAAAAACTGTACTTATGCGTGTACTTTTCCAACAATCCGGAAAAACGCCACTCGATAAAATTAAATTGAATAAATAAGTTAGTAGTTGAACAAAATAGACAGCACAGTGTTTTAATAGAAATGCAGGTATAGAGTCCGGACCCATAGTTAATTTCGGTCGCAATCGGCGTAAACTGCACAACACTTGTTCCTCACACATTAAGAAGTTTCCCAAGACATGTTGATTCAATTGTAGATTGACAACTTTGGCATCATCATGGGTCAGATAGGAGGTCTTAAATTGTGAGGCAAAGCCTTCAGGTATTCCAGGTATTCGTGACTGATGTTTATTATTATTAATGTAGCTCCAAAATGTAGTAGGGTCATTATTTATGTTTTCTTCAGCAGTTGAAATGTATGTGCAATAAATTAATTTAATTTTTTGTTTTTTTAATCGAAGAACCAATCTATATTCCATCAAAGTTTCATTATTGTGTTTAATGCGTTGAAATAATTTATTTTTTAATTTGATTAAGGCAATTATTTCCGCATTAAATCAGGGAGGATATCGCTTCCTACCAACTTTGTGATTCCGCTTGGGAACGTGTTTATCCAAGATATTATATAGTTTTTTTATAAAATAAGTTGCAACATTCTTGAGCATCACATTGCAGCTTTATTTCGGACCAATCTATTCGAGAAATGGCTTCATACAGAAGAGGAATATTAGCCTTCCTGAAGTTATAAAAATCGTAGTTACGTTCAGAGGGCAAAAGATTTGAATTACTTTTTGAGGTAATATAATGTCTAATAGTAACGACGGGTGATGCTTATCCTCATCAACTAAAGTACATTCGGATTTTTCTACAACACAAGATTCATAAAATGATAAGACCAAATCTAAAATTCTGTTGTTAACGTTTCTTATAAAATTGTGCTGTTTTAGATTCTTTAAAGAAATAAAATTCAAGAGTGGCAATATAGTGGTATGGCATTCTGATTTATTATAGATATAAAGTTTACATAGTTGGTTAAGTTAAAATCGCCCAAAACAATGATAGCATTTAAAGTGAAATGTTTGTCTATCATGTAAAATAACAAATTGTAAACACAAATAATAATAACTGTTATATTTTTACAAATATTAGCTTGAATTGCAACAATATCAATATTTTCAATATCAAAAGGTATTGGTAATGAAAGACACTTTAAGCAATTTTTCATTGCAATTAAAGCGCCACCACATTTGCGTGTCTTTCTGTCAGCTCTGAAAACGCTGTAGTTAGTGGAAAATAACTCACTGTCGTAAATTTCATCTTTGAGCCATATTTCAGTTAATACAATCGAGTCATAATCATGTATTATTACGTTCTGGATCTGGATTGAGTTTGCCAAGGGTGATCAAATCATTGACCAGAGCACTTAGGCCTCACTAGGCCCATTGTGCCCCCCTGACTGGGACAGCCCTGCGTTGTTCTATCACTCATTTAGCCACCCACGGTGGCGAGCAAAGGACAGCACAACGCTTGGAGGGTTATCCCTTATGTTGGCCATGTTCGGCCAGAGCTCCCCTAGCATGGACTCTCTAAGGTGGGCGAGAGCCGGGCAGGTGGTTAACACATGTTACACTGTCTCGTCCTCTTCTTCACATGCTCTACATATGGGGGTTTCCACCAGTCCCATAGTAAACAAGTGTTTCCTTAGCTGACAGTGACCCGTAAGGATACCTGTGATAAGACGCAGATTCCCCCGGGATAGTCGCAAATAATATTCAGCTGTTTTCAGATTGGGTGAGCGTATTGCTTCCTTGGCCTGTCTGCAGCCTGAGATGTTGTCCCAACGTTGTTTTAGCATCTTGAGAGTATTCTGTTTGAGGATATCAGTGAGGCATTTCGGTGTTGGCGCGATCGGGGGCCCGTCCGTGGTATCACTGAGAACCGATCAAGTTCGTGCCAACTCGTCTGCCTTGCTGTTGCCTTCTTCATTATTGAGTCCCTTGACCCAGCGCAGCTCAATACTGTTTGATTGTGCTGCTTGTTTAAGGGTGTTGTGACATTCTTTTACTAGTGTTGAGGTGATCTTGTGACTACTCACTGCTAGTATTGCTGCCCTACTGTCTGTAAGGATTTGGATGTTCCTATCACGGATGTCTCGGTGTAGGATTTCTTTCGCCCCTTGGATGATGCCAACGATCTCTGCTTGCAGAGTAGTTGTGTGCTTCTCTAGGGGTATAGCTAATGAGAGGTCTATTTGTTGCGAGTAAATTCCCGCCCCGGATCCTCTTTTGGTTTTAGAACCATCGGTATAAATTCGGAGGGTTTCCCCACCCTCTGCACTCCCGGTTCCTCTTTTTATCGATACATTATAGGGTCTATTGAAGACGTAGCAGGGTGGCAAATTGTCTGTCTTCCTTCCAAGGAGGGGTGTCTTTTTGACAGCCTCCTCTAAAAGGTGACAGTGTCTGTTAGCCCTGCCTCCTTTGTACCAGAGTCCAACTGAGTTTAGGCGCAGTGCTGCCGGCGTGGCCATCTCCTCTACGTATAAGTCGAGAGGTGGAAGACAGAGCATTGCTTCCATTGCTGCAGTGGGTGTTGTTCGCATTGCTCCGGTCGTGCTGAGGCATGCTATCCTTTGCAACTGAGTAAGCTGCTTTGCTGAGGTTTTCTGTCTGGCTCTGGGCCACCAAACCAGTGCTCCATAGATTAGCATTGGTCTTACTACCGCTGTGTACAGCCAAAGTGCTATCTTGGGAGATAGCCCCCATGTCCCCCCACAGCCCTCCGGCATTGCCAGAGGGAGACGCATGCTTTTTTACATTTCATTTTGAGATGTGGTTCCCACGTCAGCTTGCCGTCGAGGATCACTCCCAGGTATTTGACTTCTGACGACAATGTCAACTGGGTGTTGAGGAGCATAGGGAGCTTTAGCTTACCTAGTTTCCCTTTTTTTATGAAGAGGACCATTTCGGTCTTTGACGGGTTTATGGTCAGAGACTGGTCGTTACACCAGTATTCGATTATTTTGAGGGCTTGCTGCATCAAGCTGCATAGCACCGTCTCAAATCTGCCTGTTAGCAGGATGGTTATGTCATCTGCATATCCTATGGTGTGGAAGCCATTGTCGTTAAGTCGCCGCAGTAGGCTGTCAACAACTATGTTCCACAGGAGTGGTGAGAGTACTCCACCCTGTGGGCAGCCTTTAGCAACGATCTTTCTGACAGTGGTGTTTCCTACATTTACTGTGACTGCCCTATTCTCCAGCATGCTTTTGATCCATCCACTAACTGTGAAGTTCACACCATGCGTGGAGAGAGCAGTTTCCATTTTTCTGAAGGTCGTTTTATCAAAAGCACCTTCTATATCAATGAACACACCCAAGGTGGACATTTTGTTGTCCAGAGATCTTTCGATTCGGTCTACAACAGTGTGCAGAGCCGACTTCGTTGATTTCCCCTGAGTGTATGCATGTTGGTTAGCGTGGATCGGATTCGTAATCAAAGCCGTCTCGCGAATTAATCTTTCGCACAATTTCTCTAACGTTTTCAGAAGAAATGACGTTAGACTAATTGGGCGGTGTGATTTGGCTAGTGTATAATCTATACGACCAGGTTTCGGTATGAAGATAACTTTTACTTCTCTCCAAGCTAGAGGGATGTATCTGAACGCAATACATGCCCTGAAGATTTTGGCTAGGTGGGCTGATAATATGTCCAGCCCCCATTGGAGGAGGGCCGGGAATATACCGTCCAAGCCTGGCGCTTTAAATGGTGAGAAGCTTTTGATTGCCCAGGTTATACGTGTCCCTTCCGTGAGGTGATCTGCCACCTCCCAATCCTCCTTGGAGGGGTTTGAGGGTGTGGGTTCTGACCAACCTGCATCGGAGGTGTTCGTACATCCTGGGAAATGGGTGTTGATGAGAATCTCAGCTGCTTCCGAGAGGTTAGAAGAGTAACTTCCATCCTCTCGTTTTAGGCAACCTGGTTGTCGTGAGGGATCCTTGGAGAGGATCTTTTTGAGCCTTGCAGCTGCCGAGGTGGTTTCAACCTCCTCACAATTTTATTATTACGTTGTTATAGAATTATTTAGTTTTGGTAATACATACTAAAATTAAAATTAACTGCCTGCTGAGAATTTTCTAGTTTTTCTGATTTACGATTTAGGAACACCTCTAACGTATTTAATAGTGAGATTTGTTTCTCCAGATTCAAAGCGGCGTTTTAGTTCTGATTTCACAAACTTTAAATAGTTCCGTTGAGAGCGTGTCAAATAAGATTTTATATTAATACCACCCTTCAGTAATTTACTCTTGTTTAGTAAATTTTTCGCATTTTTTCGTTGGAAAACACAAGTTTAATGGGGCGCGGTTTGTTAGTTAATTTACCAATGCGGAATAATTTTATTGGATTAACATCAACAATGTCTTTACATAACGCCTGTAGTCCAACAATATCATCATCAATTTTATTACTAATAGAAATCAGGTAGGTTGTAAATAATAACATCTTTTGGACAGCTTTTACGATCTTCAATTTCAGAAATTAATTCTGATGTTTTTAAAGCGTTGTTTGTTTTTAAGTACTTATTTTCATTTTCTAAACATGCTACTCTCTCTTTTAATTTAAAAATTTCATCATTAATTGATGACATAAATTGGTTTTTGAAACTTTCGTATTGTTTTGCTATTATTGATGCAATATGGGATTATTGCATCTTAGCTAAAGTTATAACCATTTCATAAAATATCTTGTTAAATTTTGGACTGAAAAGTCTTTCTTCTATTAACGAGTGAATAAATTACCATAAGATGGATAGCTGGCATTCAAACATGCTTAGAATTATAAAAAAAACATTTTGATTTGGATTTAACTCATTTGAAAGCTACAAGGATTGGTTTTCCAGAAACTAGATTGTCAAAAAGACTGGTAGAGGCCAGTTTTTTAAGAATCCTAAATTTTTCAAAACTCAAGCTCAAATTCTCAACTTCAGATCTCAAAGATTTCCTCTGAGATTGATGATCTTCCTGATATTATACTCTAAAGTGATTAAAACTTATTATGCAAAATCTAAGGGTTAACTAAAACATTTTATTGATTGGGCAAATATTAATATCTGAATATTATATACATTAATAAGTGAAAACTTTGAAAAACCTGTGAATGTTAAAGCAGAAACTTATGTGTAGTGTAAAGATGGGAGCATTGATAAATTATTAATCGACAAATACTTAAAAATATTTCAAAATAGCTAACAGAAAGGCTGATCTTAAAAAATATAGATCTTAGATTTAAATAAAATGTATGTGAAATCACCTAAAGGTGTTTTTGTAAGGCTTAAAAGTTGAATCCAGCTGCCTAGATCCGTAATTTAATTCGACGAATCATAAACTAGAAATGTAATGACAATTTCAAACTCTTTTTGGATAATGATTATAATTATCTTTTATTTTATTTATATTTATTGAATTGATTATTTTAGGGTACAATTTTCTTTTCTGTTCTGTTTACGTTCTCAATATTGCCACATCAATTATCAACATTATTCAGTGGAATTATAAATCATATTCAAATATATTAAAAAATATATATTAATACCATACCTATTTATTGTTGATCGATATAGATTTGATTAAGATCTAATCTTTAACAAACTAAAAGTATTTTTTATTTTATTTATAATGTATAAAAATGTATTACAAAATAAAATTCCGTTAATGTTAAACAATTCAAAGAGTTTATATAAATGGAAAATAATATTATCATTCTAATTTTTTTGCATCTGTTCATTATCAATACAAGAAGTGCGGATACCTAACAGTAGTAGTAATATTTAAAACACTTGGTTTAAAATTTCACAGATTAATGTCGAAACTGCGTCACATGTTTCGCCACACAGTGTCTTCATAAGGCAGATGATTAACAGCCTCGTCAATTCAATATTATTCAATAACTTCTTGTAAAAAAAATTGATAATGACTGATTTAAATTTCCAATGGGAATCAATCATATACATTTATTAAATTTATTAATGAACATTGACATTTTTCGACACAACTGCGAGAATCTTCATTGGTGCCGCGTAATCATAAATCCGCCCGAATCCTATCCGGTGTTCGTTTCCGATTCCGGATGATTTGTTTCCGGCTCCCCATCCATTGTCGTAATAAAAAATGCCCCGCTCTTTCCTCTCCGATTCGACCTGGCTTAGGTTAAAACAATCGCTGCTTAATTTATAACGTTAATTTTTGTTCGCTCTCATTTATCTTCCTTTGCACATTTTCCCCGACCGATAAATCTTCACGTTTCTATCATGGGAATATACGAATTCCCACCACTACAGTATACATTTTTTAGTTCCTGACGTGAAATCGTAATAAATTATTCGCAATCATATAAATTAAACGAGCGATGATAAACTCAACAATGAAAATTGAATAAGAAAGAAGTTTTCGGGTTTCCTTTATATGTTACAGAAACATTTGAACCTTAATTAAAAGATAAAACACTAATTACCGAGAATTAAATTACGTTAATACTATAAGAGCCGACCGCAGTAAACGGTTTATTAATTAAATTTGCACATGTGTCCGGCTTCTCCATTGCCGTGGAAAGAAAAAGGGCAGCGCAGGGGATGCTCGTAAATCCGGATCTTTAACGACTCTGTGAATCCGTCCTCTCCGAACCCCTTTGAAAATTTAATTTTTCCGCATCACGGAGGAAACTATAAATTCTACGTGATTAGTCGGACGGCCTGGGGGGTCCAAAACTGATAAATTCATAAATTGTTAACAAGAGCGTTCTCGTAATGAACCTGCATGATCGAAGCACTCTAGGGGCAGGGGGAATGCTGTGGCTGTGATGGCTGGGGGTAAAGAATGGGAACATAAACAACGGTTCGGTGTGCCGGGCTTGCGGACAAAGGGATGCTGCAGGAACTCGAATCGTGAAAGGAATTGGCGGTGATGTAAATGTATTGAATTTGTTGCGAATTCCCAGTTGGAAATTAATACTTGTACGGTCATGTGATACTGGTATAGGTGCGGGCTATGAATATATTTGTTTGGTTCGTGAGCGTGTTCATGTACTAATCAAATAATCTATCAACTCTATGAGCGAATTTAGCAAATAAGTAGGTAGCTAAAGCGCAAACACAAAATAGGTCTGCAGGAAACCTAACACAAAGATCAATAATAGATGACAAATTGGTATACTAATAAATTAAAGGGACACAATTAATTTATTTTTATATATAATTTAAAAATATTTCGGGCAACAATATTCAAACAAAGAATTTAAAAAAATAATATTGGACCTAAAAACAAGCTTTTTAAAACTCTGTATTTATATTTATATTGTAGATAGTGAATATCACTAGGATTTAATTTTGGAATAAATATTAAAGTCGTAGGCATATGGTAACACCATAAAAAGAATATTAAATATCAGGGGTATTAAATAAAGGTCTTAAAGAATACCAAATAGAAAAGTTACTTGATTTATAGACATTATATGATGTACACTGTGTTCGTGGGCCTTTCGGAAAGTAGTACTCGTTTGGGTACTAGTAAATATCAACTAATATTAACGTTTTATTTGTAAAGAGCCTACCTGAAGCCACTACTCTACATAGTCATCTCGAAAATTATACTTTGTCGTAACGTGAACGAGTTTTTGTACCCCTGCTTGATATTACTCCATCTTCAGTGAATTGAGATAAGTAATGTTTCTTTCCTGTCTTAAGTTTTGTAAACCGATGGTAATTTGAAATAGCTAAGTCTGGACTATAGAGTGGATGGTTCAAAGTTCGCCCATAATGATTGATGACCATACCGAATAGAAAACTTATCCATAACATTTTCTTTATACACATCCTTCAATTCACGACGAATATCGCAAAGTCAGAAATATAACCACAGCTCTAATTTGACAACCTGCGGCATTCTTTATTTTCATAACCATTATAAAAATTTACACAAACAGCATAGTAAATACCAGCAAAACGTAACTTTGCACACATACAGCTTAAATACAACTAAACATGTTAGCACACATCCGGCGTCTACTTTATTCGCAAGCGGTCCGCACGGTAGAGTACTTTCGCACTCTCCTTTATACGAATTTTTAGGTAAGATTTAATAAGTTTTGTTCAGCACCTAAGGAACCAATTAATAGCGTTTGATCATTTGAGCCGAACGCACGTGAGAAGTCTCTATAAAATAGATTAAACGACGACTCGAATATATACGCCATCGCCTCTACTTATACAGGGTCCTTCAACAGTGCGTCAGGCTTTCCTAGCGCCTTTCTCGTAAGAGATAGAAAAAAATGTTTCGTATAAAAATTTATTGATTTAAAAATCTCTATGCCGTAAAATTATTTTCAAATATACAGGGTGTCCCAATTTTGCGATATAACAAAAGAAAACATTTTTTTAAATGGAACACCCTGTATAGTCTTTCATTTTCTAATTTGGATAATATTTTATAACTTGAACCTTTTTTTGGTTTTTAATTTCGATATGGCATTTCCGAGATATTGACGTTTTTCTGAAAAAAATGTAAAAAACGGAGGTTCACAAAAAAAAATTATTCTGATGTTCTATTTAAAATTTAAGAAATTTTCTTTTTCCTATGGTTGGTCATAAGTACTGTTTATGTACCAGTATTAAAAATTTTCACTTTGGAGGAACCCTGCCTTTGAATCAGACGCGCCATTTTCTAAAATTTCAAAATGTCGTAACTCTTTTTTTTTAAATGGAATCATATATTTTTTTAAATTTTATATTATTCTGCATCTAATTTCCTACAAAAAATATTAAGCATACCCTATACCTAAAAGTGATATTTTTCAAGATATAAAAGAATGTATATTTCAAACGGTCCTTGAATACGAATTTGTTTTTGAATAGATAGCCATGACTGAAAATATGAATCTGTCAATTAAACAATTAGTTTGACATGTAAATGTCTCTGATATTTGCTGCAAAGTGATTCTCTCCGTTTTGCGGTATAAGTAGACAGCAAATTATCATCATGGATTTCGAAAAGGGCGAACGGAGGAGAAATGTTTTAGGAACTTACTCAATAAATTTATTGAAATGGGAAGTGTGAATTACAAAAAACAAGAAAGAAGAAAGCCTATCATCAACGAGGAAAACCAACTTTCAGTGCTATTAACAGCAACGGAGCATCCCAACGTAAACCAAAAAGACATGATGAAGGAACTGGCATAAGCGAGAAGTCAGTACAATTTTGTATTACGCAAATTACTTTTGTATCATTCAATGTCTGTCGAAGTATTAGCTAGAGAAGTAGTTGTTTCAAAAGTGATTTGTTCTTGTAGTCCTAATAAAACTCTGTTGTAGATTTTACGAAAATATTTTCGTGTTTTTTCTATTTATTAGTGAAATTTCTACAACGTAAAGGACTTATATATTTTATTATTAAATTATGCTCTAATTGGGTATTTTCCTTAATCCGAACGTAATTATTTCCGTAGAATTCAGTAATCCATGCAGGTATAAATAAGACCTTCAGTCGATTATATTTCATTATTGTGTCAGTTGCCGTACATATCTGAGTAAGTTATTTATATTTCATTATATTTATTTTAGTAAACGTTTTTATTTATGTTTAAAATCAATTTTATAATAAAGCTGTACTGAAGAGATTGAAATATCGAAACACGTGTCTACAGATGGTTAGAAAATTGAGTATTGAATTATTTAATTGTTTTTGCAAATTTATTTTTAATTACATCAACCTAAATTCATTTCTTGTTCCAAATTACCATAGTATAATCACTCACAAACTATTTTAACGTACATTCAATCATTTTAGTTCATTTTACAGAAAGAAATACATTCAAACTAGTGTTGCTTTGATAGCCTTGCTATTTTGTAACACGCAAATTACTTTTGTCTTATTCAATGTCTGTCGAAGTATTAGCTAGAGAAGTAGTTGTTTCAAAAGTGATTTGTTCTTGTAGTCTTAATAAGACTCATTTGTTGTAGATTTTACGAAAATATTTTCGTGTTTTTTCTATTTATTAGTGAACTTTCTACAACGTAAAGGACTTGTAGAAAAATAGTTGTTTCGCCTATCTGGGTAGCGCTGAGCATAAATTCTTTAGGCTTGCAAACAATTAATTCCACCTTCTCCAGTAGCATATATCACATCAATTAATTCTTCTCAAAAATTGCATAATATAATCGTAACGTACAATGCAACCATACATACCAAACTTATTGTTTAATTGACAGATGCATTTTTTTTCAGTCATAGCTATCTATTCAAAAACAAATTCGTATTCAAGAACCGTTTGAAATATAAATCCTTTTATATCTTGAAAAATATCAATTTTAGGTATAGGGTATGCATAATATTTTTTTGTAGGAAATTAGATGCAGAATAATATAAAAATTAAAAAAATATATGATTCCATTTAAAAAACAAGAGTTACGACAATTTGAAATTTTAGAAAATGGCGTGTCTGATACAAAGGCAGGGTTCCTCAAAAGTGAAAAATTTTAACACTGGTACCTAAACAGTACTTATGACCAACTATAGGAAAAAGAAAATTTCTTAAATTTTAAATAGAACATCAGAATTTTTTTTTTTTGTGAACCTCCGCTTTTTACATTTTTTTCAGAAAAACGTCAATAACTCTGAAACGCCATATCGAAATTAAAAACCAAAAAATGGTTCAAGTAATAAAATATTATCCAAATTAGAAAATGAAAGAATATACAGGGTGTTCCATTTAAAAAAATGTTTGCTTTTGTTATACCGCAAAATTGGGACACCCTGTATATTTGAAAATAATTTTACAGCATAGAGATTTTTAAATCAATTACTTTTTATACGAAACATATTTTTCTATCTCTTACGAGAAAGGCGCTAGGAAAGCCTGACGCACTGTTGCAGGACCCTGTATATTTAGTTTAGTGAAGCTATTGAAAATGTTCACTTAGTGGACAGAATGTACATTTAGCGTTTTAAATAAACCGGCGAATACAAATAAAAACTAATTGTTTCATTTGATTAAATTAATCAAATGAACTTTAAAATATCACATTAAACTAAAATCAATTTTCTTCGGAAACAACTTTAGAAATAAAAGAAATGAAGAATATAAAAAAATACTAACAATGTGGTCAACGACAATGAAAACCTCTGTGTTTCTCTGATTTCAAACGCCCTTAATACCTGAATACCTCCCTATAAATAAAAATTAATTAGACAGACTGATGGATGGAATAGTAGAATTTAGTATTAAAAAAGTTTAAATTATATTTTACCAAGGTTGTACGACCCAAAGAAGTACTCGTCATTTTAGACGTATTTAATATCAACTCATTCAACGATTTTTTTTGTGAATGTTCACTTATAACATAATTTACTTCTATAGTTTCTCTATCACCAACGAAATTCTAAACTCCTTCCTTTAAATTTTAGACGTGTCTTATATTTAACCTAAAATCAACATTAACTGAAATTAAACTATAAATCAAGTAACGATTTTATCAAATGAATTTTTTCCAATAATTCAAGCAGAATTTACCCTTAAATTGTTTTCATTTGACTAGAGCAATTGGACTGGATCTTAATAGGCCAAGTAAGAGGAACAAACTCAACATCTTATTCTAACACGGTTTAACGACTCAAAAAAGCAGCAAATATCTACTTTACAATTTTACTTCTCATTCTTAGGTTTTACTAAGAATTTTTGATCTGGAAGGAACCCATAATTCTACATACACCTGAAATCACATAAAAAATTGCACTTTCTATGCAAATTCTCATTTATTATATAATTTATCTTTATAACTTTATTCAACGCCAACAAAATTTCAAAAATCCTCTTTCTAATTTTAGGCAAATCCCAAATTAAACTCTGAAATAATTATCCCATTAAGACGTTAATCAAAGGATTTTTCTCTTGATTAGTTTACATTTGACTGAATAGATTCGATTTATTCATAATGGACCTAGTACCAGGTACATCATATTCTATCAAGGTTTTATGTCCCTTAAAAGAAGCAGCTATCAACTTTCCTTTTTATTGTTATGTTATATATTATTATTACCAGAAATAAGTTCAATATTTTGCTATACGAAGCTTTCAGACCCAAAAACTACCCATGTTTCTAGATACACCAAATATCAACTCAACTATTTCAGCTGTCTATCTTTCCATTTAAGTATTCATTAAAACTACTATTTACATTTACAGCTCCAACAGTTCTCTTTTTATATCTTAGACAAGTATTATAAGTAACTAGAGGGAAATGCGCAGAATAAAACTATAAGCTAACTAAAACTAATTATGAGAATATTGAAATTAGCTATAAAAACAACTTAAAAGATTAAAAAAGTAGCTCTTTAAGTTCTGACCTAATTAAGAAAAACAACGTTTATAGATAAAATAGCAATTTAATAAGAAATGCCTAAATATAGGTGGAAAGAATAATGGTCGATAGCTAATTGACAAATGTCCTCTAAAAAAGAGGAAATAGTAGTTAAAACGGCAGAAAATACAATTGAAATTTGCTACTGAAAAACAGTTAAACATGTTTAAAACAGATTACTACAGTTGATATTAGAAAGAGAAAATAGAATAAAAATAAAAACACGATAATTGCAATTTTCCATGAAAAAGAATTGAAAAGTTTAAAAAATAACTTCAAATATACCGAGAAACAGCATTTAAATTAAGAGTTGGATATTTTAATAATACCTTAAAGAAGATTCAGTTAAAATTTAAAAAAATTAAATGTTTCGTAAAAAATGTCTTTTATTTATAAAACTTTAAAAAACTTAAAACGGGGTTAAAATAGTAATTAACTTTTACTGAACAACAACTTTTGAAACAAAGACAAATGGATTTAAAAAAAAACATCAAAAATAGTTGTATTATTAAAATCTGCAGTAAAAAACAAATAAAATAAGCTTAAAAAAATGAAAACTTAAAAGAATATTTTAAAGCCTTTGAAGTTTCAAGTAAAGCCTGCTAAAAACAAATTTCGAAATTAATAGGATTCACAATCTTTGAAAATCGTTAGAAACACAAAATACTCGAAATTTAAATAAAAAAGAAACATAAAACAGTTGAAATTTTTCACGAAAGTAATTCATAATCAAAAAAGCTTAAATCAATTAACTTATAGTAAAATTTAATAAGAAACAATTTTGGAAAATATTTTTAAAATATTTCAAAGAAGAAATAGTTTAAAAAAAGGACAAAAAACAATTGAATTTTTATAAGAAATACAATTAAAAAGATTATGAAATAGCTTCAGAAAAAATAATAAACAAATTTTTTAAAAGCATTGCAGTTCTTTAGAAAATACCTCAAAGCAGAAATAATTGAAGTAAAATAAAAATTATAAACAAATTAAAATTCTAGTTCAGATTTTCTAAGTAGCAACTTATTCAAAAACAAGTTGAAATATGTACTTTGATAAATAAATAAACTTACCAAAAATAAATGCATATTTTTAAACTACCTAAATTGCAATTTGTTATTAAAAATAATTAAAAAGTTTAAAAAATTCTTAAAACAGTTGAAATCTAAACTTACATGAAGTAAGAACATTCCTTAGAAAGTAAAAATAATCTTATTTTTTTTGAGAAACAATGTTTGAAAAAAATATGAAATTATTATTAAATTAACTCAAATAAGAAATAGTGAAATTAAAAAAAAACAATTGAAATTGTCTATAAAAAATCAGTTCAAAAGTTGGAAAATTAGTTTGAAAGAGTTAAACTTCTCTCATTTTTTTTTTTAACATTTAAGATAATCAAGTTTAACTTCATTGAAAAATACTTCAAAAATACAATTAAAATTCAATATGAAAGGGTAAATAGCATACAAAATTTAAAATGTTAAGTCAAATGTATTAAAAATTTATGTCAAAATAGAAGAGTTGAGATTCTTCGAAAAAAGAACTTTAATTAATATTAAAATTTAAAAAAATCATATTTGCTATACAAACTGGAAAATTTAAACAAGGTAGCTTAGGACACTTAAAATTTTATCTCAAGTTTTCAAAGAATAACTCTTAGAAAGTAAGAATTGGAAATTTTTAAGAACATAGGAAATAGTTTGGGGCGTATTTAAACTATTTCCTATGTAATTCATCAATTCACTTGTACGAATAATAAGGACAGTTCAGGTAGCTAGCAAAGATATTTTGTTTTTCTTGAATGTTGTCGGCGTTTACTTGGTGGTACATTTTCATTAACATTAAATAAAACACTTTTAACTTGGTTTTACCACAATTGTTATTTATTAATTGTGACTATAGTTTTAGTTAGATTTTTATTATTGTTATGAATAATGTTTGTTCAAATAAAGATGTATGTGTATATATAGTTTTAAAAAAAAATGAAAAAAGTAAATTAAATATACTATCAACAAACAATAGATAAGTTTAAAAAATATTTTACGATTATTTAAATTTTAACTTATTAAAAAACAAATTGGAATTACCTTAGAGAAAAATTCCTCAAATAAAAGAAATTAAAGACAACTGAAATTTTAAGTGGAAAAGCAATTAAAAGTTTTAAGTAATATCTAAAAACAGTTAACAGGAAATAATGCAATCATTTTTCAAAGGAGAAAATAGAAGACATTTTTCAAATAAAACAACAATTAAAAATAAAATAGTTAAAATTTGTTATAAAAACAATTGCAAATTTAGGAAATAACTTGACAGAAATTCATTTGCGTACAAATAACAAATAAAAAAGTTTGGAATTCTTTAAAAAAATATATCAAAGAAGAAATGGTAACAAAAAAAGGTATAATGCGCTAAGGACAAATATATAAAATACATGAGATGCTATAACAATAAATAAATTCTATAAAATAAGCTTCAAAGATTTGTCAGGATTGACATTGAAACCTTGCCTCAGACACCATTTTACTATAGTATTGAGGATTTCTGGGTCTAGGACAATATATTATATACTTGGCTTGTTTCACAAATTAATAATTTATTCGACTAGTTTCGGCTCAAGGCCATCAAGAATGATGTACAGAATTGATTTTTTGAGAGTATACATTCAGGTAATAAGGGAATTTAATATTGCTTTTACTACTTCATTGGATTCCATTGACTGGTGATTACACTGGATTTTCATGTATTTGGACTTCAAATTTTCTTTTAAGCAGATTTTATTGAAGATTATTTGCTCGTGCATTTTGATAAGGTTTCTTTTGTACATGTTAATGAGTTTTGATTCGTCACGTTTCACTTTAGCAAGGGCGATAGAAACCCCTTAATGGGCACCCTTTTGAACGGTTTCCGTTTCTGATTCATCCCCTATACCTGCGGTGATATTACGGTTTTCGAGTATGACCTTGATCCATCTTATTATTTGATGGCCTCGTTTTCCATGGTTTTTAAGGATGTTTGACAAATGCGCCCTAAATATTCACTAAAATTCCTAATGGGATCCCATTTTTTGTAGGCTTCCATGCCTGTTGTGAACCTATGAAGTGCATCCACAGTAGATTTGCCAGGTTGATATTCCAACTGTTACCTATTCAGCAGATTTGCCTTTGGATTACTGTTCCTTACATCAAATTGGAAGAAGTGAAGCTCTTGTTATGTTCCATTTCTTTATTTTCATTATTAAAGTTAGAACTGTAGATGAAAAATGTCGCAATATATATACCAATAAAATTCCGTCTAATTGCAAGAAATTCCGGCGCTAATGATGTTATCGGAATTCACAATTGCGTGCTTATTATTAAGAAGGTAATCCCCTCTAAGGATGGCTCGCTTAATCTCAAATCCCTCTAATAAGTTAAGCTTCCGACCTTTTCGGCAAATATGGATTGGTGTAATTTCGCACATATTGTGTCCTGTGTTATGCAATGATCCGCTAATCTCGAACTTGTTGATCCGTTTATTTATTATTTGCTTTCCTGTGTTTGGGTTCTCTTGTTTTCCTTTTAGTCCTCTGTAAAAACCTTTGCATTTTACACACATAATTTTATATACCCCTAATATTTCTACTGAGTCTCTATTTTCTATTTTGTATTTGATGATTTTTTTGTTCTAAATTTCTTCTGTTTACTATGTTGCTTTTATATTGTGCGATACTAACTGGTTCTTTATTTTTGTGTAATATCTTGAATACTAGGTTCTGGTCATATCCATTGTAGTTGGCGATTTGGATTATTGTGTTTAGTTAATTTGTGTAAGCTTGTTCTGGCATAGAAATTGCTATTACGCGGAGAATGTATGAGTTGAGCGATGTCCTCTTGGTCTTGGTCTGACAGGAACAAATTATTTGGTATTATTGTATCCGTTGTGGTTGGTTTCCTATATATTGCATACTGTAGTTTGTTACTGTGGATATTTATTGTGAGATCCAGGAAGTTCATTCTACCGTTCTCTTCTTTATGTATTGTAAATTTAAAGTGTTTTTGATGCTGTTTAGTGATTGTAAAATAAATATCAACCTCTTTTCATTCCATTGTATACTATTACTATTATATTTAGCAACTGCTGCAGCAGTGCAGGGAAAGTGTTCTCTAGGCATGGTGCTTTGAAGGGTTTAAAGGGACTTTGTAGACTGAATTTCGGGTTGAGTAGTATGAAGTAATCTATAATATAAATTCCTTACTTCACTTATTTCTTTATTAATACCAGATGTACATTTCTAGTATGTAGTTATTATGAATGGTTTATGATAACTTACAACTACAAACGAAGGGTATAAATAGAAACAGATTGTAAGTAAATCCGACAGGTAGTGGTTCCATTGGAAATGCATAAGGTACAAGCTTTTAAACACAGATTTAAGCTCATTATTTAAATTACAGTTAAGCTTATTACAACAGTAATTCCAAACAAAGAATATCTCACTTTCGACAACCATCAATTACCTTTTGGATTTACCCATAATCGGCATTTGTATTTATACCCGCGTTTGTAGTTGTAAGTGATCATAAACCACTGATAATGAGTACATGGTTCTCGAAATGTTGGTATTAATAAAATAATAAGTGAAGAAAGGAGTTTTTGGGGTTTATCAGTAATACTCTCACGTAAATTTCTCCATGTTTTGCTTTTTAGTTTTCTCAACTTCTTATTACATTCCAACACTGCAATGTTGAAAGTTTTCCTGGCTTGTTAAGGCGACCTAAAACCTTCTTCCGCCAAAGCACATCTCTAGATAGATATTTGGGGGACAACTGTATTTACATTGATGTTCAGGTAGAGGTCGTCTGTTTCCACACTTAAGCACTCTCTGTGTTCCTCGGATTTCTAAACTACATTGCACCTACTTTTGTGGCCTCTTTATCAATCTCAATCTGCCGATTATCCGTCAAAGAGAGTTTTTCCATAATATATCAATTTCGAATTGTAGTTGCTGCGAAGATATAAAGTGATGTCTAAAACTTCCTGCCTGATTGCATTCACAAAGGTAGCCCCGCTATCTCTATAAATAATATTTAAATTGTTAGAGATAATGAATTAAAGAAGTTCCTTACTTCTATTATTGTGTCCGTGCTGCCATATATCATATTGTAGGTGTTGGCATCTCAACCCAGGAGGAGGTGTTTATTGCCTCTTTTGGACCACTCCTCTTCTTTAGGTAGTTTGTTGTAATCTCCTTTAAAGTGGGCAGAGGTCATGAAACCTGTCTCTTGACGTTCTTCGTGGGAACTTCTTCTAGGGCTTCTGCTAGATCTTATGTGGTGAATTCTGTAATGAATGTATAAATAATGTCCTTCCTGAGCATTAGAAATGCCCTTGGATTACTTGGAGGACTTTTTTTCTTCAGTTGGTAGTTTCTCTGGATGTTCTTTCGAGAGGCACTAATGCCTTCATCCGAGCTTCCCCTGGCTCTACGCCGCTCTTGATACGGATCTTCATCCTCTTACAGGCGGCATCACTCATTCTAGACTTGTGTTCTTTGGTATTTAGAGCTTAAGGGCTACTTCCCTTGTTTTGGATTTTTCCATAGGTACATTGCCATTTCAGCGTCTTTGAACGTTTAGAAGTCGTCCGCTTCAGGCTTACGATTGTATATCCTATGAGCTTGGGAAAGAAATAGGTCCATTATAGCAGAGCCCCGCAATAATAAAGCTATTGAAACTGGGTTTTACCTGGTACCCATAGTCCGCATAGATCAGACTAAGCCTTCCCTTAGCCATGGATCCATTGGTCTTATGCTGTTTCAACTTGGATTGAGGTATTTGATTTTTGTTGTTTCCATATTGATTCGGGCGATGAAATAAAGACCCTCTATACTTGTCACCCGCGAAACATGACCACTGACATTGACAAGGTCTATATGTCAGGCAAACAGACCTGGCATCGCTACCCGGAGTGCAGGCTCTAAGCCTCCATACTGCAGCCATGGGCAGCAGTAGGTTAGGAACAGGTTTGTGGCCCCCTATCGCTCGAAACCTAATAGACTCGGGGGACGAATAAGGAAGAACGGTAGATCATAATCATGATAAACAGTGACTCTTATAAAAGGGAATCTCACTGCATATTGTAATGTACCCCAGAATCTTTTAGCAGTAGGGCATCTTCTCGCTTCAAGATTTACCCAAAGTGGTTACACCATTTCGTCGGTAGGATACTGAGCCGTCACACCACGAAACGGTGCATTCCTTTGTAAGGGGGTTTTCTGAGATAATTCAAACAAATTTTAAAATACTATCTGTTTTTAAAAATCTATTAATTCTACACTCATTTGGTGTCCAATAAAATCGATATTAGTTGTTGATGATTTGAACTTTTAATCTATATAGATAATTTTGTAAAAACCTAGCGTATTTTTGACCTAACCCAATAAATATTACATTACGATCTACTATAATACAAAGTTTGGAGGGAATCCACCCACCCTTAACATAATAAATATTCAAATTTAAAGGATATATATATTGTATTGTATTTAAAAAATCGACGCCTATTGTTTCTGAAGGATGGGGTAGAATCCACCCACCTAATTTGAGATATTATTTTAGATTTTACCATCATTCAACAAGTTTAATCTTTATTTTTATTTTTGCAAAATTATTTATCAATAAATAACTAATAATTGTATGACGGGTGCGTGGTTTTTAAATAAGAAAAAATACAAAAACTTAATTATAATTGTGTAAAAATTAAACAGAATTAATACTTGTTTAAAAAATTTATAATGCCTAAATTTCTGAAAGGGCGGTTTATAGACCGGCCTCTCATCCTACATATAAAATTTAATTTAAACTATTGATTGTCTCATGTTTGCAGATAATTCAATTACAACGGTAATAAAGTGTTACAACAATATAGGAACTCCTATTGTTTCTAATTGAAAGGTAATATAATCTAAGATGATGTTTCAGTTTTCTGTAACGTTAGACACAGATTAAACTATTAACTATTAGGAGTGAAGATGCAAAGTTTACATTCATCAATAATCGAACTTGAATTGAGGATCTTAGGCAATTTTCTTTTATTAATTATTGCATAGAATATACTACAAAAAATACAAAGAATAAAGATAAATCAATATAAACTCATAACCTTAGAAATGTCCAAAAATTGAAAATACAACAAAGGGAATATTCAAATGATATGAATTCAACACTTGATAATGACCTGCAAAGATCGAAACTATAGTTGTGTCAAAATTGATATTATACAATAAATAGTGAAATAAAAACTTAAAAATTATTTTCATTTACCTTTTTTATTCAAATGATATATTATTTTCTGGAATTACAGATTTTTGACCTTTTAAATGTTATTATTGTGATATCTTTGTTCTATAAGTAGTTTTTGAATATTCCCTATTAACATTTAAGTAAAATATATGTTAAATCGATATTTATTATTTATGTTAAAATTTGAATTAGTAAACTTTAACATTTTTCATGGTATATTAAAATGTAGGAGTATAAGGCTTATTATTTTGTTCAATCTAATTGAGGTATTCTGAATTTTATTTAGCTTAATTTATTCTATTTTGAACCTTGTTTTTAATTTTGAAATTTAAGATGGTAACTATAAATATTTATTATTTATTAACTCAAGTGCAAATATGAGTCTTATGAGTAATTGTTATCAATGTATCCATAAAATAAATACGTATCATATTTACAAAACAGAAAACCATTATTATTCAAAAGATATCCCTGTATACGATACGATCGCATCATTCAATGTTTAGCTTTAAGGCTCGGGGCCAACGCGTGTGTATAACCCGAAGCTACCCAGAACAAACATTACATTCTCCAAACCGCCCCCTCTCGCTTTTGGTTTCAGGCCTACGTCGACCTGGTGAAGGCGTGGGGATGGAAATCTTTCACGATTATTTACGAAAACAATGAGGGTCTCGTCAGATTACAGGAGCTCCTCAAAGCCCACGGGCCCTATGAATTCCCCATTACCGTCCGTCAGCTCGGCGAAGGGTCGGATTACCGGTAAGTGATTTTACTATTGCTCATTTCGGATTCGAATTTGATTTGTTCGCAACCTTATCCGCCAGGCGAATGTTATTTATGTGGAATGGGGACGTGCGTGCGTGTGAATATTTTATGTTTTCTTGTTATAAATTAATGTGTGTTACCAAGAGCTTTATCCTCTCTCTCTCTCTAAATTTAATCAGAGGAGAATGTTGATGATACGAAATATTATGTATATAAATAGCGGGTAAAATTAATTATTATTATGAAGGATTTCCAGTGTGTGGATGTGTGTTTATTAGTTATAAACCATATCAAGAATTTAAGAAATAATATTTTAAATTTTAATTGATAATTTTAACAGTATATATGTAGACATACCTGTAACAGAATCTAAACCTGCGACCTTTAGATTGCTACTCTGTCCAATGTGGACATTCTTAATCGAATGTGTTGAGCAAGAACCTCGATGCTCACAACTGCGGCTGTGACCCAGTTGGTAGAACGCTCGACTATCAATCTAGAGGTGGCAGGATCAAACCCAAATTTGGGTGTCATTATTATAAATTTTCATTCATTTATTGTGGTTCAAATCTGAACAATTATAAAATAAACCATATTTCAATTTAATATATTTGTATATGTTCTATATTTTGAATGGGATTTGTAATGTACTTGTGTAAGCTTTAAATGAAAAGCGTTTAAAATGAAAATGTATATTTTGAATAATACAATTTCAAATTAATTGGATGAGTGGTAGCAATATAGTTTTTTTTATTGATCATTAAAAATAAACATTCATTCAAGTTTTTAAAAATTATTGTAAAAATAATTATTGTTTTTGATAAATATTTTATATAATTCTAAGAGATTACGTAATAAAATTCCTTATTAAACTACCAGAACAGTATAAACTTTTCAATTACGGACACGGTGTAATTCAAAAGAAGCAAACTCTGGTTGGAAGCGGCGGTGTGTTTATCGGCGGAAATGAATTTAATACAATGTTCAAACATAATCCAATATTTATAGGGCGATCGTGAGTTATTAAAGATAAAATGGTTTTCAGGTACGGCGACCTGTAACGTCGTCGATCGTTACCGAAATTCAGTTTCGGCCGTATCGATGCCGCGAAAGCGGTTTAGTGCGCTTTAATGATATCAAAATCAGCATTCATTAATATTCATTCGTCGGTAGTCGAGACAGTAATTGCTCCTTGGCTGAGATAATTGCACCAGAATAAAGTGCGCCAAACTAATGGAAGAGCCGTTAGCTGTGAATAGCGTCTAACTGCCATAATTAATAACGCTATTAAGGTGTTTATGTAACTTGAGTGTCCTAATCCTTTTACAGAAACTAATTCATTCGCTGTGTGGTGCAATTTGCTTCATATATTTTCTTCTAAATTTAACTCTATTAAATTATTATTTCTTCGTTACAAACAACAATGCACCGGTTTCATTGTTTCAAATCTTTTTAGTGTAGTGCAAATTAAGAATAACATTACGATATTTCTAAATACATGTTGTTCTAATAGAAAGTTTGTATTTCTTTAGCTTCTTATGTAAACGTAACGAATCCGAGGGGTGCGGGGGTATGTCAGTGCGTAGTCTGGCTCTTTGTAATTTAATGGCTATAGAGCGTTTCTTGGCAGCCTACTGCGCGTTGAGCGTGGGCGATTTTTCCTTAAATTCTGATTCGGCGACTGCACCAGAGATTATCGCTACTTAAATAACGCACCAAGCATATCTTTCACTTAAAAATCACTGAATACGTTTGTAGAAACCGATACATCATTGAAAAAAACAAGAAACAGGTCGACCAAGCTCATCAAAAACGGTACAGAACGTCGATTGTTTTACATTTTAGTAGATTCTCGAAGATATTAATTTAATTCGAAAGCGAACAACACACTTTAAATGTACCTAGATCGACATAGCACTGTGTATGCACAAAAACCTAAAGCTGTGCCCATATAAAACTCAATTTATACAAGAATGTAAGCCTTAGAATGTCGGTCAATTTTTAACTTATCCTTGTAAATTAATCTCCAGGAGCAGTAATATAAAATTGTCTCTATCTACATTGGCCTGATTTAATCCATATGAACCTTTTCCTTTTTCCTGTGAAGTTATCTTAACAACAAAACGACGTTTGAAAGAAAATATCCATCATGAAATTGAAGCTATCACTTGCCTTGTCGTCATCACGAAATTTTAATTTTTGAATAAATCAGTGCCATGCGGCAACAGTTTACATTTTTAATATATTAATTTCAAGAAATAAATTCCCTAAATGTAAATAAGTCTGTTGTTCATTTCTTAGAAATACATTTAGTAAAAGCAAAGTCCCTGTAGATCCACTGTAAACGTAACTTTAAATGATCGAGAAACTTAATTGAACATGACTGAATGTTACCTGAAATTATCATTTTTGGTATTTTTAAAATCTTTTGAGGTTCTCTGAGCCCAATTATAAATTGTGTATATGTCTATTAGCTGTCAAAAAACGCCAAAGGCTTTGGATTGAAACTATAAAGTTATTATTTTGTATTAATTATAAATAGAACTAAAAAGCTTTTAGAAGTTCCCATTTCGGTATACTTCTTGTCAACTATGCAGAAATCAATGCCTTTCTTTCCGTCAGTTTTAGCCGAAGACTGTAGTTTGTTTTTGCCACGACCTTTTTGCTTTTTTGTTGCTGGTATGTCGCCTTTCTCCGATAATCTCTTCCTCTTTTTCTCGACTTTATAGGACTACGCCTACAGTTTGACTTCTTGGCTGCCATGCAAAATTTTAATGGACCTAGTGATTTCAACGCTTCATGGAGCTCTTCAGCCGCAACGACAGAACTTACTGAAGGGGCTTTGTGGAAGGTCAAAGCACTTTTGTCTCCTGTGGGGTCTTCTTTACAGCCTAGATGGCTTATTGTACTTCCCCATATTGTCTTACTTACGCAACTATTCCAAACTCGATACCCCGCACTAACTAGTGCAGGTCCTTTAGCTGGTGTCGTTGTTTTATAGACCGATTTTACGGAGGTGTGCTTTAAAAGTCATGTGACATGTTAGCTTTCTTACAGTTGTCTTCAGCTGTACCCTACTTAGTGCCAGTAGTCCTACAGCTTGGTTAGAATTGGGTCCTCTTATAATTGCCTTACTATGGTTAGGGACTAGTTTGGATGTAGCTTTCAGTCATGATATAAATCCGCTTGTCTCGGCAGTTTCTCTCTATATTGGTTCTCGCGCATTCCATGATCGCGAATATTTCAGCTTGAAAGACTAATGCCAGGCTACTGACTGATTAGGCGTGACCTGTCTTCATATTCTCTTTGTATATTCCTGATCCTGTACCTCTGCGTGATTTGGAACCATCCACGTACCAGATCATGCTTTGTTTGTGGATATCCTCCCTAAGGCTATTCCATTCATTGCGGTCTGGAATCGTGATCTTGAAGAGTGCATTTTCAAGGTGTCTGATTATCATTTGGTCCGACCTCATTTCCAGGAGAGATCCTCCTGTCTGTCAAGAGTCTTCTGTGAGGGTGTCAACTTTTACTTTGACCGTTGCTAGCTGCAGTATTGTCTCTCCCACTATCAGAATTTGAAGTGTGTGAGGTCTAATCCATGCGGATTATAGCCCCCGTTATGCTGATGCACGCAAGTCTTTGCAAGACCTTGCTGACCACACCAAAGCATCAAACATGATTGCCTAACCACTCTGGTGTACAGCCAGTATACTATCCTTGGTCTGAGCCCCATTGTCTGCGGTACATAAGTCTAATTACCCCGAAGGAAATTTCCGATTTATGTTTAATTTTTGAAATCTCGCACATCCAGCTAAGTTTGGAGTCAAAGATTACTTCTAAGTACTTCATATAATTGATACTGGTAGAGCTACACTCTTGATGGAACGAGATATGTAAATTCAATGGGGTAAAACACATGTTAAGTTCCATAATATTTTTATTTTCAGTTGCCTGACACGTGTTTCGATCATTCCTGATCATTTTCAAAGTACAAAATAATTAATTAATTATTATTAAAATAAAAATATTGTGGAACTTAACAAGTATTTTACCCCATTGAATTTTCTAATTACTTCACCTCACCCGACAGTTTGAGGTTGTCACCATTTAGAAGGAGATCCTAGGCCGTACTTTCCTTCTGCGTGTGAAAGGTACAATGGTAATTTTAGAGGGTGAGACTTTCAATCCTTCTCTAGCACAGCATTTGTTCTCTACGTTCAGTGCTCGTTGTATGAGCTTTCTGATCGTATTGTTAAATTTTTCTACAATGAGAATGACTAGGTCGTCTGCATATCCCACGGAAGAGTATTCTTTGTTGTTGAGTTCCACTAACAATGCATCAATGACTGCGCACATCGCCACCCTGGATGCTAGTGTCTGGTCAGAAAATGTAGTATATTCCATCATTTGTCTTAGCAGCGCTTATAGATAGCTCAGAGTACGACTTCCTCATCTACTGAGGTTAATATTGCATAATGATTCGATGCTAATTATCGGCGAAGCTACAAAGTCAATTTCATTAAATACTTGTGGATCAAATGAAAACATGCCTGTCGCTCTGAATCCCACCTTGATGTTCTTTAACGCAACGATCAGTGATAAGTGGCACATGATCTTCTTTCATATTCTTTGTTCGGTCCCCTGACGTTGGCGATCACCATAAAAAGTGTATCCCTATCTTGTGCTATGTGCTTCAGTTCACTTGCAAGTCTTATGCTGGTCCAATCGCAGATGCCAGGTCATCTGTGCCCTTCAATCTTACCCATCATTATTTGCTGAAGTAGCTGGTATTTTTGCCTCTTAGTACATACATAAATAAAAATATCAGTGGTTTACCCGGAGATCAAAGTAAACATAAGAATAGAATCCTCACTTAGAAAAAATAGGTTGAAAACGCATAATCCTAATTTTTATCAAAATTTAAAAAACTTCGCAACCTTATTAACCGTCAAATTTCTAACGCTTGTTTTGATTTTGTACATACATCTTTAGAAATTAATTTCCAATAAACGTGGCTCAAAAAGAATACTACACAGACTACATAATGAAACTAAACCAAGCGATATAATAAATGTCCTTTCTGATGCCTCTCTGAAGAGCTACGGTGATAACCAAACAACTACGTGTCGTTCTGACTCGATTGACAATATTGAAGAATCGCCGCTCATACCCATTAGGGCTCGCATTCCAAATAACAAGGCAGGCCACGATAAACTCCCAAGCTTTCTTATTCGTGACTGCAAAAATGTATTAGCTAATCCTCTATGTACAATTTTAATTTCTCAATTGCTACATGTCGGTTTCCAAGCTGCTGGAAAAAAGCCACCTTCTGTCCCATTTTTTAAAAAAAGGTGACACATCGCATATAGACAATTATCGTCTAATTTCAACCTTATCGAACTTTGCCAAAATATTTCAAATTGGACTCCACAGTTCTATCTTTAGCAGTGTCTGCCTTTAGATCTCTCTATATCAGCATGGCCTGATCGTTCAACAGTAACTAACCTCACAATTCCTAGGTGAAACCTTCGACACACGTCGCCAAGTTGGAGTTACTTATATGTCTTGAGTTATGTGAAGATTATATAATTAATAAAAATACGGTTAAATTCCTTTCTTCGCTGTTTTTATTGAAGGACTAGTACTTATACCGATTTCTTACGTGCTGTTGATTCAATTGACCACATGTTGTTAATTAATAAACTTAGTTCCTTAGCCTCTGTGCCAGCGTTCATTGAATTCATCCAATCTTATTTAAGTAATCGAGCATATCATGTTTCCCCAGGGTTCCTGCCTGGGACCTCTCTCATTCAATATTTTTATTATAATCAGTGTCAGTCGGAATTTTCGTAGCACAAAAACAATTAAATATGACGCCTTTTACTGAGTAAAATGAAATACTCTTCCTTAATCTGATATCCAATTAATAAATCTCGCTCCTTCCTACTGAATCGAATGTATCATAGATTTCTGAAGTTTCTGTCATTCAACTAGATGGTTTCCTATCGGAATAGCTGAGTATGATCTCATCAATTCACACAATATGACCATATTAGTGTTATGTAGTTGTGCGGAAAAATGCTTCGAGGACATATTCCATTTATTTCGTTTATATAGTGTAGTTTAGTTTACTTTTCAATTGTTTCCTCTGCTTCTATTTTTTCGCTATGCATTTAATATACATCACCTATATTATTAATCTTATGATGAACAAAATAAAATTCCATACTTCACTTATTATATTATTAATGCCAGATGTACAAATAAACCATTGATAATGAGTAAATAGTACTCGGAATATACATCTGGTATTAATAAAATTATAAGTAAAGTAAGGAATTTTATTTCGCTCACCATAATATAGAATACTTAATATTACTCAAGCCGAAATTTAGTAGTATTAATCTATTTATGTTTTTTTTTTCCTTTATTGTGCCAAAATATTTACATTAAATATTTACACTCGTCGAAACATACCTATAATATTTACAATTAAAAATTATAATTAAAAAATTCCTCTATCTTAAACGGACACTTTGATAACAAAATACGTTTAATATATCTTTTAAAATTTTTAACATCTAGATGTCGTACATGTTCAGGGAGTGAATTATATAAATTTATTCCATAATAGTTGACACCACAGCGAGTTCTGTCTAATCTGACATACGAATTGTGCAATTTATGTTTCGTACGCGTATTATAGTTGTGTCTATCACATATTATTTCATATTTTGATAAATTTGTCTTCACATACAAAAGAGCTTGAAGTATATAGACACCAGGCAATGTCAATATTTTATGAGATTTAAATAATTCTCTAGTCTCATGTCTATAATGAACCTCGCTAATTATTCTTATTATTTTTTTCTGAAGTAGGAAAATTCTTTCTGATGAAGCTGAGTGTCCCCACACTAAAATGCCATAACTCATTTTAGAGTGAAACAATGCATGGTATGCATTAAGAAGTACGCTTTGAGATGCTGTTATATTTCTAAATAGATAAATTAATGAACTTAACTGCTTCGCAAGTTTATCGCAATGAGTAAACCACGTTAGAGTAGGTTCAAAATAGAGCCCTAGTAGTTTACCTCGTTGTTGCTTGTATTGATTCTCAATGTTACGCGTTCCAAAGATCATAATTTGTGTTTTTGATTCATTAAGTGAAAGTTCATTAGCTCTGAACAAAGTATTCAACTTAACTTTTATATCCTCTGTTGTAGATAATAATTCCTCAACATTCAAGTTTGAATTTAATGCTGACGTATCATCTGCAAATAATATAAGATTTGTCTCATTTATGTATTTCTCCAAATCATTAATATATATTATAAAAAGTAAAGGCCCTAAAACTGACCCCTGTAATACACCGCGTGTTAGTGCTAATGTAGGTGACTTTTCGTTATTAAGCTCAACATATTGGTACCTCTCTGAAAAATACGATTCAAAAAACGTTATGGTGTTATTGTCCAGTTTATAATGTCTTAATTTATCTAACAGAATTTCTTGAGATACACAAACGAAGGCTTTCGTTAGATCGCACAAAAGGGCACTTACATATTGGCCATCATTTATACTGGAATACATAAAAGAAACAAATTCTGTCAGTGCAGTTACAGTTGATTTGTTTCCTCGGAAACCAAACTGTTTTGATGACAGAAGATTATTTTCTTCAAAATAAGTAATTAGTCTCGATTTAAGCGCTATTTCGAATATTTTGCTGAATATTGGTATGATTGATATAGGTCGATAGTTGCTAACATCGGACCTGTCGCCTTTTTTATAAATGGGAACTACGCGTGATATTTTTAAAGCTTTAGGAAAAATATTTTTTTGAATGGCATCATTAATTAACCTGGTTAAGTGAGGAACAATTATGAGCTGCGCGTGCTTAACAATTTTACTATTGAGACCGTAACAATCAACACTATTGGAATTTGATAAGTTGTTTATTATATTATATATTTCAGTTTCAGATACAGGATCTATTTTGAAGCTTATATTTTCAGAAATATGATTAATGCATTTAAGTTCATTAATTTGTTGATCTGAGATAGGTGAAGCATGTTTGAGGTTCTTTGTTATGTTGTCTGCTACAGAACATAAATATTCGTTAAATTGTATTGGGTTAATATCAATTGATCTATTTGTTTTTATTTTTGTGTTGAGAACATTCCACATTGCTTTTGAAATGTTGTTATTATTTGTTATGTAATTATCCGTTGCAAGTTTCTTCTTTGTTCGAATTGCTAGTTTATACTGTTTTTTAGATTTTTTAATAGATGCATTTAGATGCAGTTGTGGATGCATATTGTTCATATCAGTTAAAAATATTATGTTCTCTCGCATTTTTTTAAGTTCATCATCAAACCAATTTATTTTCCTATGGCCTCCTTGTTTCACATATCTTTTGGGAAATGCAACATCAACAGCACTCTGTATTATCAAAATAAAATTCTCAAAGCACATATGAATGTTTTTACAGTGATAAATAGATTTCCAATCTGTAGCACCAAGTATTTGATTCATTTTACTCAATCCTACTTCACAAATCGGTTGAACAATTCGATATTTTTCTGCGTTATATTTGGGTAGATCAAGTGAAATTATTTGTGCGTCATGATCGGATAGCTCGGCTTTACTGATTGAGGTGTAATATTTTAAATTCTCACAGATATTTTTGTTTATTAGTATATTATCTATACAGTTGTTCTTTCTTGTATTTTCCTGTATTGTTATTTTATAGCCGTAAGAAAATATTACATCTCTGAAGGCTAAATATTCCCTATCGGTAGTGCCAAACTTTACATTAAAGTCACCTGTTATAATAATATGTTGATGTTTTGTATTTGAAACAATTTTGGAAAATGTGCGTATAAAGTCATCAAAATTAGATTTAGGGACACGATAAATACATACAATGCAAATTTTCAACCGAAAGTTTTTCAATATTATGAATCACATTAAAAGGTAGATAGTTTCGCAGCATGATCATACATCCTCCATACGGTGTGGTCCTTGTAAAGCTAGATGCAACACCATAGCCATCTATTTTGCAGTATTGTAACTTGTTATAGTAATATTGCTTTGCAATTGCGCTTCTTCTGCTGAACAATAAAGTTTATTATTATTATTACTAGTTTGACATTTGGTTGTCATTAGCACTTGCCTTTCAATGTTGGCTCTTTAAAGCATTTAAGTGATTATTACATGGTCTACCCATGATGTTAGGTATCCTTTTATGCAGCCATATCTAGAATGTTACTCACTTTCAGCGTCCATGAATCCATACCATATAAAAGTGTTGACCAAATATAGCACTTAACTAATCTTTGTCGTAACTTTAGATTTAAATTATCATCACAGAGAGATTGCCTCATTTTATTAAACGGAACACGTGCTAATTTCATATTGCTCTTGATCTCAATGTCTGGATCTAAGTTTTGTGTAATTATATGAACAGACCGTCCAGTTTTACTCCGATTGGAGGCGTCCTTCAAGTGTATGAGTGTCGATAGGATACATGTCAGGCTCCTTTTTGTATGCTGTTGTTTTCTGTTTTTGTCATTGCCTAGGTAAATGTTAGCGATCTATCTCCAATGTAAGTTTTTTTTATAATTCTGATGTCTTTTCTATCCAGTTTAATGCCCTGCAGTATTTCTATTAATTTATCGTGGTTTATTGAGTAAAAGGATTTCTATTGTCTAAGAATACTCCATATACATCTTTATTTTGATCGAGGCATTTTTGCAATAAGGAATTGATACTAAACAATGCTCCCCAAAGTCTCTATCATAGGGGACATTAAACTAATTACACGGTATTCGCTACAGTTTTTTTGGGCATTGCTTGTTAAGTATAGTAATGAACATTACTTTGTGCCAGTCTGTTCGAATTATATCTGCATTATATATCTTATTAAAGAACTTTACTATCAGATTCATGTTTCTTTAATTAGTTAGTTTTAGTACCTCTATCGGTAGTCCGACCAGACCGCTGGCTTTCTTATTTTTTAAAACTCAAAATGCATCAATAACTACAGATTTTAATATCACAGACCCTTCTCGTTTTTCCGACATTGTGATATTTTCTCTATCTGAAAAGGTTTTTGTGATATATGTTTTCCATGTTTCCCAGAGTCGGTTTTCATTTCGTTTAACTACTGTTATGCTATTCTTTATATGTTCGACATTTTATTGTACGATGAGCCTTGAAGTCAGCGTACAATTCTTTTAGCTCTTTGATTTTCTTGCATTTCTTTTTTATCCATGTTTGTCGATTTCTTTACTTGTAATCTTTTGCTATTCTTTATGTCTGTTATTTTTTCCCTTCTATGTTGTTCCATTAGGTCGTCCAATTTTCTTTACCATTTCGTGCTGTCCTGTTGGTTTTAATATGTTGTGTATACGTTTCATAAGAGTAAACTCCTTTTACAATGAGTCAAAATTATTTGTATATATGTTTCCTTATATTTCTATAAAATTATATATTAATGTACGTAATGCATGCTAGACAAAGATTAAATAGAATGCAATAAAATAGTACTTTTAATAATATTCCATATAGATAGATAGATAGATAGTATTTAGTTATCCCTTGTACTTACAAAATAAAATGCAAAATATATATACACGTTGTCCCCTGAAATTTTGAAACGGGCATTTTAATGCATTACTCGTTGCTTAGTTACCACGCTCGTCACAAATTTTAATGGATTTACCAACGGGAAATAATCAGTAATTTCTAATTTGTAATAAAATAGGGAATCAAAATTTAACATATTTACACGTTATTTTAATATTACTATTTTTACGAACACAATGCTGACGTAACGAATAACAAGTAACTGCAATGTTTATCTTATTAAATGTTCGAAAACATCTCCTTGTTGAGCCAAACAATATCCCAGATGATCATAAAATTCCTGTAAATTTTATAGCTTCAAAATGTCAAATTGACATGCATAATGCACCAACAACCATAGCAACCAATAATAATAATCGAGATATAATACAAATTATATATTCAAAATTTCAGGGGACAACGTGTATGTATATACTTTCTTACAAAAATTTTGATTGTACATGGAAAGACTCGAGTTCATAAAAATATAATCGTACACTCTTACGTACTGTTACTTTGATGACACTCTTGCCACGTAAGGTCTCTTTGGTGAAGGCTGTTCTACGATTTTCTTACCAAGTTTGGCTTATATTCCTCTGAAGAGAGGACATCAATTATATTAGTTATGTCATTTTTGACAGTTAATAATGATTACAAAGTAGAATTGATGTTTCTTTCTTTCCATAGTAATTGTTTGATGTTACTATCTTCAAATGTAGTTATGTCAAGAGGTAATCTTAAGCCAATTGTGAATTGAAATTTCACCACTATGAGTCGGAAGATTCTTCGCATCCTTTGCCCATTAAGAGGCTGTCCAGATCTAGGAATCATCATTTGGATCTTCTTATAGTGATTTCTTGGGGAAAAAGCTGTCATCAAGATGATTTCCCGTTGTCTTCATTGGTGTTGTTTTCAGCTGCTCATTCTGGGAACAGTCGCTGTTCACAGTCGCCCACTCTGGGTTAGACATTTCTACGTTAGTTTTGGTCCACCCCTCATATTTGATTTCATCAATATTACCCACATCGTCGTGAAACTCTCGAGAAGCGTTGGTGAATTCGCATTTGCGGCCGTATATTTGATAATTCGTCAAATATCATCTACCTAGAATAATTTACGACATGATCATGTGCTGCAAGTGCTATGTACACCTCATGTTGTTTCGTGAAAAGCGATAAAACGACGGAATTTATGGCCCCATCGGACAATCCTAAAGACACTTTCACGCCTCTCTCAGCCGATGCCGATGTGCTGTCCCATTTTTTCTGAAGGTGAAATGGTTCCAGCACTACTTTAGTTGGTACAGTCTGACTTTCACATTTGTCTATACTCCAAATTTGATGCAGTTCGAACGGTCTGCCCTTGAGCCTCCAACTCACAAAATAATTTTGTATAATGTTTGCATTGTATCACTTACATGCTATGTAAAATAACAAAATAAGTGAACTTTAGAAGTAACCAATTTCCATTTGCTTTAACAAAGAGACAGCAGTGTATGTACACTGATAGAGTGCTCAATTGAAAACACTCCAACTTCCTCTACTTAATTAATTTTCATCTTTTCTTCTTAATATTTAAAATTTTGAAGTTCGTTTTAAGATACCTTTCTAAATAAAACGATGTCTCATCTATATATACAATGATCTTTATTTGTAGAAAATACAATACATAATATCAATAAATATGGATACAAATAGATAGTGTTAGTCCGTCTGGACTATGGACCTGAGGTCTCTCTGCTCTGTCTTGAATTTAGTAGTGAGAAAAAAAATGGTAGCTAGCTGAACTGTCCTGATGATTTGCACAAACAAATTAATAAATTGTGAGGGTAGGATGTTGATAAGGATTATTTGCAAATATAACACCAAGGCTTAATACACGTTGGGAATGGGTTGGATTTGGGTGGTTTCTTATAAAAGGATATGTGAAGGATTGTGGAGTGTATTGGCAGGGTGTCGATGTTTATATAGGAGTTTGTTGTTGAGTTACGTGAAGATATGATTAAAACCTGATTAAAACACTAACACTTTCTTCGCAATTAATTTTTATTTCGCTAAATGTACATTTAGAGTACTATGCACCCATTATCAATAGCTTATAACTGTCGAAGTTTAGTTAAGGTTCTTAGGGCGGATCTTTCGACTACTTGGAAGTGGTGAGGTATAGATGGATGAATTTGGGTGAAAAGGATTGCACCATAATGTAAGAAGAGTCGGCATATTGATTTATAATATGTTGCCGTTTTTATCGATATTTCTTGCTATTTATATGTTATTGAATTAAAAATGCCAAGCTCTGGTTTTGATTTTGTTTTTTATTGATTCTGCATTGGATTTAAAGAAGTTTTAAATCGAACAGTATACCAAGATATTAACAGGTATAGGTAGATATAGGATAAATAATAGTATTATTAATTAGAATCGTAGAGGATTGAAGTGTGATATTGTGGTAATTCATGTATAGTTGGGATTTGTAAAGATTAATTTTGATTCGTCATTTGGAGCACCAAGTCAAAGGAAAATTGAAGGGATTTGAAGGGAATGTGAATAAGAAACGGGAATGGTGTCATCGGCAAAAAGCAAGGAATACTGGGTTGAAATATATGGTATCAGGGTGACTAATATCTTGGCAATATATATTGTAGAGGAACGGGGATAAGTGAGAACCTTGAGGAAGATTTTGTAAGATTGGAGAGGGTTGTGAGTACGTTTGTCTAATTTTCGCTTGACATGATATATTAAAAAGGAAATTGTGTATAAAGATTATTAAGTGATGGGGGATTTACAGTAGGAAACATTTTTATAAGAGTCCAATATGAAAAACTGTATCAAATTCTTTTTGTATATCTAATAATAATATGGTTGAATTTCGTCCTTAGAGATGTTTAGTTTGTATTTTGGGGACGAAACCGAACTAGTAATCAGAGATAAATTAGTGTGTAGGAGTTTTTATTTAATAAGGAATTCATAGAGTTTACCAATTACAACAAAAAGAGTGATGGAACGAAAGTTAGAAACAAGTGTGAGTTCATTTTCAGAGAGGGGATACAAATAATAATAGATTTAGATGATTATTGATTAATCTGGGATGTTTTATGACTTTATTAGTGATAATTTTATTATAATCATTAATTTTAATTTCAGATATTAAATAGGGAATTGAGTATATTAGTAATTTTCTAATTAGAAAGGTAGCTGCATATTTTATCCAAATACTTTAATAGATTCCTTACGGAAGCGCGATGATAAATTTCTTGTGTTGAGAAAATTAATTTAAGATTTTGTTCGAACATAACAATCTCCACTTTGATATTACGTCTATAGCAGGAGTATACTTCGATTATGATGTAGTAAGCAATGGCTGTAGTTCAAACATAAATACCGTTCCACCTCTACTTTAACTTACAGATTCTGTTTTTAAAAGAACTATGAAAGCATTCAGATCCGAATGAATACCGATAAAGATAATTCAATCACTACACTTCACCTATTAGTATAGATCGATAAACTTAATCATCCAAGCATTAATAATCAAGTAATTTAATTAAAACATTGTGCATTCATTAACAAAACCTAATTAATATTTTAAATACTTTATTATAAATTAGCAATATTCTTGTAAAATTTCTTTGGTAAGAGATATTTAAATAATAGGTGTTTAATGCATTTAATGATAAATATAACTAAATTTATCATAGCATTTTAATATATTTATGATTTGTTTTTAAATTGTTTTAAAGAACTTAATAAATAATGGGTAATTATATAATAACGCTCATGTACATTGTTTTAAATTAGTAACAGTAAGAATAATTGACACTTTCCTTCTTAATTCAATTCACTTAGGTAGTAGTAGTAGTAGTATTTTAGCTATCGACCACATGGTCCTTCCGCCATGTGTCTCGCCTCCGTCACTCTAAAGCACCATAAATTGTATCCCAACAGTGAATACTACCGGTCACTCATCCAACTATTGACCCGAAATAACGTTGCTGCACTTTCGTTCACGCTAGTTTGGCTGCAATGGAATGAGCCACTACCGGCGTGTTCATTTAAATATTAAATTGCATTTCAATATTCTATAAAGATTACAATATATAAAATATATTATGTGGATTCGTTGTGTAGCAACCCGAATCCCAATATTAATATGCAATTACTTGGCTCGCAAGTAAATTTCACCGTGCCATATTATAGTTCCTGTGAGCCAGGAAGTGTGTTTACTTAATCCTTCCAGGAAAAGGATTACAGCCACTATTCTGAAACTGTTTGATAAATTCCGGTACGTACTTAACTTAAAGGATAATTTCTCTATAGTGCGCTTAAAACCGTAGGGTAATATGGAGTCCTATGACATGCAAGCATATGCATTACACATTTCGTCTCTATAATCCATTATAAGTGACACATTTTTATTTTTAAATAATCTGTACTTTTTATTAAAAACGAACTCATCAGTTGTGATTAAAAATAACATGTATTAATTGCAGTATTTAACTAATTTACTTTCATGTAAAATACGTAACAGATTATTTATATTAGCCACTGTGGTTAATTTTAATGTAAATACGATAAAAGGTTAATTTGTATGACGAATGAACCACTAGAGAAATTTAATAAATTTAATGTAGTAGGAAATTTTAACAACCTAATTAGAAAGTAACTTAAGATAATAGATGAGGCGGCTTATAAAATTTCAGGAATAATTACTTGTAGTTAAAAATGTACTCAAATATTCAAGCATACATTTCAGGAATGCTATTTTACAGATTGAAATTAGTTTATATTTAGATTTGAAATAAATATAATCATTAAATTAAACCAGATTTATTCAATTTATATAAATTTTTTAGTTATTTGATTTTAAAGATTTGTCAGGCTAATTTATAGATTTGATTGGTTCAATGGTAAATGACAGATTTTTTAGATTAAATAATTTTGAGATATTTAGTAGATTAAGGGGTTAAGAAAGTTTTTTACAAGATTTGACAATTTTGATAATTTATAGGAACTTGTAATAAATTTCACAACTTCAATACAATAGACAGCTTTGGCGAATTTAACAGGTTTGATAGATTACTTTGTAATGCAGATAAAATAGTCCTCAGAACAAGATGTTGGGGATTATATTATTTTAGTACCAACATAATAGATTAAACAGAATTAATAGATCATCATTCTATCATTGTAGAATTAATAGATTTGACAAATTGTACAGATTTCTAAAAATAAGCAGCTAAATAAGAAATTTGAAAGTTTTCCCAAGTTTTATAGATATCCTCCTCATAAAGAAAGAGGAACAATATGTGATTGTTAAATTATAGATGATATGTAGTCATTTATAATATAATTGTTTTTAAGATATAGGCAATGTATAGAAAATTTAAAGTTCTTTACTTTGAGTTTGAACTAGTTAAGTATAATTAAAAGATTTGCCGTAAATAATAAATTTGATATATATTAAAAATGGCTGATAAATAATTTGATATAAGTAATGCGGTTTCTTCAGAAAAAAATATTAAAATACATATAATTTTTTTTAACTATTTTCCCGCAGCATCAATACACTTGCGGAAACGAGTCTGCCATACCTTGAAGCTCCTCGACGGAAATATCTCTTAGGAATGTTATAACATGCTTTTGGATGTTTTTACAGATTCCCAATGCTTTCCTTTTAACTCTCTCGTCAGTTGGTTAAATAAAAAAAAGGTGCATATGGGCAAGTCGGGACTGCAAGTGGCCTAGGTGACCAACTAGGTGTTGCTTCGGACCAGCAAATTGGTAAAAATTAAGGCCGTTTGCTGGGGCTACTACCATAGTGCCTTGAGCACCTCCAAGTAAAAGGGTCAGTTGACAGTTTCTCCATGCGGCACAAACTCAAAATGGACGATCCTTTCGACATCAAAAAACACTTGCTCATTTGCGCTTTCTTGGGGTGGTGTCTTTTCCATCCTGGGTCGTACCCGAACCAGGATTTGTCTCCTTACAGATATAAGAAAGTCCGGCTCATTTTGAATCAAATCCAACAATTCTTAATAGCGCAAAACTCAACGTTCTTTCTGGTCTTCCGTCAACACTTTAGTAGGCACAAGTTTAGCGCAGATCTTGCGCATTTACAGTCGTTCACTATCCTATGTACCAAAAATGTTGACATATTTAGGGTCTCAGCAATTTGCTGGATCTTTAATCGACGGTCTTAATGCAAAACATTGCGCAAACGATTCACGATTTCGTCGGTTCTGACCCTTCTTGGGTGTTTAGAACGGATTTGTTAGAGATATCTTCCTGGCCCTTCTTGAACGACTTGTGCCATCTTTCGAACATTGAAATGCAGTCATCCCTAAACGAAGCGAGCGCTTACTTGGAGCAAACTGGCAACCGCCTGCATTTAAAGGGCAGACTCTTCACCACATTTTACGTACTTCATGTAGACATCTGAAATGGGTTAATGATGGGTATTTATTTATCTATTATCTTTCAAGCCCTACATACATATATTACAAATTAACTTAAAATAACATACACACATTTTGGGCGAAAGAAGCATGGGCACACTCACAAATTATGTTCATCTACTCAATCCCTTCCATATCCACGATGTTGTTTTTATGTCGGTATTAGTAAGAAGTACAATTTCAAAAAAAAAAAACATTAAGCACCTTAAGTTCAATACTTTTAAAATACGAAACCATTTCGTAAATGCACAAGAATGAGTCTTACTACAAAACAAATCATTTATTGAAACAACTATTTCTCTGGCTAATACCTCGACAGACATTCAATGATACAAATGTAATTTGCATGTTACAAATATCACAGCTATTAAACAACACTAGTTTGAACTTATTTATTTTTGTTAAATAAGCTAATAAATAATTAATTAAAGTATAAACAACATTTTGAAGAAAATATTAGTGTTTCAATGCAATTTTACTGTAATAATCTTTAAGGAACTTCAGAAATATATTTCTAGATTTTGTATGCTTGAAATATTTCCTAAATTAAACAAAATTGACAGTTCTAATAGATTATACAAATTATAGAGTTTATTTCTATTTGTTATTATAGTAGTTTTAGCATATTGGATAATATAGGTACTCCGGTCAGGTTACGATGACAGATCAAAAAAAAAAATCAGATAAAGTAATTTTAACAGAATTGACAGATTAAGAGGTTTGTTTGATAAATATTGTAGAGAAATACATTATTATAAAATATCCAGGATTAATAAACTACAAGATCTATAAATTTGCCATAAGGTTCAGTTCTGATTGTTTTGATAGAGCTAATGAAAAGTGTGATATATTACCAATTGAATTTTATTTTAAAAATAATGTTTTTATAAAAAGAAGGTTGAAAGTTTCCAAACTATTTGACATTTTAATTATAATTTTAATACGCTTAATAGAAAACAATTTTTATAAATTTATGAGATTTGACGTGTCATGGATACTATAAAAATGCAGACTTTTTACAATACATTAGTTATGGTGGGTATTCTATTCAAACCTTATTATAGTGATTTGTGTTTCTACTATACGTAAAATATAAGAACATCTCAATTATTAAGCTTAATTTGATTCCCCAGACTTGATGCATTTGGTAGATTTAACATACAACAATTAATAATTCTAGAAAAAAGCAATTAAGCAGATTTTGAATATTTGGTACATTTGTTTTAGTATATATTTAGGAAATTTTGTAGATTCCATATGTTTGCTATATTTGGCAAATAAATATGACCAAAAATATATTTGGCGTCTCATTGGCATTGGCAGATTAAACAGATTTATTACATGACGGATTTTAATAAATTCTCAAATTAAATCGTATCACCTTTGAGAGATCTGATGGATTTAATAGATGTTATTGATTACCCAGGAAGAACTTAATCATAAAATACATGAATCTAATGAAGTCGTGTACAACTGGTGTAATAAAAATAATCTCCTAATTAAAATAAATAAAACTACAACAATTCAGTTTTACAACTGAAAACCACCAGATCGGCACATTGTTGGATAAATTCCTAGGTACCTACGCTCATGATAATCATTCTTGGGTAAAAAAATGATCATGTAATTTCAAACCTTAATTCGGAAAATTGTGGCATATTGAAACTAAAAGTTAAATTTAATAAACACACGTTGCTGCAAACATTATAATGGTACTAAATTTATTATTAACGTGTCTCTTTTAGAAATGTTATATATTTAAATGTCTTTTGCTTATTTTTACACTTTTTTATTACTGGTTTTGTTTTTAGGATATGGAGGTATTCAAGTTTTTCCGAAATATCGAGAAGAAATATCAAAAGTAGTAACTTTGTTTGTTGATTATGACTTCTTTGCATTAATGGCTACTGATTCACAAATTCTTATACGAAAACACTTTTCTTTGGTAAAGTAATGAGTCGAAATAGACTAAGGATAATTCTACAATCTTCCTACAATGAGGAAATGTCGGAAAATACTACCTGAACTTTTAAGATAGACTTGGTTCTAATTCACTTTTATTGTTACTGATATATTAACGGTCAGTTAGGTGTAAATCTCTAATAGTGAAAACTGCAATATTTTAAGTCCAGGTAGTCAAAACTACCTAGGTTGTTGAATGTTGTTATTGTATATGCCATCTAAAACTTAATACTGTTAACAGTAGAGGCTTCTACTTCGTTATACATTATTCTTTACAAAAAAAAATCTTTTTAACTTTATTTGTATAACACTGACTTTATTAAGTGACTACAGTTTCGAAATTTTATCTTTTGCAAACAAAGTTTAAAAAAAAATTATTTGTAAAAATTAATAGATTTGTTATATGACAAATTCTATACCTTTTAGTTTAGTTTTAGGTTTTTAGATAAGAATCGACATGTTTCGCAGACTTAAAATTCAATAAACAATTTAAAAGATTGGAGTTTAGATAATTGGATAAATTAACTAATTTTTTATAGTTCAGAGTTATTTTTAATTTGATTGATGATATATTATGCACTCTTAATAGATTTAATAACAGATTTAATACATCCGTCATGAATAACAAATATAAAGAAAATTAATTAGATTTGTTAAATAGGACAATATTTAGGACTATAAATGAAATTCACTTTGTTGTTATCACACACGGTTTTTATTATTAGTGACCGGTTTCAACCATTACATGGTCATTTTCAAACTACAATTAAATTACAAATTTTTATTTTTGTAAAAATGTTTATACATTTTATAACTAGTAATTCTTGGACATAATACCATGAAACATTACAGCATTTATTTTTTTCTACTCATTAGATATATGAAATTGGTGTTTCTAAAATTCATATTACAACATAACATTAAACCTGCTATTTTTAAATGTATATTCCTATACATTTAGTCAATTAACGAAGATTTGGTAGATTTCTTAACTTTGATAAAAAAAAAACTTTTGATTTGATATATATGACATATTAGATTTAATTGGCAAGCCTGATAATTACATGAAATTGGATTTTTAGTTATTATAATAGAAGTAATAGAAGTTTATTTTAGCGCATTTAATACCAGAGCGATTTTAAGAATTAAACAATAGAATGCTAATATTTTTGGATAAACATTTAGCAATTCATGCTCAATATAATTTAAATCAGTATTACATAGAAATATATTCTGCTTTTTCAAGATTTAACAGATTTAGTATAAAAATAAATATGATAGATTTGTTACACAGCAGACACTAAATTCGAGATATATAAAAAATTAAATTCGAGAGAAACTTGATAACAGATTGGACAGTTTTTTTTTTTTATTAAGTTTCCTTAACAAATTTGAAAATATTTATTAAATTTTAAAGATACCTCGTTTGACAGGTTTGCAGGTTAGATACCTTTGATATATTTGAGATAATTAGAATAGAAGTATATATTTTTTAGATTGAACAGCAATAACTCATTAATTAAATGAAATCAAATATGGTTGAATTAAGATTTTTAAATTTAGGGTTTATATTGGGATTTCTGAGAAAACAGTATAAAGACAATATGTGGAAGTTGGATAATATTTCTGATAATAATCAAAGGCGTTCTTGAATGAGGTTAACTAAAGTGGTATCATAGAGGAGCTGGTTAGAATGCTTGTGTAAAGGATTAAGAGAATGGCGGAGTTTTGTTAGGGCTCAAAGGAATGCTCGCTCGCTAACTTCAATATTACGGGAGGTTGGATTGTTGGGATTGGGGTAGAGAGCACAACCATAGTCAAGTAGTGGGGGAAAGATCATTTTATAAATTTTAACAGCTGTTCTAGTAATTATCCCATTATTTTTGTAGGTTAAGCTTCTAAAGCATTTTGCCCTAGAAATTATTTTATTATTTATTACAGCTGTGTGTTTTCTTAAATTGATTTTTTGATCTATATTTATGCCCAAGTATTTAACGGAACCTGAAGGAGAGATCATAGTTTGGGAAACAGAGATTTTGTGAGGTGAATTATTGATGCGATGATAAGGAATTAGGAGTTGTGATTTGTGGGGCAATAACTCATTTTAACAGATTAAGTAATTTTTTCGGATGTAGCAAATTTGTCAAGTTAGTCGATTTAACATAGATTTGAAACAAGATTTAAGATATTTAATAAATTTTATATCCTTCTTAGGAGTTTTTATAAATTTGGCATGTTTGAAATATTTGCAACATTTTTAACAGTTCTAAAATGTACTACAAATTTGAAGAAATCGATAAATGTAATAGCAGATTTTCCATATTTCCTAGATTAGTCACTTTTAGCTGAATAAACAGATTTTATTTTTAATAATAATAATAATAATAATAATATTTCTTTATTGTCCAACAGATAAACCATAAGAGGACATTATTAAGTACATTATTCTATAAAAAATAAAACATAAATTACATTTCATAACATAAATTATAAATAATTTGTTTCTATTTCTATTTTAAAAACTATTTGACATGATGTTTGCATTTCTACTCATGTGCATTATTGGGGCTCTTAACAAAACATTTGTTTTAGCAGTAGGCGTAAAGAAAGTTACATGTTGTCGCGCTGTGAGGCGTGGAATATTAAATTGAACCATGGAAAGTAACTGGGGTGAATCTATTACGTTGCTTATTAATTTCATCATGAACGATCCACTGGCTTTGTCTCTTCGCGCATATAGTGATGTACAGTTATGTGTTTCTAATAATTGTGTATAATCAACAGCTTGATCTGGATATATTCCATCAATTTTGAAACTGAGAAATTTCAGGAAACGTTTCTGCACCCGCTTTATTGTCAGGGACCCGCTTACATAATATGGATACCATATAATTGAAGAATATTCTAGCTTGCTACGAACTAATGTGAAATATAAAATTTTCAATAAGTTATTATCATCAAAGTAACGATATATACGCATTAAGAAACCGAGTAATTTAAAGACCGATGTGCTGACTGCAAGAATATGATCCAAAAGTGTTAAACGAGAGTCAAATATAACACCAAGATCTTTCATTGTGATATCGCGTCGAATAATATCATTACCAATTCTGTAAGAAAATGCAGTTGCATTATGTTTTCGCGTGTATGAGATGATAACGCATTTACTGATATTTAAGAGGAGCTTGTTAACCGCACACCATTCAACAATCTTATCAAGATTTCTTTGCAGCAAGAGACAGTCAGAATGATTGACAACTGTATTTTATATTTTTAAATCATCCGCATAAGCTAATACCGGACATGTTATTGATGCAATTAAATCATCTATATATAAGTTAAATAAAATAGGACCCAGGTTGGAACCTTGCGGTACACCGGAAGAAGCGACAATGTAATGGGATTTAAATCCATTGTAATGAACATCGTTTTTGCGATCTTTAAGGTACGATGCAAGAAATTGTAAAAAATCTAAGGAGAGTCCAAATGCACTAAGTTTATCCAGAAGTATTTGATGATCAATAGTATCAAATGCTTTTGAAAAGTCCGTGTATAAAACATCGACTTGGCTACGGTTATACAGGGATTCGCAAATATGTTGGGTGATGACTGCTAAATTTCTGGTGGTTGAACGACCTGAACAGAAACCATGTTGATGAGGTGACAAGTAAATATGAGTGTGACGATAAATAACATGATACATAAATAATTTGTTCGAATATCTTGGCGAAATTTGAAAGTATTGAAATTGGTCTATAATTTTGAATATCAGCAATATCTCCTCGTTTAAAGATTGGACTTATTACTGCAGTCTTCCATATCTCAGGGAAGACCATTGTGCGTAATGACAGTTTATATATAAGAGTTAATGGCTTTACAAATATATATTTGCAGTCATTAATTACAAAACTGCGAGTTTTTAAGCCGATTGATACTCATTATTACATCAGACTCCTGGATAATAGGTGTGATCAGTGTTTCACGACTAGTAAAAGTGTCTTTAGGTTTAAAATAGCTCTTCCGAGTATAAGCTTTAGAAAACATATTCGCAAATTCGTTTACGATTTCTTGAGGTGTTGAGTATGTGGTGTTGTCATTTTTTAGATCAGCTGGGACTCTGGTTTTACCTTTTTTTTTGAATGAACAAATTTCCATAGATCTTTCGGCTTGGTTTTAAGATTGTTTTCAATTTTCCTTAAGTAAACCTTATTAGCAATTGAAATTTGCAATTTAATGAGTTCACGTAATCTTTTAAATTCAGTATGGTAGAAATTTGATCCTGAAGTCTTCCATTTACGATGAAAATGTTTTTTTCTATTTAATGTTACGTTTAATTTCCATAGTAAACCAAGGGGAAAATGTGATTTGTCATAGTGTTTTGATAAAGGTACAGAAAAGTTAAGTATATCATACAACTTAACATAAAATGACTCGCATGCTTCATTAACATCATTATATAATTCTAGGAATGACCAGTCAACATTTGCCAAATTCTCATATAAACTTAAAAAATTAGCCTTTTTGAAATTGTACCTGATATTTTCATTAACTGGAAAGGGTTTCTGTTTATTTATATTTGTTTATGTGCCCACGCTTAAGGTAATCGAAAGTGCAGGATGGTGTAGATCTTCTGGCACGAGTGGACATTCATCTCTTTCAGTATTAAGAATATCACAAAAGTTAAAACTAAATCTAGCAATCTATTATTTGAATTACTAACATTATTAAATTGCGTAAGCACCCCCTCTCTCTTCGAAGCATTTTAGATTTATTATATATACACCTGTTATTTACATTTTAAGTACTTAGTTTGATAATGATTACTGTGTAATTCGAAACTAGTCACAAAGTGTTGTATAAAAATAAAAAGTAGTATAAAAAAGTTAAACGTTTTTCTGTTATTCATTAAAAATGTACTACGAAGTGAACGCCTCCAAAATTCAAGAAAAAATATATATATATATTTAATAGAAAAAAATATATATATTTAATAGAAAATCTAAATGGTTAATGACAGGTGATATGATATTTAATGCCCAAATTTAGTTTTTTTTCGGTTTTTGCTCATTTGTGTTTGATATATTTATTTGGCCCATAACATATTTAACTAAATTAATAGATTTAACAAATTTATCATATTGGATAGATATAATGGTTTAGTCAATTTTCAGAGATTTCCCTATATGGTTTTACAGAATAAATACATTCCTGTTTAAAATATAAAAGTCCTTTACGTTGTAGAAAATTAACTAATAATTAGAAAAAACACGAAAATATTTCGTAAAATCTACAACAAATGAGTCTTATTAAGACTACAAAAACAAACCACTTTTGAAACAACTACTAGTACTACAAGTACTAGCTAGAGAAGTAGTTGTTTCAAAAGTGGTTTGTTTTTGTAGTCTTAATAAGACTCATTTGTTGTAGATTTTACGAAATATTTTCGTGTTTTTTCTAATTACATTTCTGTTTGATTATTCTCAATACTAATTTTATTATTTTTTCCATAAAATCTATCCTACAAAATAAAAAATATTAGAGAGGAAACAGCCGCCTATTTTGAAACCTAATTAAAAAAATGACACTTTTTTCACATTAAAATTATTGATTTGTATTCAAAATGATATCCTGAATCCATAAATAAAGGGTATTGCATTTAAATTTTCAAAATAAAGCTCATTTCTGCTTCAATCAGAAATGCAACTAAATAATCTGAATAACTATTAAACTTCAAATTTAATGATAGTACGATTTTACAAAATTTTGAATTGATACATTGTGCTCGTATAATATCAAAAACAAAGTGAGAAAACTTATTTTGTGTTCACCCGATATATAGTATTATTATTACTATTTGTACTATATACTAAAACTAATCATTTTATTGGTAGGATAAATAAAGCCATCAAATAGATATTTTATTTAAAAATTGAATAATATAACACAATGTCAGTGCCATCCAATCAAATTTTGCGTTAACATGGATCGATATTCTAATCCAATCAAGCTTCCATTTATTCTTTGCGCCACAACAACAGGACGCCCTTCAATGCACGTTAATTCATCAGTGTTGGACCTGTGGTGTACAGCACAATGCGCTTTAGTTTTGGAGGTCAAACTAATTTACTAAGTGGAAGTTGAATACACCAGGTCTGCATCCCTAGCGCATTCTGTTCTAATACGCGCTGATGCATTAAATACTATGTTGTTGAATTTCATAAACGTAATTTTCCCGTAACTATTACATTAGTCTAAATCATTAATGAAGACGTAAGAGCACTCACGCGATGCAGCTTGATATCCTTTAATAATTCATCCGCAGTTAATAATCCCGACCGCGATATGTCTTACGAAATGACGGTAATGAAATATTCATCAATAAATCTTTCGGGCTTTAGCGGCGATAAATATTAAGTCCAGCGTAAACCTGAAGATAATACAGTTTCAATAAATCTGGCGGCGATAAAGTCGCGATTTATTTTCAATTGAGAGTCACCCTATGGGAATGCAACCGTGCCCCCGTTTACTGCAGTAGAAAATTTTTATCACGTGCACACTACATAAAATGTCAATATTTTTCAGTGCATATTCCACACGTGAAACGGCGGAATTTTATGGGGTGTCGAAAGGAACAGAAACCATGATTTACGCGCGTTTTAAACCGATATAAATTTTCGACGATCGCAAAAGGTGGAAGGGCTAACGGCCGCATATGCTCTTCTGGTCTGTTCATGTTGATACTGAAAACGTACGGCACTAACTAGATTCAATTTGTAAGAATAATTTAGTATGTTATTCACTTGAGACTAATTTCTTCTCAGTCGAGAAAATAAAGTTTGATGGAACTACTACGAACTTTGTCGTAAGTCTTAATCTTATAATGTTAAACCCCTAGGCGTTGGTGTTTACTAACATTAGACATTAAAATTAACATAATATATTAAATTAAAAATAATAAATGTTTTTGGTAAATGAATTTAAAGAGTTACGTGAAAATAAACTTGATTAAAACATAAAGCACTAAAAACCTTTCTTCCCATAGTTTATTTCATATACCAAATATCTATTTCGGTCACTTTGTGTCCGAAATATATATTTGGTATTAATATTAATAATTAATGGAATACGTTTTGAATAATACATAAAGCCGACTCTAAAACATTATGTAATCTTTAGAGATTTATGTAATTGTGATTTTTCACTGACAATAATTTGTAGTTATTGATCAAATTTACTTGTACCAATTATTAAAAGAGATTTAAGTTGTTCATCGGTTAATTTAGATCTGTAAACATTCTTTGTGTACTTTATTTTGGAACAGCCCACGAGCAGATTTATGTAAATTATCTAATTGTATCAGTGGAAGACTCTTATAAAATTGCAACAAAGATGAGTTTTGATATTTGTTCTTAATTATATTACTGCACTGTAAATCAATAATTTCCATTTGAAGTTCTGGGACTAGCGTTTCAATGTCAGTATTAAAAGGATTTTGATAAATCTCAATTTCATTTGGAATGACATCAAAGTCTGAGACACGAGTAACATTTTCTTCTATAAACTCGCGAAATTTTCAATTATTTGGCACAGTGGATTTAAAGAAATTATCAACTAGTTTTAGAACAAGGACTGTTGATAATTGATACATTGTAAGACTAAGAGTTTTGAACCACCATCAATTTCTACTGCCTTTGGCAAACGTGCCTTTATTTTTACCACATATGTTTTTGCCTTATTACAACTGATGTAATAGATTTAAAGTTTTTCCATCTTAGGTTCTTTTTATTAATAGACTTGTCAGCTCCCTTAAAAATAACTTCCCCAGTAGTCGTGCTCTGAATAGTATCAATATCAAGAAGTTCTTCATAGCTTTTATTTACTCCTCAAATACAAATCAACACCTGAACCGTATCTGACACATTCGTTGACTCGTCACTACACTTTCGAAACTACTACTAGAGCCATCTGTTAGCGATAAAGCGTATTACCTACCTATTTCCCCCTTTGTCTACATTTTGCGAATGATAGTTCGATGCGATCGATTAATTCTTGAAGTGAGTGAAGTGAGGCTTTCAACTAAAGTAGGACTGTGGGTTATAAGGGCTGTATCGTTCGGGTATAGGAGAGCGTAAGAGGATTTGTTTAGGAATTGTGGATTGAAATTATAACTATAGTGCATATTGGCTAAGGCGCTTGATCAAATGGAAGAAAATTTTCAGGGAATTATACTTAAATAGCAGGCCCCGATATCATATCCAATCAAACGCTTTCTATACGTAAGGGCACATTTTTTACCTTCAAGGTGGGCTGTTTGAAAGTATGAGGATAGAATTTTAAGAGGGATAGATGTAGAGCGATGTTCAAGGAATCGGAGTAAGCAATGAGAGGTTAAATTGGAAACGTGATTGAGGAGTTTAATAGTAACTTCAAATATTTTACCAAGGACAGGAAGCAAGGTGATTGAGAGGTAATTTTCAATTGCTAAAGGATTGTTGTTAGGTTTGAGTATACCGGTAATAATGCCTTGCTTCCATTGTATGGGAATTGTTTTGGTACAGTAAATGTGATTTAATATTTTTATTACATATTGATAAATTTTGGGATGCATCTGGGACATTATTGTGAGCAGGACCGGTGTTTTTATCCTTCATTAAAACTTTAGTCAATCATTCTTCGTTATGATATGATTAAGGTGAAAGATGAAGAATTATTTTTGAAAAACATTTACTAGGAATTTACCACCGTTAATGGTGATTTGTATCTTTGAAATAGTCCGCAAATATATTTTAAAAATGTCCGTCGTCTATCACTGTCTCGTTTGATGTTTGTTACATATTTTATTTTAATAATCTGTTTGCGGTACCTAATTTTTTAATTTAACCCAATTTTTTTTCAATTGAACTAATATTTTCAAATGCTGTAAACCAAAAATCTGTTTTATATTCTTTGATGAGGTTAAAGATTGACTTATTTAGTTTATTAAATTTATGATTTAACATAGAGTCTGATGTCTCTGTATATTTATATTTTGAATGTGCTGTACAATAAAATTAGTAAGAGAATATTTGAATGGTTTTCGAGCATACGTTTGGGGTATGTTGTTTTATAGATTGGGATAGATTATATAAGAAATGGTGTATGTAGTTTTCTTTAATTGTCTGATTTAAGGTAATAAAAGTCTAAAATTGTTTTAGGAAGTGCTGGTAAGGATGGATCTTAGTCTATTAAGAAAAGGTTTAATCAAAGGTCGGGGATTAGCGTGACATTATTAACACCTTATTAAGTTACTTGAACAAAGAAAATCACCTGTCGTAGTTGATTGATTTTGGGTCCTAATGAAAGTGGACGGAGTATGAATACGCATAAAGTTAGAATTTGCTATAAAGAAGAAGATCTGTTTTGACTTGTTTTGTTAATGTTTAAGTTAAAGGGAGGCTTTAGTAAGGATAGTATCTTCAATGGATTATGAATGATGAATATAGACTAGGAAAAAGAATAATCTAATTAATGCCATTATTAATTTTTGGCAATTTGGCTATTTTTCAGTTTTTTTTGTGGCTTAGTTGCAACTAGTGAACCACTTCCTCTATTTAAATTAGGTACAGAACAAGGGATTTAGATGTAATATCAATTATTGTAGGAAGAACGGCTATCAGTTTTGGTTTCTACCATCATTTTTACATATTGTTGTAAGCAACATGGGATTTCGATTTAGAATTAATGTTGGTGTACAGAAAGTTTATTTTAGCCATTGTTTTTAATATGGGTGTAATCTGTATGAACTCCTAAAACTGGGACTTCCAGTCGGATAATACTTGGTCAGAAAAGGTCGAACATGGCTATGAATATTTACTTGTGTATCAATTCCGTATGAATTTATGAAACGCTTTTTCAGTGTTTAAATAAGTTTGCAAGTTTAAGTCTATAAAAAAAGTCGTGTAGTTTGATTGGCGAGCGAATTCGTGAACTTACTGTTAAGCTCTTGTCAATGTCGGCTGGTTTTTGAGTTTGATTTATTATCTTGACATTTAGGATTAATTCAGTTGGCTGCAGTGGTCTTTTAAGACATTTCGTCAACCAGGCTTCATGGTCTGTCTCTGCATAGCATCTACATTTTATTGAGTGGTGTTGCAGGTGGCTGTAGGATGATCTCCGGAGCGCTTTGAGCAAATGGTTTTTTCTTTACATAATCAAATTTGTTGTATGGGTGTAGGTGGCCTGTTCTTAATAGCCACATAAAATTTTCACATAAATTTAAATTAATCATCTAACAGTTTAGAAAATAATTTGTGTGACGCAGTTATGTGTTTTATAATTGTCATTTTTTGCTATTATGTATAGTTTGTTCGTTGGATCTTCCGTCGTACGTCAAAAACTATCGCTTCAAAAAACGACGAAAGTTTTACAGTGCGTTCTTTTTCTAACGCATTTGGTTTACTTTATCAGACTGAATGTTTTTGTGTCGTTTCTCGAAGCGATATTTTGTGACGTAGAACGGAAGATCCAACGGATGGACTATATTTGAAATATCTGTGCAAAATACCTGATGCATTTAATTGCGTTCTAATCGCTGCTTCCTCGTTTTCTGGCTTGATGCCCTTTACAATACAGCAATACGACGGCCCCGTTTATGGGTTTGTGTTGTGTTTTTCTCTTTTCTGAAGTAAAAGAATAAAATATGGCGATATTTTTTGATTTCTTTTTCCATCTTTCGACCACTGCTTTACGACAGCTTCTGAATGGATTCATTTGTTTTTTCAATGAAAATTGAAGTGTTTCCTGTAAAATTGTATTTAGGTTAGATGATTGGACTTTGTTATAGCTATTAATGTATCAATTATCTAACATGTCTTCTCCTCATTTATAAATAATATAGATGGCAGATATGTTATCAATAAAAGACTGATAAGATAACTTGTTTAACTTAACATCTTATTATTATTTTTACAAAGCAACGTTTAAACTTATTTTTAGAAAATATTTGATTTATTTTAGTTATGATTTTTATTTCATAATTTTGAGAAATCTGTCATATCCTATGTCATTACGTATATCCGAAATTACATCTATCATCACCTAACATCACCCATCTACCTATGATCTGTTACTTGTCACGTATTACATGTTATTTAATGTAGTGTCATATAATTTTTCTATTTGTCACTTGTCTTTTTGATTTTTTATTTGTTATCTAATATTTATTACCAATTATTTGAAATGATTTTTCTGTTCGTCTATTTTTTGACATGTTATATGATATATTTTGTTTACTATCTCTCCTCCACCAGATGCCAATGCCTCTGATATATACTATGTACAAATCTTCAGTTTATTATTAGAGGTTAATAATTTAGAGAGTTTTGGAGCTGACGCTTTATCCACAATAGAAATCGAAGATTTAAAAGACATACAATATAATGGCTGTGGTGGCTGGAAGTTGGACACGTGAGGAGATTTAGAAAATAAAAGAGACGAAGGAAGAATAAAGCAGGATCGAAGAAGATAAAGTATCGGAAGTAATGAGGAATTCAGAGTTTCATAAAGTACCTAAATTGAGTTGTAATATAAATAAGGAAGATGTTATTGTTATAAATAAGTTAAACACGCGCAAAGTTTATTTGAAAAATCTTGATAATAATTCACCTTGATTAATCTTAATATGATTGATTTTAATTTTGAAAGAATTTTTTTCAGAAGTTTTAGAATTTTGTTCTAGATTCCTAGAACATTTTCCCAAATTAGTTTTTTTTTTCGTTTTATTACAAGATTCAATTACCTTCTGCTTCAGATTGCAAAAAATATATTGAAGGGTTTTAGAATTCCCGAGAAGTTTTTCATCTAGATTTTTAGAATATTTCTGGAATTTCTCTTAAGAAATTTTCTCCTACATTGCTAAAATTTTCTTTGGGGGTTCTAAAGCTGCTTTAAAACTATGTAACATTGTCTACGTTAAGTTTCTAAAAAAATGTTTACTGCTTCTATTATTAAGAACATTATTTTCATTTTTTGATTCACTTTTCAGAAAGTTTTATTCTTCAAATCAACGGGTTGGACAAGTTCGAAAAAGATGGAATGAGTGAGAGAACATTCCTGTGTTTAGATGTAATGAAGAAGAAAGTAGATAGAGATTAAATAAATAAATAAAACAGGCGGAAGAAGCGTTTGATTATATGGAGAAATCGGTAGGAAATAAAAATAGAGGAGAAGACGAAGAATAAGAAAATGAAATTTTATATTTAAGCGAAAGTTTATAAAATCTTTTTAGGGGGTGAAGGAGAAGAATATATACATACATCTTTATTTGGACAAACATAATACATAACAATAATAACAATCAATATGAAACAGATATATGGTATTAGTCCGTCTGGGCTATAGACCTGCGGTCTTTTAACCTTGGAGAAGAATATTTTTCTTAAAAAATTTCCAAGAAATTTTCTTCTACATTGCGAGGAGAGGAGGTCTACAGCTTCTCTTACACTCTTAATGTACTTGATACTTGTTGAGCTACCCTCTTGATGGAACCAGAGAGGTGATTTATGCTTTTCTTCGCCAAAATCTCTAAGACTCTAAAGCTTTTTAACTTTAGAAATTTCTAAAATTTTCTAGTGGTTTAATTGTAACGAACATTATTTTCATTCATTGGTTAATTTTTCAGAAATTTTTATACTGAGAATCAACGGGTTAGACAAGGTCAAAAATGATTGAGTGAGTCAGAAAATATGTATGTGTTTAAAAGAAACAGGTGGAAGAAGGGTTTGATTATATGGAGAAAACGGTAGGAAATAAAAGTAGAGGCGAAAACGATGAATAAGAAAATGAAAATTTATATGTAAGGAAGTGTCTATAAATATAAAAACTTCTTATAGGAAGAGAAGAATATTTCAGATAATGGCCGAGGTTAATCGTATTCTTCCAAATCAAGTTGCTTCCTTGTTAATTTCGAAGATTGATTTTTTATTGCGAATAAATACACTAACGGTTGATGATCTGACCTCACCGTAAATTTCTTTCCATAAATATTCGCTCAAAATTTCGCTCCTAACTTTTTTTTCTATTATTGATTTTTTATCCTATAATGAATGTCTTCAACGCGTAAGCGATTGATAAATCTTCGCAATTTATCGCCTGGCTCAAGAGATGCATTCATGGTGATCATAAAAGGTTTGTCAAACTGGGGATATTGTACTGTGGTTTTATTAGCATATTTTTTAACGTTTGGAATAATTTTTCGCAATTTTTTCGTGTTAATTGATTTATTGAATGCGTGTGCGCTTGTTAGTGGTAAAACTTGTTATATATTGTTATGGGGAATGATTGGCGATTAGTTTGCGGTTAAATTACCTAAGGTTTATGACAAGCCGCTATTTTTATTTCCATCAGCTGACTTCTTGATGAGTTGTAAAATGCCACCGATGGTTCTATTATTCCTTTCCGACGCATTTCTTCTTTTGTGAATACTTCCCATTTATTTGCACTTTCTGGTGAAGTGACAGGTTGCTATGTAGTTCTTTATTTTTGATTGGGTCGGGTGATCTTCTTTATAGGTAGGAGATCCTTATTCCATTTGGTCGATAACGCCATTCCAATATGACCAACTGATAGGTTCGTCTTGTAATATGTTTAACGGTCGTCATATATTATAATATTTCCCTAAGGTAGTTCCATGAGTAATGAGGATGAGGGATTGTGAAAATTACTTACTACTTTGTCGGTAAATCGATCTTGGTATATTATTCAACTGTTTTACAATATCTTTATAACTCTTATGGATACCATCAACAAAACTGTGATAATAATAGTAATAGTTGCTTGTTATTAGTCGTTAGTTTTTTATCTGGTATTTCTAATGTCTCGTTCGTCATCTCACATATATTATCTGCTATTTGTTAGGTGTGGTTTTTTATTTGTTGATAGTATATTGTAAGTAATTTGTCATCTATCACATGAAATGAAATTAGATTTGACGGGGTCTACAAGTGATGAACAACACGCTTCCTATGTGCCCACATGTAGACTTTGCTTCGATCGTAGTAGTTGCAGATCCTTCCCTTACAATTACATCGGCATGTTCGTTGCTTATTATTCCTCTACCCACATGAGCTTGTTGCCCTCGGTCAATTGGTTCAGAGCTTGTTTACAGTTCTAAGTAGTTTTGAAATTAAAGCTGGGGGCTTTAAGGTTCTTAAGGGCTGCCTGGTTGTCTGAGGTCAGACAGATATGTGCTACTTTGTAGCCCTTTTTTGTACACACTTGAGCGCATCTTTCTAAGGCTATTGTTTTAGCCTAACTAATAATTGATCAAATTTCAAATTAATAAATTTAAATTATTTTAATTGATATTTTAAATAAATATCGTCCTTCTTTTCTTTTATATTATATATAAAATATGGAAACAAATAAAGTAAACTGATTTTGTTGATAATTATGCAGTGAGTGGGTCGTCTTTAACCCGCTCTATAATCAATAAAACATAGGCATAAGTTTTATCACAAATGGTTTCTTATTATAACTCTTAAGGTTATAGTAGTATTCTAGAATATATATACGTTTCAAAATGTAATATTCTAGGAGATTAAAGTCATGTTAACTCGTGCCCATACGTATTCCTCTATATACCTAGACCGTGTAGGTATTTTCTGCACTGAAATGGAGAGCCCTCGTCACTTATTGAAATGTTTAGAGCGTGGAATGAATGGATCAACGAGCTTATATGAAAATGTTTAGAACTTTTTGAGGATTCGGGGAATATGAAATGGCAGCGTGGTTTTGAACGTTTGGTCCCAAACTTATATTTCGTGACCACGCATTCAATAAACGTAATTAAACCTGCCTGTTTTCAGTATTTAATACATGAAATTGTCAATAAAAGATTTACAGTATTAATTATTATTAAATATTAATATTAATAGAAATCTAACAATAATATATTACGTAATAGTTTCTATAAATGCAAATAATAATAGATACACATTCATCATTTTCATATGCACATAATTAATCTGATATATAACTATGTTCGAAATTATACATAATGGGTTATTGATTAAATAAAATACCTATTATTTGCTTTGAACTACCGCTTAATCCACAATCGGATTGCGTAATTAAATATGCAATTTCCATATAACATACAGTATAATTAGGGAATATATTAATTTTAAAATAAACTGACATTAAGACTTATTAATGTTATATTTTATTACTTCTAATGTTTTAATATTAAAATTCCATGGAATATGAATCTGAATATTTATGTCCAAGAAGAAACCGAGGCAACCCATAAATTAAACTAAACAAGGCCATTGCCCATTCGGATGACTCCATTTATGTATTCATGTCCCTTCGTGCAGAATGAAAAGTGCATAAAAGTAAATGGAAGTAGAGCTACGCTATTATTACATTCTGGTATTTGATCCTCTCGACTCTAGTTAAGTCAGACTCATCTAGCCATGAAATGTACACATGATTGACTTCCATTACAATATTTACGAACTCCATCGTTTTGATTGTATTAGCTAATAGGCTGTATATTCATTATAAAACGCTAATGAGTTAAATAAGTTTATTTTAAAACACGATGCACGCATGTAATATCTTGATTAGATAGCTGGAAGGCAATTTTCCACAACGTTGCCTTTTGGTCAGTCCCGGAAGGAAGGGAAAATCTGTGTATCCATCAAGCTGAATAAAATAAGTTAGCGTATTACTCCCTCGGGCATTGCGTACAAATATAGCAACCTTTTCAACCTCGGGGAAAAAAGGGAGGAAATCAATAGCTCTAACGAGGGAGATTTTGCGTGATTATATCAATTTACACCGCAAATAAACGGCGCTGAAGATATTTATTACACGCCTACGAATACAACGATAAAAATTATTGTATTTATTTTTTCGTAATCATACTGTTACATAATAATAATAATAATACTTTATTGTCCAATAGAACCACTAATCAAAATAACAGCACATATTTTCCATGTTTAGGAATAAAATGAAGATTGATTTTTGTTTTTTTCAATTAATGGATAATTATTTTCTTCAGTGGTCATTTTCTGTTCTAAAACTCAGTTATGTTCAGTTTTTCATCTTAGTCTTCTTATACCATCTTTTATTCTTCTTATTTATTTTCTCCTCTTTTAGTTGTTATACCTTATTTCTATTTCTATTTCTTTCCAAATCTACTCTACATTTTCTATTACATTTTTCTGCCCATCCATACGAATCTCTCAAACCTCTTGCTCTCTTTGTTTATTCTTTCACAAAGTATTCCCAAAATGTCTTTTTACTTAAATTAGTGTAATGTTTATTCATAAATTCATATTATTGTCTATTGACTAAACGCAACGATTCTAGCAACAATATAAAAGTTCCCGGATGTGGATGAGGATACCTGTATTCCCAACATCAAGTTGCAACAAAGGTTCGAGTGCAAGGACGTAATTTGTAATTGTGAACACCGCCCTTGCTGCTTTCGTTCAAAATTTTACGCATATTTGTGAAGTAAAACAAAGACACCGAGTTGTTAATTAATCTTATCTTTAAATTACTTTTTGTTAAGTGGTGTATGTGCATAGAGTTAGGAGATTTATACATATATTTTGAAAGAGAGAGAGAGAGAGAGAAACATTGTCTCAATAGTGAATTTACCAGCAGTCTTATAGCCTTATATATTTCGATTATTTATTCTTTCAAATTATTTCTATTGCCATTAACACGAATTAAAAATAAACTATTTAATTAAAAACCCTCTAGTAATTACATTGTGATTTGTGCATCGATTAGTGGACCGTAATTTGTATCCGTTTGTATTTACACTGTGTATAATGTTAATCACTAAACCAAGGTACGGCAATTTTCGGCGGAATTTTGTGCAGTTACTCGGTCCAAATTAATCCAATTAATTTAGTTTTACATTAGTGGACCACGCCGAAATTGCAGGCGAAAATGTATCGTGCATAATAAATTTCCCGGCGGAAATAATTAACGGTGATCGATTTTGTTTTGAATACGTGAAATATTGCACTCATTAAAATTTTATTATTATTCAGTGTATGAAAATGCTACAATTTTTCAATTTTAGAATATGTTTGTTTTTACGTAAACATTTCTAGCATAAATCCATTCGCCTTAATTTTGGGTCGTAAAATATGACTTTATGACCCAAGGGCGATGCAAACACTGCTGCCGTGACTAGAGGGTCATAAAATACAATGCCTTATAGTTGCTTCCTAGTTACCTGCATAATTAATAGTACAAATAATTTACACTTGAACCTTAGCAAATTGCCGTTTATAATTTTATTTTATGTTTATATACATACAAAGGTGATAACCTAGATAAGATTAATTAACATAAAAAGGTAATCAAATTCAGTAAACTGAATACGGATTGTATTAAATAAATGTGTAATAAAAACTTTGCCTTAAGGATAAGGCAAAGTTTGCGTCGAAAGAATTAAGCTCAGTTGATTAAAGATTGAATTTATTACACATATTTAATTATAAATAGGAGAGAGATGCAACACTAGAATGTCTAGAAGTTGGGTTTATACTTCTAGTACATAAGAAAGGTATTAAATGAGGCAGCAGAAAATACATAGAGATATTGCGTTACTAATACAACTGTATAAAAATAATGTTAAGAAAGGGCAGAAAGAATTTTAGAAAAACACTTTTGTAATTCTCAGAAAGAAACTTCTACACAACAACAGTCGTGTAACCGTCACAACTATTATCATCAAATTAGAGAAGCTTTGCTTTGTGATAGTCGTTATAGGAACTTAGTTTTAAAACTATTGAGTAAATATGTAATTAATTTCACTTGGTTTTATATGATTCACCAAGTGATAGATGAATAAAAAGTTCGTAGTTTAGTTTTAAAAGTAAAAACCCGTTTAATCAAATCAAACGACACTTAATTATATCGAAGAGATCATCATAAACAAAATATGTCGACACTGAAGAACCTCCGACTAGTTTTGGACAACATCATAGAACACACAAGTCGTAGTAATATTAATGGAGGGATATAATATTAACAATGCGATGGATTAAATGCAGTAACATATTCAAGAATAGCAATAAAGAATATATCAAAAAATATTTCATCCAAAATTTATACAAATATTAGAAATACGGTTTACTGAAACTCGTAGAAAAGAAAGAAATACTTAAGATTGCTAGAAGTTATTGTAATTTTTTCTTTTAAATTTGTAGATTTTCCTACAATTATAAAATTATAATAAAATTATATTTAATAATTTTTCCAGTTCGTAGTAATTCCCAGCATTTTTGCCTTCAAAGTATCTAAAGCTTAATAATAATAATAATATTAATTAATAGATAAATAAATAAGCTTCTTGTCTCCATTGTTATATCATGTCTTACTCCACGTTCAATTGTTTTTTTTTTGGAACAGAATTTCTCTTATAAATTATGTATATCGTTTCCAATATTCTGAATGTTTACAACTATTTTTTTACTAGATATTTCGTTCTTTATTCTATGGGACTTTCACAGTTTTTTTTTGCTTTATCGTATACATATTTTAACAGGTTCTATTTTAGGTTTCTAAATCTTTTAGTATTTCTTATTTATTTCTATCTGGTGTTTTCAATGTTTATCTCTTCCCCTTTGTATTAAATTTTCTTCCAAATTTGCTAATTCTTTTAGAATGATTATATTTTAAGAGATTTCTAGCATTAATACTATATTCTATAGCCATTCTTAATCATTTTTCTAGAATTTTTGTTATACATTCCTGGAATCGATTTGTAATGATTTCTTCACAATATCATACTTAACTTTTTCGGCGATATCTAACAATGCTATTTATATTTCATAAGATTTTCTTCAGAAACTTTTCTACTATTTTCAAAGAATTTCTCATTCAGATATTTTTAGTACTTCTTTTTTTGTATTGTTTATTTCTTAGTCTTCCGGAATTTTTAAATCTTAAAAAAAACAGGACTATAAATGACATTCACTTTGTTGTTATCATATACGTTGTGTGAATTTCATTTATCGTCTTGTTTTTCAAAAATGTATCACAAAATAATGGCTCTAAGCATCAACTATATTAAATCTTCTAAAATTAATCAAAAATACCTGTGCTTTATGAATTTTTAAAGGTTTGTACGATTTCGTGATTTATTATAACCTAATTATTCATCAGTGTATCTACAAGATTGTTTAGCGTTCCTAATTCTAGGAACGAAAAATTCTTTCCAGCCAAAGTTATTTGATTTTCTTCATAGAATCTTATTTTGTCTTCTCGGGAATATCAAAACATTATCTTTTATTCTATCGGAATTTTTATTTCTAAATAATTTTAAAGTAATTTATCTTTAAAATTGTAGGGTGCACTTCGAAAGTTTAAATACTTTAAATAGCATTTAAAAAAAATTAAATCCAGTATATTTTTACCTCTGTCCATTCCAATTTTCAAGAATTAAAAAATATTTTTCCAGTTCCTAGAACACTTTCAAAACGTTTTAGAATTACTCAAATCTTTTTTCTATATTTTAATTTGTTGACTAATTCTTGATTTATTTGTACGACATTTTCTAAGAATTCCATGCGTTAGAATTTTATAACTTTCTAATGTCTGGTTTTATCATTTCGTATGTTTATAGCTGTTTGTCTTTTCTAGATTTCATTTTTTCCAAAATTTCTGAATAGTAGTAGAATTGTTTGTTTATTCTATAAGAATTTTCAAGAAATTCCACATTGTTTACTTCATCATGTATAATTTTTTAATTTTCAGTTTAGATATTTAGATCTTTTAGTATTTTATATCCCATTTTGGGTGTTTTAACTAATTTGTATTTTATGTTTTATATTTCCCTTTTTGTGTAGAATGAAAAAAACTTTCTAAACTTTTAGAATTTTACAGCTTTTCGTGTTGTTTTATTCCAATGGAATTCTTAAGCAGTTAGCCCACCAGATTTTTTTAGCAATTTCCTTGTACATTGAGAGTTTTCCTACGTGATCCAGAAATCGAAGAAATATAGTTGTAATTTCACAATTTATTATTTTTTCTTATAAGAAATATTTAGCAATTCTTATTTGATTTTTTTGAAAGTTTTTAGTTTTAGAAAGTGTTATTCTAGTTTGAATAATTTCTGTTGCTAATTTAAGGTAATGACTTCAAAGAATCCAAATTTTCGACCAGATTTTTAGAATTTGCAAGCAGTTTTATTTAATCGATTTTATATACCAGTTTCTATTTTATATTTCGACAATTTAAAACACGTTTCCTTCAATACTACAACACTTTTTGTAGGTTGTAGAATTTTCCAGTGATCATATCTAAATTTTCCAAGAATATATTCTTTAGAATTCTACAGTTTTACAAGACGTCTTGTTATATCTTTTCGTATATTCGTAGCTGTTTCTCATGTAGATTTCGTTTTCTTCAAAATTTATTAGAAGCTATAAAATTTTTCATCTTTTGGAAGTTTTAAAAACTTTCATATTATTTTTATATCATTTATACATTTTCTAACAATTTCTTTTTTAGATTATTAAAAGTGTTAGCATATCTTAGAGAAAATAACAGCTGTATACGAACAAATATATATACAATTTAAAAAACATTTTCATGTGATTTATGAAATTGTCCAGTCTGTCCACTTGGGCTATCTACCAATGGTCTTTCTGCCCTGTCTTGACTCTAAATAATGTGTAAAAGTTAGCTAGCTTAACGGTCTGGATGATTCGAACAAACGAATTGATGTAGGGTGATTGAAATGTGTTAGTATTTCTGTGGTATATTTCGATCTTGGAAAATGCAAAATTTATTAAGAAGGGATATATTCAAAGGATTGTTGGAAAATTTTAGACAGGCTACGTATACCTTGGTGTAGGAGTTACCTGCGTGTATTAATAAAGGATCTCGTTTGAGTACGTTAAAGGGCAGAAACGTGGTTTTGAGAGTTACTTGAAGATAGATTCGATAATTACACAGAAAGTAATGGTAACGCTTCCACATTACACATATACATTTAGCGAATAAAAAATATTTTGTGAAAGAAAGTGTTACCATTATTTTCTGTGTATGTTAAGGGATACCTAAGTTGAGTGAGGGTTCGTAGGATAGGCCTTTCGAAGACGTTAAAGTGTTAAAGTGTGGATGGACGGATTAGGTTGAATTGCATCTTAATCTATAGGTCGACATATAGGTTTATAAATTTTGAAGGGAATGTTTGGCAACATGGAGAGTTAGCGTATGGGTGGTAAATGCGAAGAGAAAGGAGTAGTTTGAGGGTATCATATTTTATTTTATTCTATTGGATATTTTCGGTAGTTTATAGTTTACATTTTATTTTTCTCTTTTTTCTAGGTTCCCTGAGTGTTCTAAAATTATAAAAAATCAACTTTTTAAAATTTAAGAAATTTATAGCATTTTGTGTTTTATTCTATTGGAATTCTTAAGCTATGTGCCTTTTAAATGTATTCTATATTATTCTTGCTATGTTTCCAAAGAAAAATCTTTACAAGTTCTTACTATTTTTATCGAAACCATCCAACAATACCATTTTTTCTTATTTTATCGGATTTTTTTAGAAGTGTTCTAGAATTAACAAAAAACCTTTATTTTAATTTTCTGTTTGTGTAGTATTTTGTGTTTATTGAGTTCCCTTGAATTTAGTATTTACTGGAGACACTATAAGAATTATAATTGTAATAAAAGCGCTCGGAAATTCTAAAAGTCTCGTCAAATATTTAGAAACTGTAGAAAATATCTTAATTTTGAGAAATTACTTCAAATAGAAAGAAAATATTCTAATAAAATAAAAAGAATTTATGGATATTTCTCATAAGAAGATGTGATAAAATCATTCAAATAGAAATATCCAGATTTTTTTTATTTTATCGGAATCTTTTATTCAAACATTCTTACTATTTTCAAGCAATTTTTCTTGCAAATTATTATATTTTCTTTAAATGATTTAAATATTTGACCAATTTTTAAAAAAATTCCAGCTTTTTTTAGACTGATATAGGTATATTTACATGAACATGGTCAAAAATATGCTGTTTTTTTAGCTTAATGGTATTGGATACGGTATGGATAATTACCGACAGGTCTCAAATTTCTCCGTTTTCGCAAAGATAATTGAAAGGTGTGCTTATAATCGAATGTATAAATTCATAGAGAAAAATAACATATTATCATCCACTCAACACGGCTTTAGGAAAGGAAAAGGAATAACAACAGCACTATATGAAGCAGTATCTGTAATCTATGCAGCACTAGAAAAAAAAAAAAAAGAAATCCTATTGGGAATATTTTACGACCTGAGCAAAGCGTTTGATTTGGTGGATCACAGTATGTTATTATTAAAATTAGAAAAGTATAGATTGCGAGGACAGGCAAATTTGTGGCTAAAGTCATATTTAGAAAAACGACAGCAGTATGTCGAAATAGTAGGAGATACTAAATCTGAAATAAGGGTTAAATTCGTGTCGGTATATAAAACAATTCACAAAGGCGTCCCACAGGGTGGAATCCTATCACCACTTCTTTTTTTACTATTTGTGAACGACCTAAAACATATATTTGATATCAAAAATAAAGTGATACAATACGCCGACGACACAACGGTCATTACAAAAAATAGTGACATAAATAGTAGTGCAACTTGTGCACAAAACACCATAAGTGCAATGGAAAAATGGTGCTCCGATAATAAACTGGTTTTAAACCCTAAGAAAACAAATATAATACAGTTCTCGAACAAAAATAGAACCACGGATTTACAAAGTATTTATGTCAAGAGTGGCCACAAATCAATTCAAGTAGTCGAGGCAACGAAATTTTTAGGTATAATAGTTGATAAACAACTCTCTTGGTTGGAACATGTCAATTATATAGCTAAAAAATTAAACACTGCTCATTTTGTATTAATGAATTAAAAAAAATGTAAATAAGGGGATTTTGCTTATGTACTACAATGCACATGTTCGATCTTGCTTAGAGTATGGCATTATTTTCTGGGCAAGCTCAGTGCATGCGCCAAAAATATTAATTCAGCAAAAGAAAATAATACGATTGATATCTAATGCCAAATGGGATGAGCTAGCAAAACCGCTCTTTAGAAACAACAGAGTAATGGCACTTTATTCACTTTTGTGTTATAACTTATGTATATTTGTATTCGATAATGATAATAAATTTGAAAAAATACACGTCAGAGGAACGCACTCTGTTTGCCATCTCATAGAACTGCTCTATTTGAAAGGAGTCCTTATTATTTGGGAATCAAAGTATTTAATAGACTACCTGTTCACATAAAAGACAAAAAACAGAGAAGTAAATTCAAGTCAAAATTGAAAACCTTCTTCATTAAAAACCAATTCTACTCGATAAATGAATATTACGAGAGTGAGTTTATATGAAATGGCACGACCTACAACTTCTGAATTTTTTGTGTTAGTTTATTACCCATAGAGACGAGAATCTATTTTAATAGAGTTTTTAAAATGTTTTTTGTGTTAGTTCTGTACCCATTGAAATGTGAATTTATTTTTATATATTACAATATTAAGTTATGCTTATTCGACTTCTTATGTGTTTATTTGACAATTATATAACCTATATAAGTATATTTAACCTCTGATACGTTCATGTTTTGAATGTTTTTGTTAATTAATTTGTTAGTATAGTTTAATATGTATTTCTACTAGAATGTAAATCTGATTTGTGTATATCATGTACCATGGTCTCCAACACAATTTAATAAATAAATAAATTGGTTTGGGAACTAGGCCAAAATAATCTTTAACTTTTAAAATCTCGATATAGAAAGTAATGGCGATTCAAAGAAATGTTATTGAAAAAGTAAATCGTAATTTTTATCTAGTAGTTCAAGCAGTTTATCTAAGTATTCACATCTAGATTTTATTTACCTGAGCATACTAGGTTATTTAAGGCCATATATCAAGAAATTGTATTTGTATTTAATTTGTACTGCAGGTTGACTTTTCTAGTGTAGACTTGCCTTTCTAAACTTCTTAAAAGTCATTTCAGAGAATGCAATTATTTCTGGCAAATCTCATAATATTAGTGATTTTCTAATCAAAGGTTTATTTTTATATTCATGCATTTAATTTTGAATAAGCTACACTTTTTGAATTGTATTGGTTTAATATAAGATTTGAACTAAAATATTTTAATTAATGCCATTATTGTAAGAAATTTTTATTAGATTACTGTATATGAGTATTTAACTTAGAGCTTAAAGAAAGAGTAGAATACTCCAAAAATCATTGCAAGAGAACAATACATAGCAGTAACGAATTAAGAATATCAAAGATAATAAAAGAACAAGTGAAGCTTTATAATTATTAATAAGGTAACTAAATTAATAGAATGGTTAGGACCGTTACCACTTGTCAATCTGGTAAAGATAATCCGAAAACAAATACTGACAGATATATTCCCTCGCCCAAAAATAGTTATTTTAAACTAACTTGTATAAAATAGACATTTCATCAATTTACAATTCACTTGATAATGACGATAATACGTCGAAACTACACATTATATAATATTTTTTAAATAATTTGGTTAAAACTTAGTGAATTTTTTGATACAGTCTGATAATATAACTTTTAAAAATCTGAAAACTCACGAAATCCTTCATTTAAGAATTTACAATGATGAATAAAGTAGAATTAAAGATATAGGCACTAACTGAAGTTATTATTTTATTGCCAATATTATATCATACAATTTTATTAAACATGCTTAAAATATGTAACAAAATATTAAATAAGGAATGAGTGATAATAAATAAAGAAAAAACAGTATATAAGAAAGATTGGAAAGAACAAAAATAAAAATAAATGGGGTAAAGCTGGATAGGTAATTAATCGTAAATTTTAAAACAATGGGAAAGTCTTAAAAGGACCTAGACAATTAAATAAAACATAGATAATACAAGAAATTTAAAAATGTATAATTGGAAATAAGAAATTTTCAAGGGACGACAAAATAAAATTTTGGCTACTATTAACTTTCCAGTGGGTGACATGAAATCCAAGTAGGAAACCTAAAAACAAAATTGAAACAATAAAGAACCATTTCATGTGTTTGGATTAGAACCTGTTAAACTAAAGGCATAAAATTATGTGTAAATAGGGTATTAATTTGAGTGTATATCAAATCTTTAACGTCAGTTAAATATTACACGATACTATTTGAACGTATTGAACTTCAATTTTTGAACAATTTATTAGAACAGGAACATTACATGATCCTGAACTATATCAAGAATACCATAGAATATGCAAAAAACAAATAGCTAAATCGCATCTAGATTATATTTCTCGCACTCAAAAACAAATCTATAATTGACCTAATTTAGTTTGGAACTCCATTAACACTAAGAAAAGAACCTTATGGATTACCGATTCGATGACTCATATTGAGCCACCCTTTAATACAACGAAGGAGATAGTGAATAGATTTGTAGGTAATTTTGTCAAATTATGCCTCACCATTTATGTGATACTTTGCAATCATCTTGGAACCTTTACTATCGACACATTAGAAGTGTTACAGGACTTGAGGAAATTAAAACCGAAACTAACTATGGGAATAATTTAATTATTATATTAAAAGACGGGCTTCCTCTTTTAGTTGAGGCTATCACTCACATACACTTATCTTAGAAATTGGTAAATTTCCTAGTAAATGGAACGAAGTAATGATATACCGAGTTTTTAAATTAGGAAATCGTAAATGTATTAACCTATAATCATACTTATTAATTTATCCAATGTTTCTGAGTCAACATTAATTAAACATATTTATCAACAAGCAAGTCCATTTATGCCCCTTAAGCAACATGGTTTCATGAAATGTCGATAAATTTATTGAACATCAATCAGGATATAGCTACCGCTATGGATAATAACAAACAAGTTGATGTTTTCTGTGGAAACTTTTCAAGAGCTTTTAACATCTTCGTTCATCATCTACTTATTTCAAAATTAATAAAATTTCGACTAAATAATAATATAATTAAGGTGTTGACAGATATGATATCAATCAGATATTGACAGATTTACTTTATAGTGTGTTTCTAACAAACTGTATTAAAGTTTTCTGTTATATCGTACGGTACAAAATATAATTTAATTCAATATTTAATAATCATGTTACACAGGTACCACATGAGTGCTATCGTGTATTTGTATTAAGTAAAATGTTTTAAGGTGCTATAATTTGAACACCTATGTATATTAAATACAAACGACCAATATAACGGGATTTTAATGATGTTTTCTTATTATTTTGATCGATTTTCAACTTTTTAAAAATATTCTTTTGACTTGCACTTCCAAAAGTGTTAAACTAGTTGTTGTCTTATTATAAATTATTTTTGTATGTGCAAGAGATTTTTTTTTTAAAGATCAAAATCTTTAAGACTTTTTGATAAAGGAATAAATCTCTGATAGTTAAGAATACTTTAGACCTGTGTCAGCTCTGTGCTTAAATTATTACTGGCAATTCGTTTAAAAAGTAAATTCACTAACAATATTTTTTCAAAGATCACCAAAATATAATGCCTATTGATTTCAAAATTACTAAAATCTTTCATTAAGTGATAATATATTACTTGTTATTTAGTAATCCAAATTAGGTTTACTCATTTAACTCTTTTCGATACCTGATTATTTAGCTTTATTATTTTTATAGTTTATTCTCACAACTGATGAATAATACGTTATATATGCATTATTATAAAGTTATTAATTTTGTAAATGAATTATTAACGTAAATTTGAGTAAACACAATGCGTGTTCTTAGTTTGAATGTATTTCATTAATAATGCAGATAATTAATCAAATACAATTATTGATAATGTCTATAATTCCAATAATTAATGAGATAATTATCTAATTAATCAATGTCCTTTCATGAAACAATTGGCATGCACATTAGTATGTAAATTGCATTTGATATGGTTCCTATTTATTGATGATATATAGATAACGCCTAAAAAAAATTTTTTTTTTACATAAAGGTATGACTACTATAGACCGCACTGCTATAACCGTGCAGGGGGAGGAATGAGCTTTTGACAAATTCGGATTCCACGAAAGCAGAAATGCCGAGAGGGTGGGCGGACTCGTCCTAATAAATCCACCTCAAATCATGTCCCCGGAATATACAGTTGCCGGAGCTTTTCCTTCCTCCTTCCTCTTTCGTGGCAGCAAACAAATCCCATTCATAGCCGAAACAGACCGCACCCAGACAAATATCTGATATCTAATGAGGAATTCTAAGTATTCAGCCGTTATACTGACAATGCCGCTCCGTGCGAGCCGGGGGAAAATACGGAATATTTACTCGAGACAGTTAATAAAACCGCCGGATCATTTGCATGCAACAAAGTTGCTTCATAATTCCATTTGCATTAGAATTCGGGTTATATTGTAAAATTTTTACATTATATAATTTTTTTCATAGTAATATTGCAATTTTTTATTAAATCTAGTTATTTCCATGTAACTTTGCAATTGAATTTAAAATATGTTGATATACAGGGTGTCCCGTTAATGTGGGGAAATGGCTGGACCATAGATTCCTTAGGTCAAAATATGGCGATTTAACGCAACTTATCTATATCCAAAAATTTACGGTTGAGCCGGAATTTGGCTTCAAAGTTTAAATTGTTTTAATTTCTTTTGTTTATAACAATTGAACGCTTTATTTGATTTGAATGAAATTTATTTTTAATAACTACCATAATATAATACATCATTTCAGTTATTATGACTATTATTGATTAACAAGAAGTATAAGAAACAGTAGTACCACCACTTAAAAACTAAAATATTTTTTTATTGGTGGATCTAATAAAAACTAAAAAATACTACTTAAAAGAACATTTAATTTAACAACTTTTTTATCTCTTAATAATATTTGCTATCTTTTACGGTTTTTCCACAAAAATATAAAATATATATTTTTTATCTAGTAAAAACAAAATCTAGTTTTCCATCGAATCGAAAATAAATGTTTTTCGTGGCTGTCTTTGTTTAAAAAATGTAAATTATGTATAATAATAATTATTTAGTGTCTTTTAACAATTAATTTTTAACTTTATTATAGTTCATAAATATTCATATTTGGAACAAACAGATACCTTGTTTGTATTAGGATTTTGCAAAGAAAATTGTTTGAAAAGTGTTAGATGTTGTTTTGATTTATTTTATTAATTGATATTATTTAATTTTTATTTAATTGAGAAAGTTTATTTACTTATTAATGAGTGCATAATCAGTATACTACATTCATATTTTATTTTTTTGTACAAAAACCGTACAAGATATCAAAAACTAGTAAGAGTCAAAAACGTTTTTAAATCTAATGCCCTTTCAAGTAGATTTTTTTGGATTTTATTGGATGCACCAATAAAAAAATATTTTAGTTTTTAAGTGGTGGTACTACTGTTTTTTATACTTCCTGTCAATCACTAATAGCCACAATAACTGAAATGATGTATGATATTATGGTACTTATTAATAATAAATTTCATTAAAATCAAATAAAGCGTTCAATTGTTATAAACAAAAGAAATAAAAAAATTTAAAACTTTGAAGCCAAATTCCGGCTTAACCGTAAATTTTTGGATATAGATAACTTGCGTTAAATCGTCATATTTTGACCCCAGAAATCTATGGTCCAGCCATTTCCCCGCATTAACGGGACACCCTGTATATCTAATTCTTGTCCAGTTAGCTTTAAAAATATCATTTATGAAGTAATCATTTCTATAAAACTAAACTATTTGAAGCAAAACTAGAAGGTCTTAAGTACAGAATGAAAAGTGATAAAACAGAGAATGTAAAAACATATTACTAATGAAGGTTTAAATTAAATTACACTTGGGTTGTTTCACAATTTTGTGTAATTTAATTTAAACCATCATTAGTAATATGTGTTTACATTCTCTATTTTATCTATTACTAATGAGTAATAGTTCAAAATGTTTCACCAAGTGATAAATGAGAAAGTGATTCAAGAAAAAAAAAAAGTAAAAACATAGTAATAAAAATAAAAAAAAGTGATTAAATGTTAAGAAATACAAATGAATCTGACTTTAACGTATCTTTTATTTAACACCACAGTCCATTAAAAATCTCCTTCTTGGCAAATATGATATTAAATAAGAATCTGAGATGAGAAGTCATGTTAAAACGATTTTCGCAAGATTTGAGTTTTTAAATGAAATATTTTACTTTTATTTTTATTGTGATAATTCTATTAAACATTTAAAATCTTTCTTTTGTTGTAATAAAAGGAGAAAACAAGAGAAAGGTATGAGATATTGTATTATAATGTATATAGCTTCCATTCGTTATACATTTTGAATAATAAAAAAAAAACACTTGTACTTTGTTTGTATAATACTGGATTTTATATTCCATTTATAGTTTAGGAAACAACTCAGCTTGCCGTTAACGAAACAAAAGTAACTTAAAACTACAAAAGGTACAAGTATTTATATAGAGGATTATTTACAAACAACATCAGAAATAGGAGAGTTCATTATATCTACTTTAAATAATTAGGTAGGGGGCTTATACCAATAAGATGCCATTATATATTCACACACTTCTATTATATTTATATTTTATATATTAGTTGTGTCTATAGTTTATCATCTGAACTATATATTACTATGATATATTTATCGAAATTTCATTGTATTATTATATTTTTAACATGTTTGCAGTATCTCTTTATGTTATATTATCGTGTTACATTTATCATACTTTTGAATACTTTTTTAGTTATTTGTCGTGGGTATTTTATTATCATATTTTTAACCATTAACGCTATTTTTAGCATGTCAGATGTTACTGTCACTTAATAATCTACTTATTAGGAACGTGTCATGTTTGCATATTAAGCATAAGAATTAATTACCTATCAACTTGGCAGAAACAATTTATATCATCTACGTTGCACCAAGCGAACCTTACTACTATATTTTCTCTCGACATGTGTTAGTCCTTGTATCCTAGTGCAAATAAGTATTTTATTTATTAGTTTTAATAAAAAGTACAAATAGAAGAAAAACATTAAAATATTTTACCCTACTATTAAATAAAATTATTCGAGCTATTTATTAGAAAATATTATAACTCAAGCAGAATATATAATTAAGGGTGTGCTTAATGATACGTCACTTTCATAATCTTAACTTAGTGATTATATTAATATCAACTTCTGGATACTTTAATGGAACATTTATTACATCCTAGCGTAATATTAGAGTAAATTCTGTAGCTCTTTCTCGTACGTTTCATTGGTTTACAGATACAGTGTCCAAAATTGTCATTAAATATACCTTACTTTTATTATCTCGAATATTTTCTTCTTCAGTCTTTCAGTTTTTTATACATATATTTAGAGATCTGTACAATTTATCATTAAGTTTTTTTCTTCTTCTTGCCCTTTTTGCTCAATGTTCTTTGTAATTTTACAGAAATTTGTTTCAGTTTACAATAGATTTAAAACAGTCTTTTTGATAGATTTATTCACTAATTTTAATATTCTAAGACAGTTATAGGAAAAAAAAAACTGAGATAACCTTTTATTCCCATACCTATAATAATTTCCAATAAGTTATGACAGCGTCTAAGTTTAGTCGCTCTGTTAGCCAAAGTGATTTAAACTTATCCAACTCAGTGCTAATAAACCCAGAATAATAACTGTAAGGAAGTTATCTTTCAAATTCAAGAAAAGGGCAGTGTTTTTGATATATACTATCATCTGAATTGTATAAAATCAGATGATACTTTTGGCATAACAGCATGTTTAAAATGCGAGAAAAAACGGAATTCAGTACTTATCGTACTGAAGAAAGAAGATTGAAGGAGCAACTATATAAAAAGGTCAGAAAAATGAAGCTAAAATTAATAAAATAATACAACCAACCTAAAGGTCAATAATTTTGAAAAAACAGTAAGAAAATCCGAAATATGCACAAAGAGATATGTGTAAACATAAACAAGTCGCCATCTGCTGAGGGGAATAATATTTCACTACATAGTTCTCCGAAACAACTTGATAGTCAAAAATAAGAAAATATTATTAAATATCCCATATGCAATAAGAGCATTACCTATGTATTTAAAGATCAGCCAGCTAAAACTAAGAAGCAAGCACTCCAAACCAATAGGGACATAGAAAACCGTCACAATTAAAAAAAAAAAGATTTATTAAGAATGTAAACTGATAAATCACAAGAGGGCTGGATAAAAATAAGGAATAAGTACAATCAATTTTTGGTTCATCGGAAAATAGTACAATTAAAGGAGCCATAAGATTCTATCACTATCATTGTTGATGTTGAAGGCTTCCACTTCGTTATACATGTTGAATAGAAATGAAACACATTTATAACTTTGTTTGTATGGCACGTAATGTTATACGTGTTGTACAAAGTTATAAGTGTGTTTTATTTCTATCACTATACAGATTACAGCCAGAGACAAGCCCTGGCGATATGATAATGGAATAACAAACTCTAAATGCGAAAAATTGCAATCTAGACATCCAAAAGAATATTCTTCATTTAAAGTTCCTGTTCGAATAGAATATTCAAACGATATTATTCAACCGAATATATGGCCAAAAAATGCTGCTATTTATTTCGTCCAAACCTAGAAAATACATCGATCAAGAGGAAATCACATATATAACAATAAAGATGCAACATGTGAAAATCAAGGTAACTTCATTATTTATTACCATACCGTACAGTATTTAAATACAAACATAAATTAATTAAAAATTACAGTCAACATGTCAAACAGCCAGATCATTTACAGTACATTACATTCTCACTCTAACCCTTGTTTTTGTCCATGATATTGGCACTTTTTAGCTGTTTATGTCAGCATGGCAGATTATACGCATAAAGTTCGTATTAGGAAAATAAGATGTTATATATGTATATGTCTTAAAATCACCACTGCATATAGAATTCAGTGGTGGTTTCAAATCATGTTGTACGAACTTTAATGCCAAACACAAGCATTAGTGATAATTTTTTTTTACAAAAAGGCTATTTGAACGTCTCTTTGCAAATTATCGTTAATTAAGTATCATCGAACAATTCAAAAGCATATACTCAACAATTTAACAATTCTTTCATCGTCTGTAGATTCGGTTAGAGTAAAATGCTAGACTTTTCATATTCCTTCCTAGGTTGCAATATCTGCTCAATATAATTTTTTAGAATTTTGGGTGTATTTATATATTTGGATTACTTTTAAATTCTGTGTTTTTGTAAATCGTAAGGTTTTGTAGTATTTTGTGAATTCAATTTTATTAAGATTTTTTTATTTTGCAGGCAGTATGATAAAGTCGATTTCAAATTGCTCATTTTGTTTTTTTTTTAATTTTTGGCTGTTTTATATATTTGGATTACTTTGAAACTTTTTTTTTAACTTGAGTTTTTCTTCTATTCATTTTAAAGATTGACTATGCTTTGAAAAGTTTAAGCTCACTTTCAATTAATTTATGTATTAATTTATCTAAGGTATTAATTTTATTCATAGACATAATTTTAGTTCGCTTGTATGCGAAAGTTGTTACGGTGCTTATATTACCAATGTATTTTAAATATTTTATAAAATCGCAACTTTAGAAGTACTTTTTAGGGAATTAATTAATGATTAAGGCGTTATCTTTGTGATATATCTTTGAGAATTAAACAAAAACGTTTACTTTCTTGATATCACACTTTATTTTTAAGTGACTCGAGTTTCGATCATTAACTGATCATTATTAAACTTAGAGTAAATTAATCTAAGACAAAACACTTATTTATACAGAATAACATAAGGAGGAAATACTAAGTCTACCTGGTCATTAATTACTGGCATTTCCGGATTTCCCTAGAAATTCATAAAGCGAAGAGTAATCCGGAAATCCCAGTAATTAATGACCAGTTAGACCTAGTATGATATTTTCTTTAGCTGTAATTGCCCACTTTCAAGCTTTTAATTATAGCACTTCCTTCGGCGGTAAATTCCGATCCTCTGTTGACTTTCAATTTCCTCTTAATCCGTTTATTTATTAGAGTATCTTGATAATCTTTTGTTTATAGTTTCTTGGTTATTGATATCTGCAGTGTAGTATGGAATAATTGTTTTAGGTATTGTATAAATGATATTATATTATATAGAAAGTATGTTATGTTCAAGTGGTTTTGTGTTTTTTTAATTCTGCAAAGGCTGCTAACTAATTGAGGAACTTGCTTCTTTGACCAAAATAAATTGGTGTAATTTGAAATTGTTAGATGTTGAATGAATCCTTCAATTTCCATTAAGTTTAATTTGAATACTTTTAATATTTGTTTTATTGCCAGGCATCTTCTTTCACATTTTAATGAGGACACCCCTGCTTCAGCCAAAATGGCTATAGTAGGAGATGATTTCATGGGTCCAAAAGATAGTCTTTTGAGTTGTTTTTTTCCTTTCTTTGTCTCACCATATGGGTGAGTTCATTGTGTTTACTCTGGGCATTAAGCTATTTCCGCTACATGTTAATATATCATCTATTTCTAAGTTGTCACTTATATTATCCGCTGTGAGTTTTTGATATAGAGGCCAATTTGCTCCTCTAGAATCCCATTTCCGCGTTGTTCCTTTTTTCTCTATTTTACTTGCAGATAAATTTGTGTCGATGATGATGGGGTAAAGATCTGATCCTAGACTCTCTTCAAATGTTGACTATATCGTTTTTAAAGCAATACTGGATGACATTATATTGATATCAGTCGCTGATTTGGATTGGTTTGGCCGAGAAATTCTTGTTGTGTCCCCGTTGTTAATAATAAAAAAATCGGTGTTTTTTAGAGCTTCCGCATTACTCTTTCCAACTAAAGACGTTTTATCGGATCCCCATAAGTGAATGGTGATCATTTATATCCCCACCCAAGACCATTGGTTCCGGTAGATTTTGAATTAGTTCTGTATATCGTTATTATTAGGTGGTCGATATATGGAAAATATGTATAGGGTTTGTTTTCAGTTTCCTCTTCAATTCCAAATATTTCTATATGCTTAATGACAGGAGTATTAAGATATATTTCTTTATATTTAATATTGACTTTGGCGTTTAAGCGATCTTTCCTTACGCAACTCTAGTTTTTAATTTTGAAATTTTGTTGTGGTTTGAGCCACGTCTCTGGCATTAGGACAATATCTGGATTATTTTTATTTAGGAAATAATTAAAACTGTTACTATTTGATTTTATGGACCTTGCATTCCATTGTAAAAAATTCGAATATATAAATCTATCGAATATAAATTTATTAAGTTTCTCCATTTTATTGTTTTCACTTGAATCATCGTCTGTGTTTTTTTAATTTGTTGACAAAAGTTGATCATGGATGAGGTGCAAAGCACGGTTAACACAACACAACTTATCTATATCCAAAAATTTACGGTTAAGCTGGAATTTGTCGTCAAAGTTAAAAAAAAAATTTATTTCTTTTGTTTATAACAATTGAACGCTTTATTCGATTTGAATGAAATTAATTATTAATAACTACCTTAGTATAATACATCATTTAAGTTATTATGGATATTTGTGATTAACAGGAAATATAGGAAACAGTAGTACCACCACTTAAAAACTAAAATATTTTTTCATTAGTGCATCCAATAAAAACTAAAAAAATACTGCTTAAAGGAGAATTTGATTTTAAAACATTTTTGTCTCGTAATAAAATTTGATATCTTGTACGGTTTTCGCACAAAAAATAAAATATATTTTTTTATCTAGTAAAAACAAAAACTACTTTTCCATCAAATCGAAAATGTATGTTTTTCGTGGCCGTCTTTGTTTAAAAATGTAAATTATGTAAAATAATAATTATTGTTAACTTTATTATAGTAATATATATTCACATTTGCAGCAAACAGATTTCTTGTAGTATTAGGATTTTGCGAAGAAAATTGTTTAAAAAGTGTTAGATGTTGTTTTGATTTATTGTATAAATTGATATTATTTAATTTTTATTCAATTGAATAAGTTGATTTACTTATTAATGAGTGCAAATCTGCATACTATATTCATATTTTATTTTTTTGTGCCAAAACCGTAAAAGATATCAAATATTATTAAGATACAAAAAAGTTTTAAAATTAATTGGTCTTTCAAAATATATTTTTTTAGCTTTTATTGGATTCACCAATAAAAAAATATTTTAGTTTTTAAGTGGTGGTACTACTGTTTTTTTATACTTTTTATACTTGAAATGATGTATTATATTATGGTAGTTATTAATAATAAATTTCATTCAAATCGAATAAAGCGTTGAATTGTTATAAACAAAAGAAATTAAAAAATTGAAACTTTGAAGACAAATTTCGACATCCAGCCATTTCCCCACATTAACGGGACACCCTGTATACAATTTGGAGAAATATATACAAATGAGAAACGATAAGGGTTAGTCTGTCCGTTTGGGCTATGGACCATCGGTCTTTCCGCCCTGTCTTGACTCTAAGTAAGGTTTAAAAAAAATATCTTTGCTAGCTAGCTTAACCGTCTTTGTGATTTGAACTAATGAATTTTGATGTACACTTTGTTGGTTTATTTGGGTTTAAGTCAAAAAACGAAAAACGTATTCTATCTTTGAATCCAACTACAGACTCATCCACTGAAATTTCCCTTGACGGAACAAAATGTTTCTTGAACTTTTTCTCAAAAAGTCTAAATAATGACCTTTTGCACCCGACTCCAAAGACTTTGATCATTTGGATCTGTCTCATACAATTAAAGCATCCAAAAGATTGCATGAATCAGTCCCTTCTAAATATGGCACTAAAGAAAGAAATTTTGGCATTGAAGTTTTGGGACCAATATTCCTGCAGATAGCTAACCGTAATTGTATCCATATTTAGAATAACTCCTAAAAAGGCCACAACTTTTGCCAGTGTACCAATGTATCGATCGCTTTGATAAGCTTTTTTGTTTTTTGCGAGCCTAATTATTAATCTCTTCTACATTTTTTTCAATCAATTCATCCGCAAAAAGAGTTTAGCAAAGTCAATGAGTTTTATACAGTTAACAGAGGATCTCCAATATGGTGCAATGGAGAACAGCTAATATTATAACGGAAACGGAACTGGTACTGTTCACAAGAAGAAGGAATATCAAGAATGTTAAGCTACCAAGCATTCGGGGTAAGGAACTCACCCCGGAAGAAGTCATATGTTTGGGCATTCTTTTAGATAACAAACTGGACTAGAATACCCATTAGAGGGAGAGATCTAAGAAAGTATGTATAGCACTCTGTCAATGCAAACGAGTTGTGGGGAAAACATGGGGACTATCGGAGGGCCATCGTGCGGCATTTGTATCAGTAATATAGTAGCCAAGAACGACTATGGAAATAGCCGTAAGGCTTCTAGACCACGTCTAACGCAGCGCTTTTCTGAGCGCGACAGGAGCCATGAGAACAACAACAAAAGCGGCTATGGAAGCCCTGCTACAGCTGTCATCCTTGGACATATATATCAGCAAACACGCAGCAGCGGCTATTATAAAGGTACGGGCAACAAAAAGATGGCTTGTAAGCAACGGAAGAGGTGAACATCACAAAATCTTAGAGCCAGATATGCAACTGTCCAGAGAAAACTTACGGAAGGTTCTAGGGCTCCTAACAGGACACTGCAATCTATGATCGTACCTAAATAGATTGAGACTATACTCTAGTTCAACTTGCAGAGAGTGCGAAGAGAAAGAGGAAACCGCCGCGCATGTGCTTCTGAACTGCCCGAATCTATCCACAATGGGAAAGGGATGTCTACAGTCATTAGACATCCTAAGAGTCCCCCCCCCTTGCTTGGGTTGGGTCGACCATAGCAAAAAATGTAGACTTAGATGGGAGGACGTACAAATGGCCCACTGTGGACGTCTCTGCCCTCCCATCGTAAAAATCTAGTTCGAGATCCAGAGTTGTCAGGAATCTGTGGACCTTCAGCTTCATCACCAGAAGTAATCCTGTGTGGCAGATTGTCCTGGGTTGTAACATTCACCTATGGCCTATAATAGTCTTGTCTTGCATCGTGAACTACGTCGTCGTCGCTGCTGCTTGTACTGGGCAAATGTAATGCACGATTTCTTTTGGTAACTATAATTTCACTACCACTAGTATCATATTCTGCAGTTTCTTCGCTGCAACCTTCCTTACTACTTTCATTGCACTCTACTTCTTAATCATAATAGTTCATTTTATATGAACTACTATTCGTCGTCACTGTTCTCAAATTTATTTTCAATATTTATTCGTAAATGTCGCCTAGGCATTCCGAACATAAAAAATAATAAAGTAATAGTACTATATAACTCTAATATAAAATTGTCTCGGATAGTGTTTGTTATGACACAAAACTAAATTTGTAATGTAAAAGTAAACGTCTATAAATATTTGAAAGAGTGAATTTTATTGAATTTATTTATTTTATATAAATTCGAGCGAACATAATATTTTGCTTATATAAAAGAATAAAACCCCTCGCCACTAATTTCTCCACTTGATGACAGATATATACCTACAAAAGATGCAATATTTAGTGCCGATACGGCGACATAAGATCAATCAATTACACTTCACAAGTAAAGATGTATACTGTAATGGACTAGGTATATAAAATAAAATCAGGCTTGTCAATTTAACTATTTCACATAGACTAGTAAACTCAAATGAAATTAACAGTAATTGTGCTTTAAAGGAAGAGGGCAATGTGGTAAACAGAAAGTCAATCTAGATTTATAAGTATCCAAAGGATAAAAGAATTACTTTGGTCTTCATTTGTGCCCAGACAGTTTAAAAATAAATGAATTAAAGAGATCTAGTTCAATCCATTTTTGAGTTTGTGCAGAGAGTATTATGTTAAAATGACACTTAGTTTTGGATCCATGAGGCTAAACTCTATTATGCACTTAAATAAATAAAACGGTTTTGTTTGGTAAGGATAATAATATTAAATCGTCAATTCCTTGTTTCCTCGTAATAAGGATGGATGTTTCCTATTCAAAATTTGAATCGATTAGATTCTCTCAATTCATTTTTAAAAATAATTTCTGATCGAAAAAGTATTATAATTTCCGATAAAAATTAAAAGCTCTAGCATGAAAGCCCACATGCTTTTAATAAACGCCCCACACGTCCGCGATATGGATTTATCTCACAGCCAACTATTTGCCGTTACGTCACGGTGCCGTTTATCAGCGGCGTAAATGCTTTTTGCGTGTAATTCGGGATTAGATAGTAACGGAACAGCGACGATAAAGCTGGCTACTTCTGAGTGCAATTATGGCGGCAGCGCCGGGCGCATTACGACGACAAACAGAGATACAGAGCTTGCAGCATTTTAGTTTTCAGATAGAGTTTTAGTTTTCGTCGTCGTGCAGTTTCCTTTTTGTTACTTAGACATGTTTACCATTCAGATATGTGCATGCATATGCGAGTAATACAAGTGAAGCTGTTTACCCGTTTCCCCATCCGTTCGCATTAAAATTTGCCTCTTAACTCAGAAAAAAAAGTTTAATATATTTATATTGTTTCTATTTATATATAAAAATGTTATTATTTATTAATATAAAGCTAACGTAAATATGTTTTCTTTATAAATATAGGGAAAATATTAAGGCGACTTATTGACAATAATTAACTTTTATTTATAGAAGAATAATATATTGTATGTCAATTAGAAGATTAATTAAACAATTAGTTTTGTTTCACTGTTTGGATAGTGTCTTATAGTATGCAATTACAAAACTCTTTTAACAACGATTAGTTACAATATAACTTCTATAGTATTGTTAGTGTAATTCATGTTACTGGGTCAATAATAATGTAAATCGAAAATATAAGACGTACTTTCCAAATATACTGGGAAGTACGTCTTATATTTTTAATAATAATTTTGTTTTCCTGTACTAGTTTCGGGCGTTTTGCCCATCATCAGCAGAAAAAGTTCATAGACCAATGTTCCAACAAAACATAATAACACATTAAAATAGACGTTTCTGATGATGATGGGCAGAACGCCCGAAACTAATACAGGAAACTAAAATTATTATTAAAATATACTGGGAAGTACGTCTTATATTTTTGATTTAGATAACTTTTATAGTTTACAATTTGTTTAATAGTAATTACGCTAGGAGTTGCTACTAAAATTTTAATAGAATGTGTTTTAGAAGTTCTGTGTTAAGCCATTACAATTATTAGAATTGAATAAAACATTTACTGTTTGATTTAATGTCTATATTATGGATTACGCAGTAACATTTGCAAACATCATCATGATTTGAATTATTTTTATAATAGATCTAGTATATTAATTATAAGAATTATATTATTATTTTTTAATTTAAAACCATTTAAGGTATTACATAAATCGAATCTGAATTTTTACAATGTAGCACCTAATTAGGGAAAATTCCTTTACCAATACCCCATCCTCCTTTCTGTAGATATCGAGTTACAATTAAACAAGGTTACAAAAAAACTGCCGAATCTGTGTCGTGCACTGCTAAACGAGTGAATCTCTAATTATCCCAATTAACAAAAACCCCCGGGGTTAGTTAAGGGATTTAAAAACGTCGAACGTTTCGAGAACAGGTCCTGGTTGGATTTGCGCGGATAATCCGCGAAGCCGTGGAGGATTCGCAGGCCTCTCTACAGATAGACGTAATGACCAATCCTGTCCGTTTGATCCTTAAAAATAACCGAGAAGGGAAGTAATGGAGCTCTCGGCCCTTTTTCGGTTTTATGCAGATTAGGGATGTTTTTTGCCGGGCGTTTCACAAATCGGTGCCATAGGTGAGAACATCAACTGTGCTAATACACGATCCTTTTCTTGCCAATGTGTAGAGGGATGTAATGCCATTTAAGCTTTAATTTTTCAACATTTTATTTAAATTACAAAACCAAGATGAAATATAATATAAAGATACTTCCATATCTGATTAACTTTTATATTAAGAAAAATAAATGTCAATGTAGCCGCTTTTTTGTGTAGGATTTGTATATGTAATATATTTAATAATCTCCGGATGCTTTCAAAACGCAAAACTCACTGTCAAAGAGTGTCATCTGCCGGAGTGCTGAGCTTGAATGTGGGTAATCCCGCATTATACATTCTCGACGAGGGCCTTGATTACAGGTATTTACATCCGTTACCTCGTTCTGTAACTGCATCAGTCTAGTGTGCCTATAACTATATACACCTCACGGCTGTAAACCCCATCGTTATTCACCATCTCCTCCCACGACGCTTCGTTAGAGGGGTGAGTTGTAGAGCTGCCTAACTTAATTTTGCCGCTGATTCCTCACCATTGCTCTCGGCCGCAATACATATATTTACACACTCTACTCACTCAATTGATCCGTCTATTGATAGCCTTTCGTTGCATAAATTCTGCTTCATTATCCTAAAGGTCCACACTTGCGGGCATCAATTGAAATAGGTTATTTGGGCAAAGGTACCTTAGCTGTTTATTCTAGTTTAATTAAACAACAGCAAAAATTACTGATAAACGTTTAGATTAAAAATAATGCTTTAATACATGAAAAGTGCTGATGATATAATAAAACCAAACAACACAGTGGTAGCTAATAAAATATTTATCAAAGACCGTAAAATATTTCAAAAAAATCGCTTGAACTTTAATAATTATATTGTATAAACAGTGTTGGATATAGCGATTTAGATAAATACAGTTATTGTAATTTATTAGGTATAGTAGTAAAACAATGTAATTATTCTTGAATTTTGTCGGAGTTTGCTTGGTGGTTCATTTTTACATTGAAGGATTCTAGAAAACATGTATATTTCATTTGTTTTGGTGAACAGTTTTTGGTTCCAACCTTTCAAATTCAGGGTGATATTTCGGATGATTATTTTCTTTACAATTCTCCAGAGAAGTCTAGATTTGAGATAATCCTATAGAAAAAATCTATAGAGGTTCAAGCAAAATATTTACTTTAAACACCATCCTGACACTTTATTTTTATAACAATTGAATTTTATAAGGGTGCAGCTTTAGGTTTTGTGCATAATACGGTGTAATGATGAGCTAGGCTTATTTAAAGCTCTCGTTCGTATTAACACTCTTCTGCCATTGTCATTGATTTTGGTCGTTCATGGTTGTATTGATCAGTTTAAAATTCTTCACTTATTTTCTAATACCTCATTTAAGTGGCAAAAACTTCTGATGCATTCTCTAAATCAAACGCTCCATGTCGACTAAATTTCCAAGATTAATATGGTCTCTGCGACACCTACAACGAATTAACACCCTTATTAACATAACCTGTTTTATTATCTAAAAACGTATCGATAATGTGCAAAACAACTTTCGGAACACCACCGTGCGAATTAAATAATAATAAACCATGTTATGGAATTGATATGACTGTCTGCGGATAGTCCGCTGTATCACAGCTCATTAATAATATATTTGAAATAGTAGGGGGCCCAAAATAGAGCCTTGAGGCATCCCGTACTTATTTTCTAGAAAAGGGGATCTTACCCTACCTGCTTAATCACCTTGGGCTCTTTTATGTAAATGCGAGCTTATAAGACGACATGCTGTGGAATGTAAATTATGCATATAAAGCTTACAGATAAGGATTTCGAGTGAGGTGATGTCAAGCGCCTTCGATAGGTCAATAAATATGGCATGAAGATATTCTTTGTCTTGAAAACAATCCATCCTCGCACTTCTACAGAAAATCTAAAACCGCTGTTATTGTAAATTTATTTTTATGAAATCCATGTTGGCGATGATCCAATAAATTTTTTTCAACATATTAATTCAATTGGATAAATATAATCCTTTGGAAATTTTTTGAAATGACATTTAAATAGATATTGGCCTATGCTTATTTATTCCGCTGGTATTGCTAGTATCGGTACAAATTTACCTATTTTTAGAGAGTCTGGAAAAGTGCAGGTTTGAATACATTGATTGAATAATGCCATAAACGGTGGTATCAGAAAATTCTTTACAGATTTTATGAGATCCATAGTCATAGCATATACATCTCTGAAGCCATTCGGTTTCAATAAATTTATACCCGATACCTCATAAAATTCAAAAAACTCTCTGTTTCCATTGGAAAAACTACCCCAACCTAATTAATGGAATCACCGTTACTTGACATAACTTTAGTATGTTTGGTGCAAAATTTGTAAAGAAAATTTTAAAATCATGACAAGATTCAGATCTATTAGTTGTATTTCGGGTTAATTTTGGTTTTAAAATATTCACTACTTACCACATTATTTTGGGACTCTTATGAGAATTCTTAATTTTGTTATCGTTTGCTTTTATTTTGGCTGTACGGAATGCAGCTTTATTATTGACCAGGACTTCATTTTTTAGTTTCTTCAAGGCTTCATTACTATTTTGTTGCTATAGTTTGTTTAATAAGTACACTGGAATTATTTTCAATTCACCTTTGAAACATTTGGTTTTAGTAGAGCACTAACTTTAATTCAATATATGATAACTGGAACTGCTTTTTCGATATTTTCTTGTATAAAGTTTAACCCTCTATGGGCCGAATTTTTGTTTTAAATCCAAAAAAGTTGCTTATAGATTTTTTCAGAAAGTTTCATTAAGTTTTTCGGGAATTTTCCTAGAAACTTCTACCATTTTCATCAGTTTTTTTTTCAGCTTTATAAAACTTTTCTTCTTCAAGAATTTTCTTATCGGCCTCTAGACTTTTTTTTCCATAATTTTTTGTAAACTTCAAAAAGTTCTCAGTAACTTTCATCACATTTTTGAAGAATTTTTCTAAAGGGTTCTTGAATTTTGTAGGTATCCAATTTTTTTTAGAAAGTGTCAATCAGCTTTTCAGTTTTCCTGGAGTTTTAGAATTTTCTTCAGTAACTTTCATTCATGATTTTAAGAATTTCCTTATTTGCCTCTAGAATTTTCGTTAATTTTTTTGTAAATTTTTCATCGTTTGGTAACTTTTATTACATTTTAGGAGTTCAAGAATTTTCCTATTTTTTGTAGATGTCTAGAATTTGTTAGAAAGTTTTATTTAGTTTTTCAGGAATTTTCTTAGAGACTTTAAAATTTTGTTAAATTTTTTTATAGGTTTGTAGTACTTTTTTTATTCAATTTTTCAAGAATTTTCTTATGAGTCTCTAGAATTTTAATCAATATTTTTGTAAATTTCTAGAACTTCTTTCATTGCAATTTTGAAGAAGTTTTCTAATGCGTTCTTGAATTTTGTAGATTTCTAGGATTTTTAGAAAGTTTAATTCAATATTTCAGATATTTTCGTAGAGAGTTCCAGAATTTTCATAAGTTTATTTTGTAAAACTTTCGAGTATCTTTCATTCCATTTTTTGAATATTTCCTTATGTGCCTCTAGAATTTTCCACAATCTTTTTTGTAGATTTTTGATATTTTTAGAAAACTTTTATTAAATTTTATGTAGATTTCTAGAATTTTCCAGAAAATTTAATTCAATTTTACAGGAATTTTCTTATAGACTTCTAGAATTTACTTCAGTTATTTTTGTTGGTTTGTAGAACCTCTCTTTTATTTCATTTTTCAAGCATTTTATTATAGGCCTCTAGAATTTTCCTTAATATTTTTTTGTAGATTTAAGGATTTTTGAAGAATATTTCTAAAGGGTTCTTGAACTTTGTAGATTTCTAGAATTTTTTAGAAAGTTTCTTCAGTTTATCAAGAATTTTCCTAGTGTGTTCTAGAATTTTCTTCAGTTCTACAAGTTTCTTCATTTTTTTTGTAGATTTCTAGAACATCTTAGAAACCTTCATCACACTTTTGAAGAATTTTTCTAGGGTGTCCTGATTTTTTCTCAATATTTTTTGTAGATTTCTAGATCTTTCTAAATTATTTATTTATTTTAAACAGGTAATCCCAATAATACATAATTAGAAACAAAAAATAAATTGCAAGATTCCATCCATAAAGTATTTTCTTAGAGTTATAAAACTTCTCCAATTTTTCAGTCACTTATATCACATTTTTGAAGAATTATTCTAGAGAGTTCTTGAATTTTTCTTAATAATCTTTGTAGATTTCTAGAACTTTTCAGTTACTTTCATTCAATCTTTCAAGAATACAAAATGTGATATTAGTTTTCTGACATAGTTATAGAAATAAGATTTATGCGCCATCTCATAAAAAAGCTGTAAGTATATGAAAAAATGACGATAAATTAATTATGATTCTGTTTAAGTACGCAATGAAATTTTTTGGAAAGATACTGGTAAAAATAAAAATCGTGTATTATTCAGGAAGTGAAGACGGTTTGCACCAGTATAAATTTGGTATAATTTTAATCAAAAACATCAACAATACAATAAGTTGCCTGAATAATACATAGTTTTGTCTTTTACAATTATCTTTCAAGCACTAAGCCAATGAACATCGCTAATACTAAGTATCTATATATTTAGTGGATCCAGTTCTTCAACAGCATTATGTATTTTTACAACTTGTTCTAAGCTGCTAACAGTTCAATCACTACTGTGCAAAGTTTTTGCAGACTGACGATCTAAGAGACCTTGAAATCTTGGAAAAATTTTCCCTTTTTGGATCCTGGTATCCTACTGATGTCACTGATGATTGAACGAAGGATACTCTTATCGACTCTTTAATGAACCGGTTTCCCGTTGCCTTCTGTACCTCCACCCCTTTACCCATGCTTGATTAATTCGCCTTGAGTAACATTTTCTGGTTTCAAGGGCAGGAAGGTGTTCTTCCTTTTTTCAGTTCTTTCACCTGAAGTTTTTTTCCAGAAAGAGGTTACTTTGTACGTTAGTTATCTAGCAGGATGCACCATGTGAAGGTGAGCTTGTCAGTTGGGTTGGTTCTGTATTAACCTACGACCCCACATAACTGTTGTAACTACTATTTATAGAAAAGTCAATCAAATGTTTGGCAAAGAATTTTTATTCAGGTTTAATTGATTAGATACTGAAAATGTCAAGTTAGTATGACCCATTCTAAGGCCGGTCAGAGCTACCTTCTGTCTCCTGTTGAGTTTAACTGGTGACTTACATGCTGTCACAGAGAGTCTTACAGCTTTAAGCTTACTCTCAAGGCTCTCCCATTCCCCCTGCGATGTTTTGTTAATTAATGCCGTAACGCCGACCTTGACATAGTCAGGCCGGCACATGACACAGTCAACATGATGCGTCAGGCAGCTGTGTCTGCAATCTTTTTTTTAATGTTTCAAAAGAGAAGCTTCCTCGCATATTTCTAGATATATCTTGTGAATAATGATTCCATAAATAAGCCACATTTCAATCTGCAACGCTTACTAAAAATCAAATTGACGTTAACTACGGTAATTTCAAAATATCGGCCCTAATTACTTATCGTATTTATTGAATTATTGTTTTTCCGCTAATAAAAAAAAAACATACCTCTTTCCATATTTTTATCTCATCAGAGTAGTGTACTTGAAGAGAGAGAGAGAGAGAGATTTAACAATGGAGATATGCGTAAATTGAAATAATACTATTGACTAAGGCGTTATACTAGGATTTCGACTCAAGTAAGGAATTTTAGTGCAAAGCTTTAGAAAATAGATGGCACCTTCCTGTTATTATCTTTTCTTACCGTATTAAAATTTATGTACAATGTGCAATTTAAAGACACTGATACATCAATTTTTAAAAATTTGTCCGTGTGTGTAATGATAATTCTGTTTGAAGGTAGTGTGGCAATCTTACACATAAAACTGGTTGCTTTATTTCAATATTAGGGCTTATTCGAGCTTAATAGTCAATCAAGAAACTACTTATAAATACTAGCTTAAAACTGAACGTAATTAAGTCAATCACTTTTACTAAAAGTGTTTTTATTAAGCTGTTACAGCAACAAAATCCTAAGTATTGTAAATGATATAAAATAATTGAAAAAACACAAAACTCTTAAAGCTTTTTTATATCTATTATCACTTACTCACTACAGTGGAAACAATTGTCGTAAGTAAAATTAAAAGTTGAAAATCATAAATAGTTTACTATTATTATACGTGATAATGGATTTTCAAAAAATAAGTGCCTCAACAATCAACGAGATTATACTTACATTGAATTTGAAAATTATCTTGAATACCCTGTAATACGTAATGGATTTACATTAAAATTTATAATAAATATAATATAATAATTACTTGTTTGTTTATTTATGAATAAAATAAATAAATATAAAGCCTAAGGATTTTGATCTCTTAGACTTTTATTTTTTCGTGGTTGCTTTAGTTGCTGAAGAGACGGACGGCCTTCATATGAAAATACTTGTATATATCCGCATAACAACAAAGCGATGCGAAATTGAACCAAGTTTGACGTTAAATAATACAAACTTATTACAAAGTTTGGTTTAGGATGCTGAACATGCTGTCTAACTCGATTAAGATGGTCGCGTGTCCGCTGCTAGTCGGCTATGCGTGAAATGAAAGTGATATGAATATTTATTAAGTTATTTATTAGAATAATAATGTAAATATAATTTAACTATTTAAAAGAAGAATTTTAGTCTGTTATAAGTTGTATATATTATGAACTATGTTAAATTATACTTAACATCAGTTGATCAAGTTATAAGTTTAATAATATTACTAATAATAAATATTTAATATGTCATTATAATATAAATTTAAATTTAGCAAAGGAGTAGAAGTTATTGGCATTATGAAACGTGAGACGCTGCATTTAATTATATGTTCTCTGTTTTATTGGTATGCACACAAACAATCGATTATATTGTTTTATAGAGAATGCTCCTTTAATAATTATGTTTGATTAATTAATTAATTAGATAACATAATCGATTACTCTTGTACTCTATTCACATTGAATATGGCTTTTGGGCTGTACTTCGGGCTGTTTGTAAATTGAATTTAGAATTGTATTCCCTTAGAGGTTATATATATATATATATATATATATATATATATATAATAGTAAGTTACCTTTTAGTAAGGTAGTATCAGGCTTCTACCTACTCAAATACCAGTGTGTTCTTTAATTTATTATTTATTCGCACGCATTTTTTGATGAACTTATCTGTACCTTTTCTATAAAGAAGAGAAGTACAATCGGCATACTGGGCGATCATTAGTTAAGCCAAATTAGTGTAAATCTTTAAAATCATTTTGCTATGGAATATCTGAACTTGCTTCCTGAAAAATTTTAATTTTAAATCAAAACTTTCTGTCAAGTATAACTAGAATTCGGTACTCATAAAATTCAAGATGGATCATTTATTATACAAAGCTATTATGATCGAAAAGCTCTTCAAAATACTGAGACACTTTTGAAAACTGACAAAGAATGACCTATTTACCTTCTATTGAGACAAATAAGATAATCAAGCTTAATGAATTTAGTTTATAAGTCGATGAAAGATAAAATACTTTGCTGAATTTAATATATTTAGAAGAGTTTACTCACTTTTGTAATCGATATTTCTATCAAATGCCCTAAAATACCGCCAATATCCAGGGATTTACTTATTGAAAGCTACCTAAAAGGTTTATTTAGCTTTTCAAAATTTGTCAAATGGCAGATCCGTTTTCAATTATTGTTAAAAAGGATTGACTTGACAGAATGAGTAGAATATCAATGGATGTTTTTGCTGAAGTTGATGGTAAATTACTCTAAATAATCTCTAAGACCAGTCGCACCTTAAATCACTCAGTTTTCAGAATTTGTTGAGCATATAAACTAATATATTATTTCATATATCGACTCAAAATGGCGTTAGTATTCAATATTTACTTATGCAATTCACTTCTGACTATATTATCATATTGGAAAATTTTGCAAAGGAATGAATTTCGAATCGAATATCCTAAAACATTTACAAATGGCACAACTTTTGGTTGAGAATATTAAAAGAGTATTTTGTAATTAAAGCAATTTAACTATTGATAATAAATACTTGGTGTTCGAAATGTACATCTAGTTAATAAAAACAATTTTGTGAAGAAAGTGATAAAATTCTTAATACAATTTACTGCAGAAAGATAATTAAACGTAGAATATAGTTTCAAAAACCTGTACGTCTTAGGAAACTAACTTAGTTTGATAGTACCAAAGAAACAATTGCAATATCATGATTAAAAATTGAAAAACTTAAAGCTTCAAGTACAGAGCATTTTGTGTTTTAACCAGTTTACTGTGTCGCTCCGTTTTTAAAGTGGAAATTTCGCACACAGAAACACAAAAGAATAACAAAACGTGGTATTTAGTTTCAAATCTCTACACTTTCTAGAAAAATAATATATCATGTAAGTACCTTAAAACAACTACAATATCAATGCCAGAAACAAACCTTGAAAAAAATTAAAACTGCATTATGGGATTAAAATAATAACAGAAGTGTTAATAAACATCAAATTTAGTTCTAAATCTGCACACCTACTAAGAAAACAAAGCACCCTTGAAATAGCTGAAAACAAATGCGATAGCACGGCTAGAAACAAAATGGAAACACTTGAAACTTGAAGTGGAGAATATAAAAACTGCATTTTAAGTTTAAAACAATTGAAGAAGAGTAATAAAACCTTATATTTATTTTAAAATCTCTACTTCTACTATTAAAAACTGTACCATTTCAGTACCCTTAAACATATGAAATATCAACCCTATAAAAAAAATGGAAGCACTTGGAATTTGAAGTAGAGAAAATTAAATCTTCATTTTGTGATGGAAACAGTTGCAAACGAGTAAGGATACCTGAAAATTAGGTTCAAATCAGCACTTCTACTATGACAATAACGTTTTCTTTGTGTACCCAAAAACAATTGCAAAATTACGGCTAGAAACCAAATGGCACTTGAATCTTGAAGTAGAGAAGATTAAGACTGGGTTTTCTGATTAAATAAATCACAGAAGAAGAATATAGTTGAAACCCTCTACAAGCATTAGAAAACTAACGTTATTTGATAGTACTCAAGGAAACATTGCAATAATATAACTAAAAAATAAATGGCAACACTTGAACCTTGAAGTGAGAGATATTACCTGCATTTTGAGTTTACAATAATTCAATATCACTGCTAGAAACAATATTGTAGCACTTAATATTTGAAGTGGAGAAGATTAAAACTGCATTGTTTAATTCAATCAATTGAAGAATTATAATTAAACGTAAATTACTATTTCAAATCTTTGCAAGTATTATAAATTGACGATATTAAGCGGCAACAGTTGAAATGAAAAATATTAGAACTGTATCGGAGATTAAATCAATTGCAGACGAATAATAAACAGTTGTATTTAGTTTCAAATATCTATATTACTATGAAAAAACCGTATCCTATAAGTACCCTAACATAAATGCAAAATCAATGATAGAATCAAAATGGCTGCACTTAATAACAATTTCAGAAGAAAAAAAACTAGAATACAGTTTCAAATCTTCATACTTATTAGAAAACTAACTAATTTTATAGTACTAAAGAAACAATTACAATAACATGATTAGGTATTAAATGGCAGCACTCAAAAATCTCAAAATTAAAATTGCATTTTGAGTTTAAAATAATTATATTCAGTTTCAAATCTTTACACCTACTAGGAAAATATCGTATCATTAAATTACCCTAAAACAATTTCTAAATCAACAATATGGCAGTACTTGAAACCTCAATTGAAATTTTTAAAATACAATTTTGTGATAAAAATGAACGATAAATTTATTTTTAGTAAATAAAGAAATTATTAAATAAAGAAAACACTTAACTTTTTTATACCACTTATATTTTTTATTTCTCGTGACTAGTTTCAATTACAAGGTAATCATTATCAAACTGTACTTAAATTAACAAAAATGCAGGTATATATACTAAAAGGCTTCAAATAGAGGGTGTACAACAGGTCAACCTGGTCGTTAATGACGGAAATTCCCGGATTAATTTTGGTTTTGTGTAATTCCAGGGCTTCCAGTTAATTCATCTGTTTGCCTTTATCGGCAAGATGGATTACCGAAAGTACATCTGTGTCAAATTTATAGCATGTTTCTAAAAAATGATTTGCAAACGTTGAATTGATTTGTTTTAATTTATATGAACGTTCATGTTCTTTTAAACGTATGTGAAAATTACGACCAGATTGGCCGATGTACACTCCTTTACATTCTGGGCATGTTAAACTATAAACTCCTGATTTGGACATAATGTCTAATTTCGATTTTGCGTTACAAAAAAATTAAATTTAAGTATTTAAATCAAGTAATAAGTTATGCAATTTAATTTCAATTGAATAAGAGTAAAATAACGTGGAAAATGGTTTTAAATTTTGAGACGTATTAGAAAGCTAACAATATTTGATGATACTGATAAAACAATTGCAATAACATTGCTAGAAATTAAATGACAGCACTTGAACCTTGAAGTGGAGAAGAATCAAACTGAATTTTCAGTTTAAAATAGTTGTAGAATAGTTATAAAACTTAATAGTTAATTTCATTTCTCTACACGTAATAGGAAAATACCATACCCTTTGAGTACCCTACAACAATTGCAAAATTGATGCTAGAATTAAAATGTGAAGAAGAATAAATCTGAATTTTGTTATTAAAACAATTGCAGAATAGTAGTAAGACATAAAATTTAGTTTTAATTCTCCATGCCTACTAGGAAAATATCGTATATTTGGAGTACTCAATAATAATTGCAATAGCACGGCACGGAAACAAAATGGCAACAATTTCAACTGCAAGTGGAGAAAATTGAAACTGTATTTAGTGATTTAAACAATTGCAGAAGAATAATAAAACGTAACTACTAGTTTGAAACCTCTACATGAAATAGATAAATGTATAATGGAAAGTAGTAAAAACAATTGCAAATATATTATTAAAACTTAAATGACAGCACTTGGAACTTGAAGTGGCAGAAATTAAAATTAAATTGTAATTAAACGTAAAATGTAGTTTTAATTCTTTACAAATTTTAGCAAGATAAGTTTATTTGATAATACAAAAAATAATTAAAATTTATTTAAAATTAAATAGCAGTACTGAAAACTTCAAGTAAAACATATTTTAAAATGTATTAAAATCCTTTAGTTCGTTGTAGAAATTAAATAATAAATTTTAAAATACAGAAAACATTTCGTGAATATACAACAATGAGTCCTACTAAGACTACAAAACAATAATAAAGCTGTACTGAAGAGATCGAAAGATCGAAACACGTGCCTGCAGATGATTATAAACTTGAATGCCAGATTTTTAATTGCTTTTGCTAATTTAATTTAATGAAATCAGTTTAAATTCAATTTTTCATGATATAGTCACATTTAAACAATTAGAATACATTTTAACATTTATTAGTTTATTCAACAGAAATAATTTCATTCAAATTAGTGTTGCTTTGATAGTTGTACGATTCGTAACACGCAAATTAATTTTGTTTTATTCAATGTCTGTCGAGGTATTATCCAGAGAAGTAGTTGTTTCAAAATTGATTTCTAGATTCACGAAATGTTTTCGTATTTTTAAATTTATTAAAAAATATTAATGAATTTTGAATTTATAATAATGAGAGAAGAATAAAAAATGTAGAATTTAAATTTAAATCTCCACATGTACTTAGAAAATACTGTACTACTTGAGTACCCTAAAATAAAAATAAAAGCAATATCGACGCTTGAAATAAAATGGAATCACTTGAAACTTAAGTGCAGAAAATTAAAACTGCATTTGGTTTTTAAAACAATTTCAAGAGAGTAATTAAACATAATATTTTAAATCTCTATGCCCACTTGAAAAATAACGTACCCTTGAAGTACCCGAAAACAATTGCAATAACACGTTTAGATATAAAATGGCAGCACTTGGAAATTGAAGTGGAGATAAGATCAAAACTGAATTTTGTAATTGAAAAAAATTTAGAAGAGTACATAAATGTAGAATATAGTTTAATATCTCTAAAAATATTAGAAAGGCAATGATATTTGATACTACTAAAAAATTGTTCAAATAACTAAATATTAAATGGCATCAATTTAATCGTATGTGAAGCAAACTAAAACTGCAAATTGAGCTTTAAACAATTGAAAGAGTAATAAAACCTACAATTAAGAAAATATTGACAGTTACTAGGAAAATAACGTACCATTTAAATACTTAAAAACAATTGCAATAGCACGGCCAGATTCAAAATGGCAGCACTTGAAACTTGAAGTGGAGAAGATTAAAACTGCATTGTATGATTAGAACAACTGTAGAAGTGTTATTTAAAGTGAAACATTATTTCAAATCTTTATAAATATTAGCAAAACAACGTTATTTGATAGTACTAAAAAAAAATAATTGAATAACTTGATTAAAAATTAAGTAGCAGCACTTAATAGTAAGGATTGTTTATAGAAAGGCACTTGGTTGGTTTCACAATTCACACACAATTTCACAATTGTGAAACCAACCAAGTGCCTTTCTATAAACAATCCTTACTATTAAAAAATGTTTCACCACGTGATAAACGAGAACCAAATTCAACAAATAGCAGCACTTAAAACTTGAAGTGGAGAAAATAAAACCTGCATTTTATGTTTAAAACAATTGCAGTAATTAAACATAGAATTTAGTTTTAAATTACCACACCTACTAAACAGTAACTTATCCTTTGAGTAACCTAAAGGAATTGCGATAACATGGCTAGGAATAAAATGGAATTACTTTATGTAGAAAGAATTAAATTGCATTTTTGATTTACAACATCTGTAGAAGAATAGTAAAACGTAAATATTATTTTCAAATCTCTATACAAATAAGAACAATAACGTTATTTGGTACTACTAAAAAATAATTCCAATGACATGACTAGAAATTAAATAGCATCAATTAAATAGTGAAAACCAAAACTGAATTTTGAAGTTAAAACTATTGCAAAATATTAATACAAGGTGAAATTTAGTTTTAAATCTCCACACCTACCAGAAAAATAACCTATCCTTTAAGTACCCTAAAATAATAGCATGGCTTGAAACAAAGTGAGAACTTTTAAAACTTGTAGTGAAAAAGATCAATTAAAGGTAAAATATATATTCAAATCGCTAATAGTATTCGGAAATTCTTAGTACTTTAACACATAAAGGCAATTCTTTAGTACTTTAAAAAATAAAAACAAATTGCAATAGCAGGGCTAGAAACAAAATGACAGCATTTGAAACTTGAAGTGGAAAAAATTAGAAGTGCATCTCTCGATCAAAATAACTGTAGAATTGTAATTACACATGAAATATAGTTTTAAATATCTGCAACTATTAGCATAGAAACTTCAGAATAGAATAGAAATATAAGGAATTGAAATTGCATATTGTGTTTAAAACAATTCTGAAGAATTATAAAACGTAAATATTAGTATCAAATCTCTATACATATCAGACAAATAACTTTATTTGATAGTACCAAAAAATAATTGCATTTAAATAACTTAAAATTAAATGTCATCAATTTAATCTTAAAGTGGAGAAAATCAAAACTGTATTTTGAAATTAAATAAATTGTAGTAGATTGATAAAAGTTGGAATTTAGTTTTTAATATCCCAACCTACTAAGAAACAAATCTACCCTTTGAGTACACTAAAATAATAAGCATGGCTTGAAACAAAATGACAGCACTTGATTTTTGTAGTGAAGTAGATTGCGAGAGAGACACACATTTTTTTTATTATTATTTATTACAGAGGGATTTATGATATTAATTGATTTTACGGCTATCGACCCATGGTCTTTCTGTCAGTCTTTGTCAGTTGTCCATTGATGATTAGGTTGATGAAGATGTAGATGAATCGTGAAAAGATGTTATGAATTCGAAAAGGGTGTAAAGGGTTGCGGGGTAGACATAGGTGTTTGAGGATGTCTTGGATATTAGGGTTAGTGGCAAATTTTGAAGCAAGGTGTTCAAGGCGGTTTTTAACGGGAATTACTTGGGTTTTTTGGTACAGTAGTGGTTTGGAACGATTGTCTAGAGGGTTATTGGGATACCTTAGTTTAGTTAAGGATCGTTCACTCACCTGCAAGTTTCTCAGAACAGGAGGGTGGGGATTTAGGAAAAGGATTGCTGCATAGTCTAACAGAGATCGACATATCATTTTGTAAGTATGTACTGCTGTTTTTGTGGAAATTCCTTGGTTTTTAAATGTAATGTGTCTGAAATGTCGAGCTTTGTCTTTTTTTATTTAAAGAGTTTAAAACAGTTTCGGATCAAATGTAATTTCAAGATTCCTGCAGATTGCTGATGGTGCAATATATGAATTATTTATGTTAATACCATATGAAGATGTGGATGTACGATGGAAGGGGATAAAAAGATGGGAATTTTTGGGATTGATGGTTATTCTCCATTTGGCAAACCAGTATTGTAGAGTATCGATCAGCCCTTGCAATGTACTGAGGGCTTTAGAGATTGTATTGCTATGTGCAATAAGTGCTGTATCATCAGCAAACAGAAGACAATATGCAGACGGATTAAAGTAATTGCGATTAGGGTTGTATATGTCATGCACAAATATGTTATAAAGAAGTGGGGATATGGGGGAAATAAGATTGAATATGCTGCATTGTTTGTTTTAACCAAATGTATAAGATTAATTAAGCATAAAATATAGATTATAGTCTCTACTTGTATTAGGAAATTAATGTACTTTAAAACAATTGTAATATCACAGCTATATAATAAAATGGCAACAATTAAAACTTGAACTGGCAAAATTAAAATTATGTTTTGTGATTTAAACAATTGTAGAACGGTAATTAAATCTGAACACGTATTAGGTAAATAGCATAGGTTTTAGTAAACGAATTTCCAATTTCATACATCGACGAAAAATAGCGTTACCAGCACGTATTTATAGCTTATGCAACTGGTCTCTGATGTAAAAAAAATGTTACGATATTCCACACAAAGGAATGAATTTCAAATGCTCTACCACTTACAATAAATAAAAGAAAATACTTGTGGTTTTTTTATTATGCTTGCGATTTAATTATGTTAATTAAGAATTAAGGTTAATTCTTAATGGCCTTGATTAACCAGTGATTTAACCTCTAATCTTGGTTCAACATGTTTAGTATTTCATAATTTATTAATAATGATTAAGAATTATTTAATATAGTTATTATTTCTCTTTATAAATGAGTAATTGCTCAAAGTTATTAATATTTTTTTTATTTAATTAAGCTAAATTTACACAAAAAATTGTAATAGGAAAGTGGGGATTAACGAAATATTAATAAATGAATAAATGAAAAAAATTTAAATTTCTTGCAAGAATTATATAAGGGGTAAAAACCATCAGTATATTTAAATCATTGTTTTCTAAATAAATTTCTTACTAGTTACTAATTGCACAATATATAAAATTTTATAGATTTAAGTAGCGTGAATAACAAATTTATTAATATTTACACATTTTTTTTAATTTGAAAAATATTTCAAGGCAATTGTTTTGGAAATAGATTGAGAAAAAATTTATATACAATAAAAACTGTAAAATATGACTGAATTGTGAGGTATTATAATTATGTCAATAAAATTAAGAAACATTCACGGCCGCATAAACCCGGCGCATCCACTTTATTTGGATATGTAATATTAAATAAACTGTATATTTTACTATTTGAGTTTTTACTTTCCAACAAATATAATGTTGATGAAATAAAAATTAAAATAATATGTACAAAAAGAGAAATAAATGTTATAATTAACATTCTTGAAAAATATTACACCATTTTTTACCGATCATGTCTTGCCAGATTAGAATATACCTATTCTATCTCACCTGAAAGTTTTTTGCAGATGTACTGATAGACCCTCTATAATGATAAAAACAAAAGAATAAGAAATAATATATTCTTTTAATTAACCATAATTTTATCCATGTTGATCGAACGTAAAGTTTTCCATTGCATCCACAGCAACAGTTCAAACTTTCCAATTATCTGTCGATGTCGATAAAATAAATTACATAAATAAAACACTACCAGCTGCATTATTCACTTTTTTATTTAAAACAGGTAGAAATTAAATTTTCAATTTCTCACTTTAAATTCACGGAAGTCAAATATCTTTAGGGAACTATTAAACTGCCTTTGATCCGCATTCAAATGAATGCCCGGTCACCTATTCCGCAATTTATATTCTTCAAGTCTACTCCCGGAGTTCAGCTCCTGCGAGTGATTACTTCAAAAGCTTTTTTCCTCACTTTCTTTCTTTTCGAATCAATTCCAAACTAAAACTTAATTTAACGCGCCGAAAGGAACTTTCCCACCTGTTGTTTGGAAATCCTACAATAATCAAAAGTTCCCGATAAAACCATGCATTTTTATAAGAAAAGATCAGTTGATTATTTATATTATGTTAAACAATATAAATAATTTTAAGTTTTATGTTTAAAGTATAAGTATATTACATACAATATAATTTAAATAGGTTGAAAGTTACAGTAGTAATAATTGAAAAAATAATATGTGTTTAAGTAGGAGTAACATAAATATTATGATCAGCCATATAAATTATTAATTTATATATGTATAACTATAATATTTTATGTAAGGATAATTCTTATAATAATAATAATAATAATCCTTTATTACAGACAAAAATCTAATTAAAGAAAAACGTACTAAATGTAAATGTATATATACAAACATAAATACAAAATGTACAGTATATAACATTTAAGCTACAAATCATTCGATTGGAGGTCTAAACCAGAAATATTTAACAATAAATTAAGTACTTTACTTGCGAAAAGAAAAATGTTCTATGTTACAATTGTTTATATACACCTGAAGAAACATTGGCAAAATAAGTTGTTTATTTATTTCATTTGATTGTCGGTAAGAATGTAGTGGATTAATTAACAAGGTTTAGCGCCTAATAACAAGTCCCAAACCCTCTGCGAGTCATAACAAATTTCAGTCGGCGTGGAATTTATGCTTTGGTTCTCAATAAAAATTTTACCCCCTAGAATGTAATTCCCCGGAATTTATGACCGTCACCGTGCCATTATGTTACGCTTCAATTATTACAAAGTTTACTGCGACGTATAAAATTTAAAGGGCTTATCTGGACTCGAGAGTCTTGATTGCAATATGTATTGTTGATGTAATTTCGAGAACTTAGTGAAGTACTTTTTACGATTTATCTGGAACCGTAATGACCGACACTGAATTGGTTTAAAATTGCTGAAATTATAAAATAAAGGTTATTTTTTATCTATTTACCTTATGGTGTTCTTCTGTAATAAGGAGCATTACTCTATTATTTTTGATTTCTGACAAATACATGGTTGAGTATCATTTGGGAATGTTGTTTTCCGAAAAAAACAGCCGACCACTCGATAAGTCCCCGGTCTGATATATATATATATATATATATATATATATATATATATATATATGTGGCAATTTTGTTGACAGACTAACGTGAGTTTTGGGTAGTTTAAACCTTTAAACAGTAGGGACCAAAATTACATGGTATTCTGATTGTTAGTTTAGAGGGTACAGTCGGTTTAGTGATCCGAGTTTTGTAATTTTTAAGACAATGGATAGAGAGAAATTTCATGTGTTTATTAAAAACTGTTTTTTGTGGGAGAAAATACAGTTGGAGCCAAACAGTGGCTTGATAAGCATTGTGGGTACTAATAAACTATTATTGACTGGTGAATTTAAACGCAGTCGTACAAGCAACGATGATGCTGTACGCTCTATTCGCCCAAATTGGCAGTTGTTTCTGAAAACAATGTCCACAAAATAGTTTTAAAAGGCGTTAAGTTGCATGTGACCGCTGATACCTTAATGATATCCGAAGATAGTGCCTTTACAATTTTATCTGAAAAATTGGGCATGTACAAGTTGCTTTGCTGCGGTGTGTGACAATGGATAAAACAAGAATCTAGCACTACACTACATCAGTTAAGTGGAAAACAGCCAGTGAAACTTGTCGAAAGCCATCAAAAACTCATCCGTATTTTTGGACGGGCATGGAATTTTGTGCATCGACTATCTTGAGAAAGGAAAAACAATCGCTAGTGAATATTACATGGCATTATTAGATCGATTAAGTGCAGAAATCAAGGAAAATAATCCCCACGTAAAAAAGAAAAAAGTGCTGTATCGCCAGGAAAATGCCGCGTTTAAAAAGTCGATGAAAACAATGCTTAAATTGGATGAATGGGCTTTGAATTTATTCCTCACCACCGTACTCTCCAGATTTGGTCCCCAACGATTACTGGCTTTTGAAAACATGAAAGAAATGCTTTAGGGAAAGAATTTCGGCTCAAATGAAGAAGTGATTGCCGACAAATCGTTTTACATAAAGAGCATCAAAAAGTTAAAGAAGCGTTGGAATGAATGAACTAAACTTGTAGGAGAGTATATTGATGAATAAACGAATTTCTAAAAGAAATGTTTTTCTTAGTTAGATTGGAGACATATTGAGTGATGTGTTACTTGCGCAACTTTTATTGTTTTTTTTTTGGATTAGGTAGTCTTTTCAATAGATGGATGTGTAAGATTTGCCGCCTTGGGTCTACCCACTGAAATCTCCTGCCTTTTCTATCTAAGTAACCCAGAATCCAATCTCGCCTCTTTCGGGGTATGTGACAGTCTTACATATCTATTCTATTCTATTTTACTTATTCCTTCCCTTTCTCTTTTTCTATCAGTATTTTTTTTATGTATTCCGTTATTATTTTTCAGTTTTTTGAGACTGTTATTATCTTGGTTATATCTTATACCTATTTTTGTCCTATTTTCATATCTACTGCTTCTCTTTTTTCTTCTTCTCCCCTATTTTTACACTCGTGTTATCTTTTTATCATCCCTTGCATTCCGCATTATCTGCGATCTTAAACCTTCTTAGGAATTGTTTGTAGTTCCATAACCTCTTATAAATTGTATTATGTACTAGTCAACTTATCCGTGCTTTGGGTATGAGTCGATGTTCTGTATATAACGCCTGATCCATTGTGATTTAGCTATACTTTTCTCCTAGCCCTCTTGCCATTTACTTATTATCTCTCTATTCTTCTTCTTTTTTGTGACTTCTTTCTTAAGCAGCTTTGTCTTTATTGGACTAATAGTGTCATTGATGTTATTCTTGCTATCACCAAAAAGGCCCCCTCTGATATTGTCCTATAAGCTCTAGCTTATTTAATTGCTAGCTTTTGTTAACGGCTAGTTTTTTTGTAATCTTGTTACTAGGTTACCATAGTTTTCTCATTTTAGGACTTTTTATCATATCTCGTTTCCATACGTTATTGATTGTTTTACTGGATCCAGCACTAATCTCAGTTTTTCCTATAGTCCTCTATGGTTCAACATCAGCTTACTTGCCGTTTATATCATTTTTATATGCTTTCTCATACACATATTTTTATCTAGCCAAATTTCCAGGTATTTTATTTTCTTGCATCCTATCTATATTATCATTGTTCACAAGCGGTTTTTTCACGGTAGGGACCGATTATCTCACGAAGAAGTGAGCACTATTACCTCGAAGAAAGTTACCAGGTCCAGAACGTGGGAATGCTTGGGAAGTGATTGGTTAAGGATATAATAATAGATCTGTTAGGTCGCAGTTTACGAGAAGCCAACACACCTCAATTGGACCCTATTTAACCTATATCTTTGCTATCATGCTACTTATTTTTCAATCTTTCACAGTGTCGCTGCTTCTGTCTTGTCTTTTTTGATTGTTTGCCCTTTTTCTTTAATTTGTTCTTCTATTATTTTTATGTTATTATTTAATTTTTTAATAGCACTTGTTTTATCTTATTTGTGGCTATTATTAATAGGTATTCTGCGTAGCAAATAACTTGTATGCCTATTATTGTTTTTGCTTCTAGTACACTAGTAAAGAATAAATTCCATAGCGTCAGTCTGAGGATCAATCCTCAGACTGACTTAGTACCCTTTTGGCCAGTTCTACTTCCTCTTTCTCTCCTTACCTTATTTTTTGTCTTAAGGGTAGTTTTTCTTTTATCATTTGTATCAGATCTATTTCGTTTGTTACTTCTTCCCATGGCACGGTATTAAACACATTTTTATGTGTTATTTTTGTACGAATATTTCTTACCATCTTACCTACAGCTTAGACTGTTGATTTTTCCTTTATAAAGCGGTATTGGTTTTTGTTTATCTTCCCATTTGTCTCTTTATTAATTTTTCACTGTATCATTACTATTATCAATTATTATTATTAATATTACATATAGCCCATTCTCAATAGCTCTATTTTTTCTTCTTCTCGTCTTCATTCTGCATCTTTCCTTTATTTCTCTTTTCCCTTTTCTATTTTCTGTCATAAACAAAGCTTCAATTTTTTCTTGTTCTTTATTCGTTTTTTATCACTATTTTATACGCTAGCCCCCATATGACCTCTTATACCTCGTATATGTTGTTCCTTGTTTGTTTCCTTGCTTTTATTCTTTCTTATTTGTCTCCTTCTTGCTGTCATGCAGCTTTGATTTGCTTCATTTGTTTCTTCATTTTCTTCAGTTTGTATAGTTGTATATTCTTCTCTTTTTGAATGTTTATACATACTCTTTGTTATTATTTACTTTTTCTAAGATAAAAGATTCCTTTAAACCGGATAAACAATATGCAATTTTAGATTTTAGGATTTGTTCTTCTGCCATTTTCCTCTGCCTTTCATCATTTTCCCTTTTTAGTTATTTTTATGTGATTTTGTTAAGCAGGCTGACACTGTGTTTTTTATTTACTTTCCATTTTTATATTTCCTCTTTGGTTTTCTCCTTGTCTTCCTATATTGTTGTTTTTGGCGTGTTATTCTTTATTTCTGTCATTGCCTTGTTTGGTGACGAATAGTATTAAATCTTCCAGATTAATATATTTTTAGTATTTTTTTGTATATTCTCATTGCTGCGTCGCTGTTTTTGTCTTTTATCCACTTTTCGTTTTCTAAAGGGTGTTCAGAAAGTAGGGACGGATATTCAAGAAGATACAAAATTAATTCAAAATGTAATTTTCTTTTATAAACACATTAAGTAATATGTCATTTATGTATAAAAAAATATATTCTTCATATGACCACCCAGGGCAGCAATGCGTTCATTGAAGTTCTCTATGACGCGTTCACAAACATCTGGTGGGATGCCATTAATAACCCTTTGAATTTTATTCTTTAATTGATGTATTCTTTGTGCTTTGTTCACGTACAATTTTGATTTCACAAACCCACAAAAAGTCACAAGGCCTAATATTGCATGATCTGGCAGACCATTCCTGGTTGCCATGCAGAGAGATAATTTTTGGGGAATCTTTACATTCATTTCATCCACAACTGCAAAAACCCAATCAGGAAGCATGTTTCTGTAATCTGTATCACTTGGATACCTTGCTTGGTTGTTATCTGCTCCATGAGGACAATAAACATTAAACTATAATGCTTACCACACAAAAGCTATCAGGGTGTAAATGAGAAGGATAGCAAATAACAAAATTGAAACAAGCGCGACTGCTAAACGTCATATGACAAAATGGCACTAAATTAAAATTTGTCCTTACTTCCTGGACACCCTATATTATATTTTTGTTTGGTTCCGTTTTTGAATCTATCGCACTTTGTTCTAGTACTTCCATTAGTAACATTTCTCGATTTTAATTTGTTGATTTTTTTTGTCTCCGTTTTGTCCTTTTTACTTTTTCTTCTTTTTAGTTTCTTGCTAGATTTTCTCATTTTTTTTCAGCCTTATCTTGTTCCCTTTTCTTTTTCACTTTTTGAATTTTATCTCTTTTTTTTTCATTTCTGTATATCAGGCATAGCATTAATTCGTTTAAGTGCCCGTCCTTGTTGCATTCCGTACATTTCTGTTTGTTGGGCAATACATTATTATTATTATTATTTCTTTTTCTATTTGCCTTCTCTCGCTACGTGTCCCTCCTGAAGATATTGTAGATATTTTTGCCATCTGTCTTTTGATATTTTTGAATATGAGGCAGATTTTACTTCTAGCTGGTTTTATTTCGTCCATTATTCTTCCTACTACTCCCCTCCCCATGTTTCCCATTTGGATTTCCTACATCCGATTCCGCCTTTGTCACCCTTTTTTGTTGTGTTTTCTGTTTTATTGCATTTCATTTCTTCTGTTTTTTTTTTCTTATTTTATGTCTATATTCATTTGTTTTATTCCTTCTTTTATGCCTTTTTTGTTACTGTTTCATCCAGCTTCATTATTGTTATTCATCTTTATATTTTCAATCGTCTTTATTTTAATTTTTTTTCATTTTTTGCTATTTGCTACTAGTTTTATTTAGCCTTCTTTTGTTTTTATTACGTGTATCTCTATTTTCATTGGATCCACCCTATACTTTCTTAAATTTTATTGTTATCATTTTTTTAATCTTAGTTCTTTTGGGGTTTAACTTATTTCCAGTTTATTTCTTCCTGTTCCGATGGTTTTGTCTTATCCATATCTTGATGTTTTATAATAAAAATATGTAAGTCCTTTACGTTGTAGAAAATTCACTAATAATTAGAAAAAACACGAAAATATTTTCGTAAAATCAATAGTTTGTGAGTGACTATACTATGGTAATTTGGAACAAGAAATGCATTTAGGTTGATGTAATTAAAAATAAATTAGCAAAAGCAATTAAATAATTCAATAATCCAAATTACCATATTATAGTCACTCATAAACTATTTAACGTACATTCAATCATTTTTAGTTTATTTTAGAGAAAGAAATACGTTCAAACTAGTGTTGCTTTGATAGCATTGCTATTTTGTAACACGCAAATTACTTTTGTATCATTCAATGTCTGTCGAAGTATTGGCTAGAGAAGTAGTTGTTTCAAAAGTGATTTGTTCTTGTAGTCTTAATAAGACTCATTTGTTGTAGATATTACACATATAGCTCGAAATAAAGGTTAAGTTGGCTTACCGTGGCAAGGCTGTTGAATTTGAAGTGCGAAAAGTACGGAGTCCGCAGTGTGGGGACTAAACTTTCTCCTACCTACACATTTCTCAGCAATACTGTTCTGCCTTGGATTAAGGTATTTTATTCTAGTGGTTCCCTTTCTACCTTGATCCAGAACAGTAAAGATATCCTAGCCCTGCAACCGCCCGTGAGACATAGAGACATGATCACAGTTAGCAACAGCAGGCCCGGTGTTACGGGACCGTAATCAGTCCTGGCTTCGTTTGCCTTTGTTTAAGCCATAAGCCACGATTCTACAGCTAAGTAAGGTGTAGAGTATAAGGCCAAAAGAGGCCAAATATTTGTTTAAAAGACGATGACAGTTCATAGGAAAGCAAATAGGGATTCCATTCAAGGTGTATTCCCACTATGTTCCCTGATGTGTACCAGAAAGTTTTAGCGACAGGCTATCTCGAATAGATCTTCGGCGAGAGGATATTGAGCTCTCACAAACCACGTCAAGTTACATTCCTTCGTGGGGAAACTATTGTTTAATTGGGCTAATTCTTAAAGATATATATATATATATATATATATATATATATATATATATATATATATATATATATATATATATATATTCGACCGCTGTTTACATTTGAGGCCATGTGTTTTAAAGCACCGCAATCGTATTTCTTGAGCATTTTCTTCGACCAATCCACACGAGACTCTTTGACCGATTATTATATGGTATCCAACGCGAACAAAATTTTTGACAGACAAATTTTCATCCAAAATTAATTTTTGCTGTTCTCTTTAATACCTAATGATGCCATAATCTTACAATAAGTCAGATGGCGATCTTACATCAGTTCAGGCAGAGCATCAAAGTTTATTGTAACACCAACCGATTTTGGAAGACGAAATTCATCAATAAGCAAACTATGGCCATGATTGAATTCCATATATTATCAATCTATAGTGTTTTTTATGGTGCGTCATTGCTATAAGTCAAATTAAGTTAATCGATGCAACGTTTTGGAGTAATTCTCATCAGCAATTTAAAAAAGTAATCGCATGGAAATGTTCTTGGCTGACATAATTTATTCATGTCACTATAAATTGTAAAATGACGCATGGGCATCGAACACAAACTTACGTTAAGGAAGCCGGTTATTAGATAACAGCACCTGGTTCGTTCATCCCCGAAATATAAATAGGCAACCCTAGTAATCGAAAAAACTTCTAATTTTTTCTCTGGAATTTATTATGCAGGATGTTTATTATAAAAATACTCTTTTTAAAATACCGATCGATGATTTATCTGGTTATTTTCCTGCAAATATTACCTCTCATCATAACTTCACTGTATTTTTACTGTTTTTACCTATTTTTACAACTAATTAAAAACTAATGTCAACAACCCAGGAATCCAATAAAAATAATCGACACGAATGCCGTCGACAATTCCGAGCACACGAGTCCTGAGGCGTGGGGGCCGTAAATATTTCTCAACTTTTCCCGGCGTAACGAGATTAAGACAAACTTAACAAAAATATATCATCCACTTTGTTTGCTGAAAACACCGGTGTATACCCGCCATAAAGCTCTCCTGCGACACATTACGAACAGGGCGGACTTAGTAAAACGACTCCTGCCGCTTTGATATTAAACCTTATTTATACTGCGGGAGGAATGGACTCTTTATCTCTGAAATATTCATTTGATTTATTCAAATTTCGTGGGGAGCGTGCCGCGATGAGGAGCACTCGAAATTATTGCCGTGCCGGGGGTAATTCTTACGTAAATTTAACTGAAACATTACCCCGGTTTCGTCTGACTTAGGTGAAAGTTATAATTCCTCGTTAATTATTAAAAATTATGTTATAAAGTTGTTTAAAATATAATTATTTTAAAAGGACCACAGTAGGATTCATTGATTTAAATACTTTACAACGAAATTATTTAAATTGCCTTCTTTTACTTAAAATACTTAACATTGCTCTTAACCTTATTTACTAAAAGGTTTAAATTTTGTTGTAACAACTGAAATGAAAAAAAAGATAAATAATTTAACTACTACAATATTATTCTATTTTAAGTCGATTAGGAAAACACATTTTTACTGATTTTTTATTAAATTTAACAAAAATTTACATCTTCATTACTTTTTATGCTACTATTTTTATTAAATTTAATTCGATTTACATCTATTGTATAAACGAAAGTTTGCAAAAAAACATGTAATTTTGGAGTCTAGACATATGTCAGAAAAAAATACCTTTGTTTGGGTTACAGTTAATTTATATGTAGTAGACTAAATAGTTGCTTTTTGTGAGACATTATTAATATACGATTTATTAAATAGGGTTTTGTCATCTGCAAACAGGCTTGTGTTTATTGCAGTGTTATAGAACTGCAGGTCATTTATGTAGAGGATGATAAGTAAAGGGCCTATGATTGATCCCTGCGGAATCCCATGTGTTATTTGAGTTTCTGAATTCTGTTTTAAATCATACCTATGTATTTGATCGGCAGCTACCCCACTTGCCTGGAAGTTGTAATAGTATAGCTTGCGTAAAAGAAGGTCATGGGAAACACAGGTAAATGTTTTTGTAAGATACATGAAGGTGTAAGTAGAGTTTTCTCCCTTTTCAAATTCTTTATAAATGGCTTGTTTTAATGCACTTACTGCATCTCCAGTGGACCTTCCCTCCCGGACGCCGTACTACTGATCCGATTAAATGGTAGAAGTGTAATGAAATCTACCTATTACTATGCACATATTTGTGAGCTTAGCTTTGTTAGGGGGCTTGTGGAGGTTTAAGCTCACAGCATCTCTTACCGTATTTTACTGACTTTTTAAAATGTGAAATAGTTACTTGATGTACTGATTTAATATATCAATAAGATCTTCGTTTCCTGGCTAAAATAAGCATTGAATTGGTTTTCATCGATGTTGTAATTTGAATTAAAAATTGGAGTTGGTATTGTGGTCATTAATTAAACCAATAACCACAATACCTTAGGCTTTTGATAATTTTTGCGTTGACTGATACGAATATACAGCAACTTTCATCTCAATCGGATCATTAATTTTTGAGATACAGCACCGACCGACATTTAATGCAGAAATTCTATATAGGGAAAATAATTAATTGATAATTAATTGAAATGGAGTCAGTTCTTACGCGGAAAGGCACAAAACTTTATTGATGTCATTTTAATTGTCGCTGACCGCACCACACCATCACTTCAAGGATAAATTGTCTCAGATGCGTCCTTGACGCCACCGACTGTGAGGTACATCCTCGTAGATTCTAACAGGCTGCTCAACTTACAAAGTTTGACCTCTCGACTGCTTCCATTTCCGATGCCATGTGACCCAAAAATGCTGTTGGGTGCTGCACCAGCTGCCAATGTGAGTGTCGGCCCATATTGATTTCTTCCAAATTTGGTTCCAGAAGAGCCCTAAAACTGCCTCTAATAAATGGCGGGGTGTAAATAAGGACAAATCATTTGGGTTATTGAAAAAAGTACAAAGGTGCCTGGAATTCAGTATAGCTTTCATCTGAAAATGCTCGACTCCTAACAATATGTCAATGTATGTCGGTTTATAAAATTGTGGATCTGCCAGTTGAATACCCGTTCGTATCTCGATTTGATTAGCATTTATGTGTTTGTTTGGAAGTTGATTTGTAATTCTATTTACTGGAAAATATTGAATCTTTGAAATAATATCACTAACTTTTAAAGCTACACATCTACGTAAGTTTGCCTAGAATAACTACTAAAACATATTCCGGAAATTGTTTGGTTTGCGCTATGAGATTGCAATTTCTAGTTTTTAACAACCTTTTCTGTTATTAGTTTTAATATTAGAATTCAATAAGGCTCTAATTTTTTGTTTCAAGCGCTTATTGTTCTTAAAATTATCACATCTCTAGACATTGAATCATTCTTGCTGCGTTCCCTTTAAGAGATAACTTTAAGTATTGAAACTTTTGGAAGTTAGACAAGTTTAAATTATTTCCTATTAATAAATTAAAATTATTTGCAAATGCATACCAGTCGCGATAATCACCATTGAATGATGATAACTCAATATCCGGTAGTTTGACTTGCTCAACAGAACTAGAGACGTTACCTACAGTTTCCTCTGTGATAATTTTGTATTTATTTATATTACACAAACCTAACAGACATCACGTCCAATTAGAGGGTTTACAATACAAACAACAATAAAAAACCGGTGTAGAAAAACTTATACTAAACTATTATTGTATATAACAATAAAAGACTATTCTATATGTTATATAAATACACATTAACATAAAGATTTTAAATGGTTCATGAGGTCTCTCTTAAATTTAAAAAGTGGCGAAGCAAATATGTCCAATACATTTAAGTACTTATTGTATAGACGTGATAAACGTACAACTGGTGAATTTAGGTAATAATTAACACGAGGTGTACTATACGCAAAATTTTCACAAAATCTTGTTGGTAAATGTGGAATTCTGAAGTTAAACATGCCTAAAATTCTTTCATCATCGATTTTATAGTGAACTATTTTATATAAAAAACATAAACTTATATAAATATGTCTTTCAGCAATTGAAATAAAATCGAATTCAATCAATAATTTAGCATAAGCAATATCAAAACTATATACGTGGTATTTTTTAAAGTATAAATAACGAAGAAATTTTTTCTGCACATTTTCTAGCAAAATTCGTCCAAATTATAGCACTATAGGACATTTTACTGAAAACGAATGTTTTGAACAAAATACTTAATATATGAATATCAGTAAAAGATCTACAATTACGCATTATAAAACCGAGCACACGATAACACTCACGTGCTAACAGTGTAACATGGTTATTAAATAATAAATTTTAAAATTCATTTTTCATAATTTTTCATGTTATAGTTACATTTAAACAATCTAAAGTACATTTTATCATTTATTAGTTTGTTCAACAGAAATAATTTCATTCAAATTAGTGTTGCTTTAATAGTTGTACTATTTGTAACACGCAAATTAATTTGTATTATTCAATGTCTGTCGAAGTATTAGCTAGAGAAGTAGTTGTTTCAAATTAATTTGTTTTGTAGTCTTAGTAAGACTCATTGTTGTAGATTCACGAAATGTTTTCGTATTTTTAAATTTATTATTTAATTTTCTACAACGAACTAAAGGATTTTAATACATTTTATTATGGTTATTAAATTTCAACTTATGATCAAAAGTGATTCCGAGGTCTTTAGTTTCTGTAAGCCTTGTTAATATAATATCATTTAAGTTGTATGAATTTAGAATTAAATTAGATTTCCTACCAAATGATATAACGGAACACTTTTTAACATTTTATGAAAGTTTGTTAAAAACACACCACACAGTAAATCTGTCGATATCCGATTGAAGCTTAACACAGTCACTTACACTCTCAACAACACTGTAAAGTTTTATATCATCCGCATATAATAGAACGTTGCACTTAAATATTGAAGACACATCATCCATGTATAGAAAGAATAGAAGGGGGCCCAAATTCGAACCTTGAGGTATACCACTGGAAGCAACGTAACGATAGGATTTGCAGCCTTGAATTTCTACACGTTGGCCTCAGTTATGCAGATATGATGTCATCACCTGAACTATATTATTATTCAGTCCAAAATTTAACAATTTTTTAAATATTTTGCTTTAATTTAGTAACTGTTCTTTTTAAACCAAAGGTTGTATTAAACAATTGAGGACAATTGTCATCAATGTTAGCGAGTTTTTCCATGGCTAAATCATCGATTGAATTTAAATCTGAATTGATTAATTCTAAATTTGATTCTGAACTCTGAACTTAAGTCGTTTACAATACCAGCGATATTTAACTTTATAATTACGAGACGCTTGTTTAACGTACAAAAAGCTCGTTCGCTGTCTTTATACACCCCAGATGTATAACCATAACGAAAATGGAAATACAAATGAAAATTATTAACAAAGGAAGGTCTACCTTTGGGACTTTGCTGATGGGCACTCTGTCTTGAGAGCTTACTCCGCTTACACTTGTCCTGTATTTTGAGGATGATTTGACCTGAGGGCGTCTGTGATTCCCTTCGGTTTCGGCGACGATCCTTCTCTCAGTTACGACTGCGACTCTATAAAGATGATGGCGTGACCAGAGGGCGTCTGCTGCTTCCTTAATTTGCGGCGACACTGCTTTTCCCGGACACCGACGAGGTTTCGTGATGCACTTCCTCTTCTCTTGATAATTATGTTGATATTTGGTAATTCCGTCGGTTTTTTTTTCTTCGACGTAGTTCGATTAAAAAATTCTTAGATCACAGTTTCGAAGGACCAAAAATGTGACGTCGTTTAAATGAACACCTAAATTGACAACACAAAACGTTACAAAAGTTACAATTAAAATTCGCCTAAGAAGCGGTCGTGTTTGTTGGTTGATGTTTCAAACTGATCTTTTCCTTTTTCATCACGTGAAGAGGTGGAGTTTGTAAGCCCACAGGTTTTTTATGTGTCAAACTTTTCCGGGAATTAATGCAGGAGATGGCCCTCTATAGTTGTAATGAATCTGGCAAACCTAAATTTACGTTTTCGTCATGGATAAAATTCCAAATAACCGTCTCTAAACAGACGTAAAACCTCATTTTTGCCTCTTGCGTGACTTTATTACTTTTTTGGGTATTACAGGTAAATTAATGAATTCCAATATGATCCCAGATACTAAAGTCTATGCCACAAGTTTCGATGTATTCGGTAAATACGTCATCAATGCAAATATTCTCTCTCGTATTGCATTTTATCACACTAATAAGACCGTAAGATTTTAATAAAGGATAAAATGTAACTCGCTTAAGAACGTTACTATTCAATTTAATATTAAAATCCCCACATATTACAATATGCTTATTAGTACGTAATCTAACGGGTGTCCAACAATTATTGCAGTCCCGGGTGGCGTTGGAATCAAAAACGTAGGTCAATTCTTTCATGTGCCAAATAAATGAACTGACATTTTAATTGTCAAACATAATTTAAATGTGCATTAAAAATGTCAGTTCATTTATTTGCAACATGTAAGAATTGACCTACGTTTTTTATTCCAACGCCACCCGGGACTGCAATAATTGTTGGACACCCGTTATCAAGAACCTCATTTATTATGAGTGAAACTCATCAAAGTTACCGAGCGGTGCATTGATATTACAGAAAACTATATTCATGAAGATATTTCGCAGTCGTTTTCTTTTAATAAATCTGAAGTTTTCATAGCATGTTTTGGATTAATTAATTGTAAAACTCCACCATGTTTGAATAAAGAACCTGCGAAATAGAAGGAAATTTAAAGTTTTTATTTCAGAACAACTTAACCAAAGTTCACAAATACAACAATCGTATGATGATTTTTAATTAAAGCCGCTTCAAACTCCAATATTGTATTTCTCAATATTGAGTATTATACAAATCAGATTTAATTGAGCTTTGCATATCTTTACAATTATTTTTTTTTTAAATTTTGGAGCTTGGTCGTCGAACGGTCGACTATAATATAACTTCCGGCCAGTTTTTGGAGACGGTCAGCATTTGGTGGAGGTCATAATCGGTCCTGATCTTGTATAAGGGTTAATTAGTGATTATTTTCTCTATTTTTTCTTCTGATCCGCTTTTTGTTTTGATATAGGGCTGTCACCTGTTTAGTACAGGTAACCACGTTCCTTTTGTTCGTCTCCGCTTGTACGCAACGGTCTTAAAACTTTCTGAACTTTCTTTGCTGAGGTGTCTATTTGCTCACTCTCAAAGTTGGCAATCATTTGATAGTATATGCGTGGACTCTTACACGGTAATGGCAGGATTTAGATTTGTTGATAACTCGGGATTCAATTTTTGTGCATAATTGATGGTATTTTCTGTATCTATATCATTGATGCACAACGCCCTAAGTATGTTTTTGAGTTTTTCATGTAGGATTCAGGAGCCTGGGGCACTTTGGCACATGAATCGTATTACTGTTCTTCGTGTGTACACTTTATCCCTTTATTCACTATGTTTTAACTACAAATAATTATTGGAAAAATATTATACAGGGTGTCCCGTTAATGCGGGGAAATGGCTGGACCATAGATTCCTGGGGTCAAAATATGATGATTTAACGCAACTTATCTATATCCAAAAATTTACGGTTAAGCCGGAATTTGGCTTCAAAGTTTCAAAAAATTTTATTTCTTTTGTTTATAACAATTGAACGCTTTATTTGATTTGAATGAAATTTATTATTAATAAGTACCATAATATCATACATCATTTCAGTTATTGTGGACGTTAGTGATTGACAGGAAGTATAAAAAACAGTAGTACCACCACCTAAAAACTAAAATATTTTTTTATTGGTGCGTCGAATAAAATCCAAAAAAATCTATTTGAAAGGGCATTAGATTTAAAAACTTTTTTGACTCTTACTAGTTTTTGATATTTTCTACGGTGTTTGCACAAAAAATAAAATATGAATATAGTATAGTTATTATGCACTCATTAATACGTAAATAAACTTACTCAATTAAATAAAAATTAAATAATATCAATTAATAAAATAAATCAAAACAACATCTAACACTTTTAAAATAATTTTCTTTGCAAAAATCTAATACAAACAAGATATCTGTTTGTTCCAAATATGAATATTTATGAACTATAATAAAGTTAAAAATTAATTGTTAAAAGACACTAAATAATTATTATTATACATAATTTACAATTTTTAAACAAAGACGGCGACGAAAGACATTTATTTTCGATTCGATGAAAAACTAGATTTTGTTTTTACTAGATAAAAATATATATTTTATTTTTTTGTGAGAAAACCGTAAAAGATATCAAATATTATTAAGAGATGAAAACGTTTTTAAATTAAATGGTCTTTCAAGCAGTAATTTTTTGTTTTTATTAGATGCACCAATAAAAAAATAATTTAGTTTTTAAGTGGTGGTACTACTGTTTCTTATACTTCTTGTTAACCAATAATAGTCATAATAACTGAAATAATGTATTATATTATGGTAGTTATTAAAAATAAATTTCATTCAAATCAAATAAAGCGTTCAATTGTTATAAACAAAAGAAATAAAAAAAATTTAAACTTTGAAGCCAAATTCCGGCTTAAGCGTAAATTTTTGGACATAGATAAGTTGCGTTAAATCGTCATATTTTGACCTCAGGAATCTATGGTCCAGCCATTTCCCCGCATTAACGGGACACCCTGTATAACGCGTAGACACAATTATATAAAACTAAACAACACAACACGACTCGAGTTTCGACGTTTTATCGTCATTATCAACAAAACATTTTGGAATTATATAGTCTTTGGTTGTACCAAGGTTGCACTTCAATTCAAGGGTAATTCAGCAGGAATAAATTCGTCTCTAGGGATTTTATTCAGCAGGAACGTCGGGCCCCTCCACCATAGTTGACTATTTCTGAGAACATCAGCCGTTGTACCTCGAGAGATGATGTCTGCTGGGTTTTCCTTAGTTGAGACGTTTAACCAAGATTAAGGGTTTGTTATGAATTTCTCCAACCACGAACGTTTAAAAACGTATGGAGACCGACTTTATTCATGATATTGATATCATGGAATCAGTGTAGTATAAACATTTACATTGCTGGAGATTTAGTGACTCACTCACTTGTTTACATAGCTCTGCTAATAGAACAGCTGCACATAATTCCAGTCGTGATATGCTGGTTATCTTGATGGGTTAGCACATAGAAGATGGCTAGATATCCGTTGAACATGCTGCACTCTGACGTAAATACACCTATAGTTAAAACTGTTACATTGTCAATGCAATTGGGTTGAAATTCAGTATTATTGCTTGTCCCACGCTTGAGCTCAAATCCTCTCCTGACGAAAAGAGAATTTTTTGACCGCCTACTTATTTTAAATTACTTAGAGTATCTGCACCTGTTATCAAATCATCCACGAAAAAATCTGATAATCACTTTTGACTTCCAATTGGGTGAAGATTGCACATATTTTGAGCCAGTTTCTGAGGAGTACGGTTAGCGAGAAATGAAGTACTTGATGTTCCGTATGTTAACGTAGTTAATTCATACGTGGTTAACAAATCTCCTGGGTTGTTTCTCCACCAGAGTCACTGGTATTTAATATCTTCGGGTCTAACCGCTCATCAGTAGCATAATGGAAAATAAACACTTTGCAGTTGGGGGCCAATCATTAGAATGCCATTGAGTGAAACTCTTGTACTGGTGCGAGCTGACCCATTGAGCACAACTCGCAGCTTAGTAGTTAGGCTATCTTGTTAAATACGCAATGGTGCGGTAAATAATAGACATCCTTTGTATCTCCATTGACTTTTTAATGTATCTTAACTTCAGATATTCCTCCATGAATGCACGATATGCTTATGTGTTGTAACTCTGTATTTCCCAAAACTTTGTCACTATGTCCTCTAATTGTGCCATTGATACAGTGGCATTATTTTGTTGTATAGCTTCCGGATCACAAGGTAACTGCCCATAAATTATCCAACCGAAATGAATATTGTAAAGCGATATTGAGTTCATCTTTAGCCGACTATCGCAAACTACATCGTGATAAAGTACGTTATCGATCAATAAATCTATTTCTCGAGGTTCTTAAAATTCCGTATCCGCTAACTCGATACCAGCAAATATACGGGAAGAATCGAATTGAATCAAACGCAAAGGATCGGTTATCCTCTCGATAACTAAAGCACTAATAGACATCTAGAATCTAGTCACCCACGAGGCGATTTTTGTATTCATAGCGTCATTCAGCGTCTTTGCTTTTCCACCAACTGCTACAATCGGAACATTAGTGTTGATGTGTCGCAGTTCCAGGCGTTTAGTATATGACTCGGTTATGAGATTGACTTGTGAGCCGGTGTCCAATAAAGCCCGTAAGAAGTACGAGCTTTACGTCCATGCGTTTCTTGTTTTATTATCTTGCACGTAGATAACAATACCTTGGATGGCATGTATGCAAAATTCACTGCAGAACTAGATGGTTCAACTAAACTAGGAAGATTAGCTCATTCCGATTAATTTGAATTTGATTGTTATGATATATGTAACAGAGTATGATGAGGCGACAGGAACAGGATTAATATTTTTGTGCCGAATGATTTTTATAAAGACAATTAAGACACCAGTGGTAAACTTGTAAACATTTGTTAATGTTGTGTTGCTATAAATTAGTGATACAAATGAGTCATACCAATAGTCATAGTTGCTGCTAAATGTTGGAATTTCAATCGCTGGTAGTCGTACTTCAGAGTTTAGTGATACCATTTGTATAAGTTTGTACTTGGGAAAGTTTTGAAGTCGCTGATAGAAGTACCTCCATGTACTTGGTTTTGAATGTGTACACCTCTTCACTGATATCCACATCCACCGTAGACAGTTCATCAGCAGATCGATTTTTGGACGGAAATCCTCATTGTACATTCGAATTCTAAAGATTTCTTTTCCCGTGAAAGGTGTTCCTTGCACTTTGTTAAGCAATTGATGTGTCGGGGCGGAAAATCGACGAAGGAGTGGATTAAAACACATGAGAGCTCGAATGTCATACACAAAGGTCAACCCGAAATTCTCTTAGACTACGGTAACAAGATACTCGGCTATTCACAGCGATACACGAACTCAAGATTCGATACACGAGTAAGTTGTGAAATAAGTAAAACACATAAATACGTAAAACTTGTAAATAATAAGAATTTAACTATGAAATATTTTTGAATTAAATCTGGTTTGAAGGACCAAGTTTACGCAGTTTCTGCGATTTGGGTTTAAAATTACCTTAACACAATATTTAAGAACAAATGTCTTTATTCACATTAAAATGTGCATCATAAGAATAATACAAATAAGAACAAACAAATACCAACAAAATTGAACAAATTGAAATAAAGTTAAGTTTAGGTTAAATGATAAAGCAAGACAAAATATAAGTAAAATATAAGTAAAATGTAACACAAAAAGAAATACAAGTTTCACGTGAATTTGACAACTTAGTTATTTTGATATTAGCGAGAGAATGACACGTTTTATGCAACAAATAGGTAAACTTGTAAATAACAAGGATTTTTTTGTTCTCATGGTTGCGCACCCTGGGCGAAATCAAGTAATAAATTAACGACCGTAATTTACTTTCTAATTCATAAAGTTCTTATTTTGAATATTAAATGTTACTATTTATACTAATAGGCACGAACACTATGAATACTTAAAATCAGTTTTCATCCTGAATGGTATATTTTATTTTAAAAAGATATAAATCTTAAACAATTTACTTTATAACAACTAATTCGAACGTATTTTATATTAACATATAATATAATATATATGTAGTATATATAATACATACTATTACAACATAATATTTTAAACTGTTTCACTGTAAACTGTTCACAAATATTCACTAACGCGCCTGAATTTAAAATACCATATTTCCGGATACATCCTGTTTTAATAAATAACCTTACATGTTATAAAATGTTGGTACATCACATTGATATGGAATCATATCTCGACGGGGCAGTTTATGTAGAGTTTGATGATATAATATAAAAGTTTCATTCCTCCGTATCGTAAAGCCCGAGGGAATCGTGTTAATGGATCGTAAAACTAATATTAGGAACATACGCACGACAGTAAAATTACAATTTGATCGAGAGGAATAATATACAAATGTTATTAAAAAAGTTATTTTTAGAAAAAATAAAACTTTGTATATCAGAATTATGATATTTGCTGTCATTTCCTTATCCTATAATGATTTGGTTAAATATGATATTAAAAATTGCCACAGTTTTAATTTTCTTGCAACTTTCTTAAAAAATATATTGGTAAGGTTACTATTGTTTTGGTAAATATTTGTTATATTAGCAATTAGTTTTTAATCACTTCCTTAATCTTCAATTATCAATTTGAATATAAAAGAAACTGTATTAGACTAAGTTTGACAGCGGTTGCCGTATATTTTAGTCACTAAAGAATTAATTTATTTAAGGGAATGGTTGCGACTGTTACATAATTGAAAAATTCACTATGTTTTAACCACAAATATTTATTATATATATTATGTGTGGTTAAAACATAGTGATTTTTTTTTAATTCAGTGTAAGTTGATTTATTTATTATTTGTTCATTTTTTTAAATAAAAATATTATTATATTTTGTAGTAAAAATCACACAAATTTTTTATATTTATGTCTGTTCTAACAGCCCCCGCCGTTATTATCCACACTCATTAATAACCCTCGCTTCGCCATTGCGTGATCAGATACTTTTTTAATGAGGAAGTACAAATGCCGGCTGCTGAGCGCACAAATGCAGAAACAACAAACACAAAAAAAGCACCCGGCCGTATCAAAGGGAATTAAAAAAGGCAATCTAAACACCCGAATCGCGAGAGAACAATGCTGAAGGGATGATTAATAGGTGTAGACAAGAGATAATCACGGAATGATTAGCGTTTGATTAATTTTATGGACCATGCGATTCGGCGCGTTATTTTTGTTGTAATCAATTACCGTTAATCTCGAGGCTGACTAGCAGAATTAATCCGCATTGATAGAAAGTACCGTAAAGTTAACTCATGCCCTTTACTATGTCTTTAATTGCCTGTAACTATCGATAAGCATGCTTAATGTGCGGATTGATGTAGTCGTTTAATGCTATACGGGGTGGTTTTAGAACTAGAAACTTATGTTAATTGGCAATGAAGAATGGGATACTTAAAACTACATAAAAACTGTTGAGCGTGTTTAATAATACTGATTATTTTAATTACTACTAATCTTAAATTAGTTGAAATATGTGCTATTATTTTCTATTATGTTTATCTACGGTCTAACAGAAAGAAGGCGCTTTTTGCATCATTTTTCGTTGTAAAAGTGACTTTTTAAAGCAAGCGTTTTTACGTTTTTATTGCACGGAAATGTCAAATTGTTTTTATTGCACAGAACTGTCAAATCTGACAGATATTATAGCACAAAATTTCAACGAAAAACCTAAATTTTTATTAATTGGTACAACTATTAAACTTGATAATATAAACGAAATGGCAGATCTGGGAACTCTGAAGATGTAATTTAATATAGGTCGAAGCGATTAAAATAGAGCGAATCATTTTTCCACAAATAATAATGGCGACTGACATTTGTGTTATTTACTGGTTGCTAAGTAACGTTTTCAAAAATGCACTGTGGGTAAAATATATTTTCATTCATTGTATAATTGAAAATTAAATTAAAATATTACTCATATAAACATATTCTTTAAAAATTGCTGCACGATCGAAGATAAAATTTTCGTTCGTTCCTCTCTCTTGTTTTTAAACGCCAGTTCGTGCAATAAAGTATCACTTTTTACACTTGTACCTTAAATAACTATTTTAAGTGTTTTGTCTTTTATTGACTCTTATTAGTCGTTTGTTACAAAAAGGATGTTTCTAAAATATAAGTCCTTAAACACTCATCATTGTAGATTTACAAAACATTTCGTGTTTTTATATTATAAATAATATTTTATGTTTCATGATTGTTTTCAATACAGATGATTCAAATATATTCTTATAGAATTTAATCGTGGTCTACCTTTCGTTATTGTTCAATTTTTAATCATTGATTTATTTCAATATACATATAAAACATGATCAAATTTGTATTGTCATAAAAATAAAAGTAGTAACTATAATAATTAAATCAATTGTCACAGTGTGTCCAGCTTAATATTCTCAGAGACATGGAAATGGTAACACTAGGAAGGGATAGAAACTTGAGACAAACGTTTAAGTATTAAAGGATAGCAATTTATTAAAAATTCGTTCATATGAATCAAGTAGAAATATCTTATTTGACAGTTACTCTCCCAACTGTGTTGTTTTATTTCAATAATACAATTTGGTTAAAACCATTAAGTTAGTGAAGTATTTCGACATACGCATTATAAATCCAAACATTTTTGTAGATAACTTACATACACTATCAATATGTTGACAAAAAAAGCTTTGAGTCAAAAATAACACCCAGATCCTTAACAGTTGTATGTTTGCCAAGCACATTATCACCAATTCTGTACTCAGGCGGAAACTGTTGTGTTTTACAGGTATACGATACTGAGAAACATTTCCCGACATTCAATTCAAATTTATTTTTAGCGCACCAACAAACCATAGTCGTAACATTATGTTGAAGTACATTAACATCAGTTTGGTTAAATATAATACAGGGTGGACCAAAAGTTCGTTTACATTTCAAATGATGATTTAAAAGAAACTACTAATGTGAAATAAAAACTTTCTATTTATTATCAAAGTACACAAATGGCGATTTTATTTTTTTTAATTACATCATCCATATGTGATCCTTGACTATTTTGACACTGCTGCAACCCGGAGCGGAAATTTTTAATAACGGCCTCACAAGTGTTACGTGAAATGTTTGCATTTCCTCTCGAATATTATCCTTTAATTCCTTTAAGGACACTGTGTTGCTGTTGAAAACTTTACTTTTAAAGTATCTCCAAATAAAGAAGTCCAGTGGGGATAAGTTCGGACTGCGAGGTGCCCAGTTAATGGCACCTCTTTTGGATATCACTTTTTATCTAAAAATTTCACGAACAGCACTTAATGAGTCGTTGGAAGTATGACATGTTGCCCCATCTTGCTGAAACTATGATCGATGATTAAAACCATGTAGCGATGGCGAAAAAAAAGTTCTGTAGCATGGCAATATACCACTCTGTATTTACTGTAACAGCATTTCTTCGGCGATCTTTAAAAAAGTATAGACCAGTAATGCCTCTTGCTGACAATTCTAAATTCAGAGGTTTTTGATGCCTTAATTTAAGATTAGTGTCACTCCAATACCTGCAATTTTTAGATGGAAGTGTGTCTCGTCTGAGAAAAAAAAGTTGGTAAAGCTGGTGAACCTCTCTAACATTTCTTTTGCAAATTGGAGCCTGTGAGCGTATTTTTGAGGCTTTAATTCCTGTACCATTTGGATTTTGCACGGATGTAAATGTAAATCTTTTGGAAGAATACGAATCAAAGATGTTCTGGGCACACCTAAGGCGTTAGACCGCTTCCGAGTAGAGAGTTTTGGTCCACCCTGTATTATGAATTTTAATATGATTCGCATACGCCAATCCTTTACAGATTAATGATTTAATAAATCATCAATAAAAATGATAAATAGGAGAGAACCAAGATTAAAACCGTTGTAGAAAACATAATTATGCCTGTTACACAAATACGACGCTATGAGACTGAGAAAGCTAGAAAAAACACCGAACCCACTTAGCTTATTTAGGAAAATACTATGATTTATACCATCGAAGGCGCGGGAAAAGTCTGTATATACAACGTTTGCTTACCCTATACGGTAAGGGACTCAGCTATAAATGGTGTAATTGTTGCTAAATTAGTTACTGTTGACCGCCCTGGTATAAATCCATGTTGCCTAGAAGACAAGTGTAAACATATATTATTAAAAATTAAGTAATGAATTAATTGTTCAAAGACTTTTGCGAAATTTTTAACACTGGAGAAATTCTTGCACGTTCCCAGAGGTTAGGGAAGGTAGATATTTTAATCGCCATGTTTATGATTGTTGCTAGTAGTCTAGCAAATACAAATCTTATATCTCTAATAAGAAAGCTGGGAACCATGTCATCTCCTGCGGTAAATATATTTGCTAATGTTGCCATTATCTTTAAAATGTCACCTTCAGTGGGAGATTGCATTGAAAGCAAAGGTGATTGGTATGAGAGATACAGATACACTTATCAGAGAAACATTTCGCCAAAACGTTCACTATATCCTGTGGAAGTTCAATATTCGAGTCATTATACTTGACGTTTGCGGGAATTCTGTTGGTACCTTGCTTCGTAAGCATAAATTTCCATATCTCGTTCGGCTTAGTCTTTATTTTACGTTGTACTTTTTCTACATGATTATGATACGCAGCATCTATATCTATTTTGACAATCGCACGAAGTCTCTTGAATTCTTCATGATATCGTAAATTATTCGTCTTTTTATATTTAGTTCTGAAATATTGCGTCATCTTAAGGTTTTTTATAATCGCCGAATTAAACCATACTGGGTAAGAAGTTACGATTGCAGTAGTTTTGGGAACAGACTGATCTAAAAAGGATTGTAGTGCAATTATCTCGAAAATCTTTTACGTGACGTATGAAGAATTTTAAAGAAGGATTATTTTGCCAACAAATTTTATTATTATTATACGTTGGAATACGTTTTAAATAACAAGAATAGCTAAATATCTTATACAATAATAAAGTTCGCCGAATGAAGTCAGAACAGTCAATCTGGCAACACTGGCAAAACAAAACGCTGCGCAGGGGCAGGTGTTGACCATTTGCTTCCACTGTTGTTCAGTTGAGCGTCGTTTGTGCGACGTGTAAGACTTACTTTACAAAATGCTTGTTTAGTAAGTTGGTTCTTAACTGAGAACAGGAAAATGATCAAGCAAAAGATTAATTTAAAGTTTTGTTTTAAGCTTGGTAAGACATCGAAAGATGAAGATCAAGCAGAGTCTTTAAAATGTGTATGCGAGTGGTTGTCCAGTAACGAGATGGCCGTTTTTTATAACCCTCATAGCGGAAGACCGACAACCTGCGCCAGTGATGAAAACATGAGAATGTGAAGAAATTATTCAAAAAAGATGGTCGATTATCTGTACGTATAAAAGCTGCTGAACTGCAAATTAACAAATCATTACCCAGAATGTAGGGATGAGAATGTTGTTGTCTTCTACCACTTTACTTGACTGACGATCAGAAGCAGGTATTTTTAAAGGTTTCACTAGATTTGGTTAAAACAACGGATGCAACACCAAATTTCTTGAAGTATATTGTCACTGAGGGTGAGTCCTGGTATATTAGGTACGAAATTGAAACGAAACGGCAAAGCATGGAATGGCGTTCTGCGGCATTATCTAGGAAAAAGGTTATAGCAGAAAAATCACACATCAAAACAATACTTATCACCCTTTTCGATAGCAAGGCATTACTCACAAGGAATTTCTACCTAAGCGAGCAACGATTAATGCTGCAAAGTACATTGAAATTTTGAACCATTTCGTACACAGGGTATGATCCCGCTATGCACAACCAGATTATTGTTTTTTTTTTGTTCAGGGCAATGCTAGCCCTCGCACAGCCAATATCATCAAACAGTTGCTCGCAAAAAAGGACGTGACGCAAATTAAATATCCACCATACTCTCCAGATCTCAATCTTCCAGACTTTTCTCTATTCCTACGACTCAAACTCGCGTTGAAAGGAACGAGATATTCATTCCTGACATAAAAAAACATGTTGATTATACCACAAATGCAATGTATTTGGTTATAAGTTTTTCAAGAATTTTAGGCACCACAGATAGCAAAGATTTTGATCCTAGCATTATGTTCATTTTCCGATCTATGTATTGCATTTCTTCAGCAGTCGGGGAAAATACCGGTAAGGAGAGACTCGTTTAATATCTTTAATTAAAGACACACTCAAAACATTGAGTGAATTCGTTTACAATACATTGGTGCCTGTAATTAATGAATCAGCATTTCATGGTATGAATATTTAAGATAGGCCCCGAAAGTAATAGCAGTTTTGATTGATGCACTGATATAGATAACAGATCTAATTGAATTGACGGGTTTATCCCTATTATAAAGAGAATGCGTGAAGAAGAATTTTTTAAACATTTGAATAAGGAAATGTAGTAATAGATAGGAATCTAAAATATGGTTATTAGTATAATTGTACTAATCTTAAATTGAAAGCATCAGGCGTCTTTCACATGCCACGTTCTTCTTCTTTTCAACCGCTAAGACAGTTGCCATTACCCTTTACATTCCAAACGTTGTAATTCTTTTTAAATTTTAACTACATTTTTATGATGGGATTTATTCATGGCTATAGTTTATTGTTTGTTTCGCTGTATCACAGCGCATCAGTGTAGTTATGACCTAGCTGCACTGATGAGCTGTGATACAGCGAAACACGTGTCTGCAGATAGTCATTGCATAACACTTTTCGAGGAGCGGTTAAAAATGATAACACCACAAAAATTGTAACATCGTGCTGAATATTATTTCAAACATGTAACGACAGCTAACAGTTATGCCATTCAATGCATGGCGGTGCTTTAGTACGGGGAGTAGTGATTTTAACTGTTAGCTGGAGTTTTTACATTAAAATGTAAAACATAAGTGCAGAAATGCTCATAAAGAGAATTTATTTTTCTTACTATTCATTATTATTTTACTTTATCGATGTCATCGTATATTCCTCCTAAAATTTGTTTTCGTAGTTTTAATATATTTAACATCTCATCTTGGCACACTGACAGACGATATACGTTGCTGTCATAATTGATTGAACTTCATAAAAAACATTTAATTTCGTACATTCCACCGCAATATAGGCCCTTTTATATTCGACTGTTATTATACGCGGAACGCGGAAAATCAAATTGCCCTCGATTCGAACAGCCGCAAAATAATGTTTCACGAGCCAATTCATTTACATTCCGCACTTCAGAATAAAACCAACGAGAGTGCAAAAGTACACGGCGGCGTTATTTTTTTCGATTTGTAGTGAGAACGGATAAAATAAAAGCAGACCGTGTCTAGCTCGAAGCGCTCGAATTTCGTCGTGGAAAAAGAGTCGTCCGGTCGTCGAATGGCAGGAGATATGAAATAAGAGGAAACAATTTTAAATTTATTACTGGAGACGGGAACACCGCTTCTCCTGTAGAATGTGCCAGTTTCGAATAGCCTGCTTTGGTAAATTTCTACCGGAGATTGAAATGTTAGTGAAGCAATACAGTTTCATGTTCGAAAATCGAATTTGTGAAATCAAATGTTTCCAATAAACGTATTTTTCTGCTTCAATACAATTACTTAAATTAGTTTTTGGATAAGTAATTAATTTAATTAAAATCAGGTATCCATCCTAACAAAGTAAAATCGATATTCTTAATTCCCCCGAGTAACCGCTTCTCTTTACTAAGACGGTCTATTGAGGGGTCCTCGTCCCTTGTCGAACATTACAATCAATTCCTCGGGAGAGGGAGAGGGTTGAACGAATGATGGAACCATCTGGTGAACGGTGTCATGGGAACGGACGTTTGTTTATACCGAAAGCTGGTAATAAGGCACTGCTGCAACTTCAAAGCCTTCATTAAGAAATTAATTGCTTGTCTGGCGATGTAAATATGCCTTTTGTTTGTTATGTGACAGGGTAACTAAAGGGTCCTTCTTGCCCGCATAGAAAGGAGTAATGTGGGTTATAATCACTAAAAAAACGGTTTACACCCAAAAACCGAGTAATCATAACTCACTAAAACCGGTTTCTCTCCGGCACACGCCGCAGAAAGTTATATTAATAGGAAACTTTATGAATATATCCCACAATCGAAAACGAAGCCCCGACCACTGCAGCTTTCCTGATTTTAGATACTGCTTAGAACGAAACCGCGTACTTAACCCGTCCAGAAAGTTTTCGTGCAAATATAACTTAAAAATCTAATTTAAAATTTAAATGTCCCCTCGTTGCACACTTCGCAAAGCCTTGACGGTTTTCTTAATATCCAGAGTAATATCTTAGCTTAAGGCTAAAGTAGTATTTTGCGAGTTAATTGGATTTCTGTTTTTTTTCGTGGTATTAATTACACTAAGTTAACAAAGAGTTAATTTGTGCGTCATTATCAGACCGAGATTTAAATAATATTTTTTTAATGTTGGCGCTGTAAATGATTCCACATTTTTTTTTTAGGTAAAATCGGTCGTTAACTATACCCTGGTAGTGCAGCCCAATGTGTTTATTGTATAACGCATATTCTATCATGGATTACTCGCGTGGTTTGTGGACTTCTTTTGAGCTGACTCACATCTTTCATCGCTCTTCAGTGATAGGCTCAAAATTTTTAGTCAAGTCTCAAGAGTTCGCAATATGTACTCTTTCTTAAGATATATTTCGTTTTAAAATGCATCATTCGGCAATATGAGGAGATATTTGGTCTGGAATCATTTTATACATTGTCATGTTGAAAGAAAGAGCAATAAAGTACTGGTTCGGGTTAGATTGTAACTGCATACCCCAACGACTTTCAGTGTATTCCTAATTACCATCCTGTCATGTATTTTAGCAAATACAGCATTTGTTACACGCGGATTTCTGGAGTCGGCCCACACCCCTCGTTGCTCTAGAGTGTAAAGTCCCACCTATTATGTATGCCTCTAGTTTTACTATACAGCAAAAATATGCTATTAAGCAATATTTGTTCTCGGTTTCTTTAATACATTTTTACGTTCGAAAAAGAACAATTTACGGTTACATTTGGATTATAACAGAGTGTTAGAGGTTATATTGTTATTAATGAAAATGATCTACTATATTCGTGATTATTCTGCAATTCACTTAATTGAATCTACATAATAGTTTTAGAGTATCTAACTTTATGATTAATTCTTTAGAGTTTCTTAAAGTGATGGCTTCAAGCATTAAACATATCTTTAGAGTTCTTCCATAATTACCACAGATGACCTATTAGTTTACTTTACTTTCAATGAATATATATCTTTGTTATTAAATAAGTTTCTTTGAGTAGTAGGCGTTAAATAAATCAATAACACTTAAATTCAAATCATTATTCTAAATCGATTGCTATTTTCACATTAGCTGCTGTTACTTAGATTAGGTCACGTTATTTCAATTAGTTCCTAATCAATATTGTATCTTTTAGAGTGGTAAACCATGAATTCTACAAATGCTTCTTTATCGTTCTGCTTGAGCAAAATATCGTTTCTATGTTAAATAGCTGACTTTTTGATTCCTTATTATAGAAATCACTTCTTAAGAGCGTGCAATAAGTTTCATATATTTCTGTTACTTTATTTGAACTGAGTTTTATAATTTCATATATAAATAAATAACTCTTGGATTACAAGCAGTGGTTTTTAAGTGTGGAATAATATATTGTTGGGCCTTTTAATATATTAGTATGGCTTATACAATCATTTTAGATTGAGGGTGCAATATCATTGTAAATTACTGATTTGATAACCGTTCTTGTCCGGCAATATTAATCGTGATACTTTCTTTCACCACTACGAAGTAGAACGCTGTCGTAATTTATTCAATGTCTTCAACATACCCAATTGTCCACTGAAAGATGTATTGTGACTCTTTATTATTATTACTCGTGTAAAAGCCATTGTCTGCATTTCTCTTGACCATCTATAATTTTAGCAATTCATTCTTAGTACAAGAGAATAGTAGGTCCAATATATTATTATTATTAATACCGACAAATATTTTAGAATTACTTTCCATATTGCCCTACACTCCTCCTCTGGTCTTATGGACTTCCTTCATACTCCATCCAGGTTTTACAGTCATTTGCCTAATTTAATATTTTTTGTATTGCTAAAATATTAACCCTATTTTAGGTATTTAGTTCCAAAATATTTATCATTTTCTTAATGGTCACGTAATTTATCTAAATTAACCAAGATTTATTTTATAGAATATTTTTCTCATTTTATGTGATATTATATTACAGGATTTCCTAATAATTTCCCAGAATTTTTAAGAAATTTTAAATTTTAGTTTTGCTCTATCAAGTTATCTTCTATTTTTCATGAAGGTAAACTTCTATTACTTGACTTATCTTATCAGAAATTACAGCAAATTCACTTAGAAATTTCTAGCAATACTCGTCATAGATTTCTGCATTGCTTTCCCCATTTTTTTTTTAAATTGTCTACCGTTTTTGCCTAATCTTATTGACATTTTAAAACAATTCTTCTTCATTCATCTAGCTTCTTAGAATTTATTTGTTTCTTCTAGCAATTTTCCTATTTTAGAAGTATTTTCATGCCCCATCCTATAAAAAATTTTGACCAATTCCTCTTCCAAAGTTCTAGATTTCAGTGTTTTTGCTTTTCGAAAACTTTCCTGGATAATTGATACTGTGTTTCACATAATGTCTTAAACTATCTTTTGCTCGTATCTAAGTCTCCTCCTTCAAATTCATTCAATTCAATTATTCAAATTCTTCTCTTCTTTTATTGATATATTACGCAGATTTCTTCAGGGTTTTATCAGATTTTTATGATGTGAATGATGAAATTTTTTATTTCAAAATGCTTTGGATATTTTTGCACACTATTTATTGCACTTTTTCGAATGACTGCAATAATATAGTAGATTTTCCTTCTGCATATTATTATTTTAATGATCCTGCATTTTTAAATAGTACGAGAAATTTTGATTGATGGCATTTCATTTAATTTAATTTTTTCAATCTTTAGTGCATTCTTTTTAAATTTTTGTACTCTTTATGAATTTATTAAAATTTTGTAAATCTTTTTTTTAATATTTTTTGCTACTTCTTTTAAATATTTAAGAATTTTCTGTTAATTTCCATACAAAATTTACAAATTTTTCCGAAAAAAACTTCTTCCAATCGAATAAGGTTTAGAAACGTTTTTTTTATTTATTATTTGCTTTATCTTTTCTAAAATTTCCTGCGGTGTTCTTTTAAATTTCTAGATTTTTTCTAAGAGTATTTGCTCGTGATTTTTGCATTTTTTTTATTTTTTAAAGAGTGTTCGTATGTTTTGCTATTAAAAAAATATGCCTTTCTCGGTCCCATGGAGTTAATTCTGTTAGCCAATATCCGCATCTAATAAAGTCAAAAAGTAGTAGATTCTCAATGAATTTAAAATATATTTGAGTTGGGATAACGGATCATTCTCTTTTAGTCATATTATGACGGAAATCAAAACAATAGAGAGTAAATCAATACTTTTCCTATTAGCACGATTGGTATATATAGCAATTTTAGGAATAAGTCAAAACAGGTCTGAAGATTGTTCTTGTTTGTTGAACTACTGAAAATCAATTTTAGGGAATTGGTATAATTTTGGTGGTGTACGAATTACAAATCCTTTGATGATTAATTTACGTTAACGTATAGAATATAATGGTAGGTCAAGAATACGCTGGGTTAGTTAATACGCTTGTGGTAGGTCAAGTCTGCGTTAGATTAGTACATGCTCAATGATAACAAATCAAAAGATACGCTAGGATAATTTAGTGACAAGACAACATTATGCTAGGTTAATTTAAATACATTATAATAGGTCTAGAAAACGCTGATATATTAAAATTTTATAGGATATGATGAGTATGTTCAATTAATATATAGGTTTTTGAGGTAGGTCAAATGTGCGCTCTGATAAGTATTTCTCAGGTAAACTTAACGCTGGTAACAAATTATTATTTTCAACCGTCTTAACGATTTTTCAAACAATTTTTATTTTATTGAAATATTTAAGGATATTATCTTTTAGAATGTTCTTACTTTATCTTATAAAAACTTTTCAACAATATTAAAAACAATAATTTTTCTTAGATTTTGGAAAATATTTTGTGTGGTTACTCTTTTATCTCCTAAACAGGATAAGAACCTATTTTCTTTAGTTTAGTTTTTCCAAATTTTTAAGCTTCTTTTTGATCCTATGGGACATTTATTCTCTTGGAATTTTACTTTCCCTATATATTTAAACAAAATTTGAAGGAAATGAGAAGATAAACAAGTTTTATTTAAATATATTTTTCATAAAATTTTTAACTACCGAGAAAAAAAAATTGAAAATTTTGACATTTTTTGCCAATTACTAATAAACTATAAGAGTTTCATAAAATTTATATTAAAAGTAATTGTAGAGAATTTTTATGTGAATAAATTAATAAGAATACTCTTTTTGCATAAACCTCATAGTTTTCGAGAAAAATATAGGGAAAGTTCTATGATGGCCACATTTTTTTAAACACATCTTATCAAGATTAGTAAAAATTCTAGCGTTTCTTGTCTATTTTGTATTACTTTTCTAGCAAATTCAATGTGTCAGAATTATCTTTAAAGATTCTAGATTTATATTGCCACCTTCATATAATAAATAAATAAATAAATGTCACACTGACACAAGTCCGTGAAATTACAGAGGTCATTAAAAATTAGACCTAAATGTGCCAGAAATGGCCAAAATATTACCTTAATGGCTACATAAGGATCATCAGCACCAGCAGTGTAATGGGTCGAGTGGAAGAATACGAAAAACTGTTAACTCCGCCTTCAAGATCTATGCTCGAAATTTCAAAGTGATTAATTATATTTATGTATGTATTTATGTATTAATTTTTTAATAGATCTTGTAAAGTGAATAAACTAAACTAAACTAACTATTTCTTTTCTAAATTCCGAAAATTTTCTACAAATAATTATTCCAGATTTCTGTAAATGAATTTTATTAATTAAAGTTTTTCAAGTAATTCAAGTAATTTTCTTAAATTATGTTTTACATTCCTAAATTTTTTTTTGAATTAGCATTAGGTCCTAGTAGCAGTGATTGGCTATCGACCACGTGGTTCTTCCGCCGTGTGATTTGTGTATTTGTGTGTGTGTGTGTGTGTGTGTGTGTGTGTGTGTAAATGAGCTTGTTATTTTAAAAATTTTATTTGCTTTAGAGCGAGAAAATATCTTCATTGAAAATTGGCTATCAACCGTTAGTTTTTCAGCCTTATTTGCATTATTTTATAGTCATTTTTAGAAATTATGTTACTCATTTCTCGTATCGCAAGCAAGATCTGTTTTAATCTGCATGTTTTTTTTTTTGGTTTTGATTAAATTTTTCATCATTTGTTCGTTTTTCTTATCGAAATTTGTAAATTAGCTTTATTTTATTTTATCGGAATATTTCAGAAATTTTATTTCTATATTCATATTATACCGTAATTTTCCATTAAGCTTCATTTTATTTTATTATGCTTAATTCTAAACCATCAAGTTTCTTCCAGATTTTAGAAAAATTCCATTTCAATCAAACAATTTTCAGTAATTTTTGGATTATCTTAAATACTTCACATCTTACTTTTTTGGAATATTACAGAAAGATTCTAAATTTCTAGTATTTTCTTTTTTTAATTTATAGTAATTTTCCATTAACTGTTCTCTAAGTAGAAGTAGTAGGGGTTGGATAACGTGGTCCTTCCACCGTGTTATTTATGTATGTGTATATGTGTGTGTGTAAATGGGCTTGTTACTTTAAAGAATCGTCAGGTTAGAGTGGAAGAATATTCTTCAAGAGTGAACTCCGCCTTTCATCTTGCTGACGAAATTATTTGTATAGTTTTGTTTATTGTTTTATGTATTTCGAATTATTTTTATAATGCAAGTCTGATAAAGTACCAATAAATAATTAAAATAAATAAATAAAGCACCATTAGTTGTATCTCAATGGCACATGGTCGGTCACCTATCCAATTGCTAACCCGAACTAATGTTGCTTCTCTATTTCGGCCCCAACCCACTGACTTTTTCTGTTCTTTCAAATTACAAGACTCTTTATTACTATATCTAAAAAATCATATGTATGTCTCTCCGATTTTAAGAAGTTTGTAATATTTTCTCTTCGAGGTTTAAGAAAGTATCTTAGATTAATTAAACTACGTTGTTGCTAATATCAAATCAAAAGGTTTTGGATATTCAATAAACGCCGTAGTATTCACCAAAAAGGCAGTTTTTTGAACAAGAGATTTATTTTGTAGTCTTAGCAAAATACGTCGTTGTATATTTATAAAATATGTTGTATTATGATAAAATAACTCAAATAAAGTTAATACTTGATGCGCTGCACTCTTGATGGAAACATATATTAATATTGGGTAAATAGTAACTCTTGTTTTGTTCCATATTGTTTTTATTTTCATTTATCTGACACGTGTTTCGGTCTTCGCAGACCATTATCAAAGTTAAACTAATTTATAATGAGGTCATTTACAAATATATATACGAAGGCAGATAATTTACTGGGAGGGTAGTCCCGCAATGAAAATCTGGTCGGACTGGATTAGCTCCTGCTGGTTGTTCAAAATGGTAATCCCCTTGTCGATGGCTTTCTTAATCTCCAACCCTTCCAGGAGGTTAAGCTTCTTCCCTTTTCGGCAAATTTTAATTGCGGACATCTCCCTCATGTGGTGGCCGGTGTTGATACAGTGTTCTGCTAATCCAGTATTTGTTTTTCCATCTCTAATTGCCTTTTGGTGTTCTTTATATCTTATTTGAAAATTTCTTCCTGTTTGGCCGATATAAATTCCGCTACAATTTTGACAGTGAATCTTATATACCCCTGAACGTTTTTCCTTATCCCTTTTATCAATCTTGTTATTGACTATTTTTCTTCCTAAATTAGACCTGTTAATTGTAATTGTTTGAATGTTGTGAGATTTTAAATTACGTTTAATTTTTTCGCTTGTGTTTTTTATGTACGGAATTGCTGCATAAATATTTTTGTCATTTATCCCCTTCGCACTGTACAGCAATTTCGTTTTGATTATACCTTTCTTTTTCTTAATTAATTTATCAACCGTTCGTTTATTGTAGCCATTCTTATTAGCAATTTCGTGAATTATATTTAGTTCTGCATTATAATTATATGTATCCAACGGTATTGAAATTAATCGATGTACATACGAACTAAGTGCTGATAATTTAATCTGCTGAGATTGGTAGGCGTCATTTGGAATAATTGTATCAGTAGTTGTGGGTTTCCTAAATATTGCATATTGAAGCTTCTTGTTAGATACTGCTACCGTTAGATCCAGAAAATTTAATTTTCCAAAATTGGAAAATTAAATTTTCCAAAATTGGAAAATTAAATTTTCTGGATCTAACGGTAGCAGTATCTAACAAGAAGCTTCAATATGCAATATTTAGGAAACCCACAACTACTAATACAATTATTCCAAATGACTCCTACCAATCTCAGCAGATTAAATTATCAGCACTTAGTTCGTATGTACATCGATTAATTTCAATACCGTTGGATACATATAATTATAATGCAGAACTAAATATAATTCACGAAATTGCTAATAAGAATGGCTACAATAAACGAACGGTTGATAAATTAATTAAGAAAAAGAAACGTATAATCAAAACGAAATTGCTGTACAGTGCGAAGGGGATAAATGACAAAAATATTTATGCAGCAATTCCGTACATAAAAAACACAAGCGAAAAAATTAAACGTAATTTAAAATCTCACAACATTCAAACAATTACAATTAACAGGTCTAATTTAGGAAGAAAAATAGTCAATAACAAGATTGATAAAAGGGATAAGGAAAAACGTTCAGGGGTATATAAGATTCACTGTCAAAATTGTAGCGGAATTTATATCGGCCAAACAGGAAGACATTTTCAAATAAGATATAAAGAACACCAAAAGGCAATTAGAGATGGAAAAACAAATACTGGATTAGCAGAACACTGTATCAACACCGGCCACCACATGGGGGAGATGTCCGCAATTAAAATTTGCCGAAAAGGGAAGAAGCTTAACCTCCTGGAAAGGTTGGAGATTAAGAAAGCCATCGACAAGGGGATTACCATTTTGAACAACCAGCAGGAGCTAATCCAGTCCGACCAGATTTTAATTGCGGGACTACCCTCCCAGTAAATTATCTGCCTTCGTATATATATTTGTAAATGACCTCATTATAAATTAGTTTAACTTTGATAATGGTCTGCGAAGACCGAAACACGTGTCAGATAAATGAAAATAAAAACAATATGGAACAAAACAAGAGTTACTATTTACCCAATATAAAATAACTCCTCTACTCTCTTTGGTTTTTCTTTATGTACTAAGTGATTTCTATAGACATTGGTAAAATTTTATCATTTTTTACTTACTACAATTTTAAGACAAATCTGGGCATGGTCGCCTATACAAAATATTTGTATTTCTGTATCAGTATCAAAATTAAATTTCTCAAGCTTTTTCATCAATATGAATTTCTTAAATTAAAAAAGATCCACCACCAGGGATTTAATATTAACTGAGAGAAGCCAACTCTTAGAGAAGGATAATGATTATAGTAATGAATATCATACCATTTGGTTTATTTAATTCGTCTTAGATATTCGACAGAAAAAGTTTCTAATGCCTAAGTACAAATAGATCACATCTTTAAGAAATAACTACGGTACATCTTCCCCAAGCTTCTTTATCAATATGGAATCGTCTAGTTTAGAAAATCTTGACTTACCATCATGAATTTTGTATTAAAAACAAGGTATTTTTAACCTACTATGAAATAGGTCGCGCCGGTGGAACGTCTGTGGTTTCGGCATTCTTCGCCTGCCGCCCTTCCAAGCGGATATTAATCTTGTATTTGCATGCAATTTGCATTTAATATTAAATTACATTTTACATGTTACATATTGCGTGCGTACAATAACGCACGCCGCTATTGCGTTTGTGCATAGTTAAACGAGTGTGTGTGCGCCTGTCCCCACGTTCACCTCATTTCCTCTTGCCAACTTCTTCGTCCTCAGCACCGTTGTGGCAAAAAAATTAACGCCGTGCAGTCCTCCAGGGTATGATCTGCTGTGTCAGGTTCTCACGAACTCTACAGAACTGGCAATGCAAATCGTTGGCCTTACTGATTCTGTGGAGGTAGGGCTGGAATTTTTTGCTGCCCGTAAGGAGTTCGCACAGAAAGTAGCCAATGTCTACGTGCCTATTGGTTTCAGATCTTGGGCCAGTTGTCTAGTCTATGGTCCCTGCATTTCTGCCACTCTACCGTCAGCCTCTGGCGGCCCTCTTTCTACGCTGCCTCCTTTGCGTCCCCGCTAGCGACCGCGTTGTGCACCTATGTTCTCATTTCCAGCAACAAATTCGGCAGCGGTCTTGATGCTAGCACTTCCGCTGCCGCCGCCGGATGCTTAAGAAGTCGGTTCCTAGTTTTTCCTAGCATGTCCTTGTTCCTTTGAGAGCTCACGCATCCCGTTTAAGCCGGTGCTGCGTGCAGCAGCTTTAATGTGGCCCTGCTCATTTACAGTCTCCTGGAACTCTTCTGAAGGTCTGCCTATGTTCGCATATCACTACTTCCTCACGCAGAAGCGCGTCCTTCTCTCTTTGAGCGGCATGCCGGTCCGGTTTTCTGTGTGGGTATTTCAAGCCTACCATTGTCATCCATTCGGCGACAATATCGGCTGTGATCTGAGTCGCTCGCTTCAGCTTCTCAATGTCTCTATTGCCTACGATGATCAGTAGGTCTTCGGCAAACTCCACTGTCTCTCCTGCTCAACATGATCAGTAGGTTTCCGGCGAACTTCACTGTCTCTGCCTCTTTTGGGAGAGGTAAGCGGAAGACCCCATCGAATACTATGTTCTAAAGAAGTGGTTCTAGTACCGAACCCTGTTGGACCTGTCAGTGCTTCCTCTATCTATGACACTTCTGGTACTAAGTAGGCGAGGGTCTGGTCCTGTAGGTATCTGTAGTAAATCCTCAGCAAGTAGGGTAACACCCTTCTCACCTCCAGTGCCTTTAGGATAACGCTTCATGGAAGGGAGCTAAACGCGTTTAGTGCTTCCTCTTACTCAGAGGCCCTCTGTTTGCCGATTCGTGGTTCTGCCTTGTCTGAATCCAAACTGCCGTTCAGCTAGCCCTTTCTCTCTCTGAAATTCCTGTTTTCCTTTCTTAGACAGAAGTCGCTCAATCAATTTCTCTTCATCATCGATTAGGCTTACGGGGTACTGGGAAGAAGCACCTGCCTGTCCACCGTATGCCTCTACGTAAAAAAGCCCGCAATGAAGCAACCATTCAGCACGTCCATAAGAATTTGAGGGTCGGCGCTTACCGCCACTTTGATAGCTTAATTGGGGACTTTCACAGGGTCTTAGTAGATCTCATGTACCCATTCTTGAAAACGGTACTGAGACCACCTCTTGCACCAGGGAGTCGATGCTGGGGTAGGAAATTAGGTCGACCCCACACTCTTAACATATGCACTAATTTTATACAGTGTGGAAACTTTAACTGATACGTATTGTTTTTTCTTGATTTCTGCTGTTTGTTTTCTGTTCCCGGAAGTGTTCAGCCACCTCCAACCGTTTTTTTTTTAATGGAAATGTATGTAAGTGTCACCTCGTTTGAAAGATCTCTTTGCAAGAAACACAACACACTATTTATTTCTTGAATATTTTCAAAACCTACGTGATAAAAATGAATACCTATTTTATAACTTCAATACTCTTTAATGCAACAAAGGTTCAAAATGGGCAACGTTTTTTTCTTGACAAAGTTTTAACATTTCTGGTGTAACTTGCCGTATACAAAGAAGTCAAGGGACTTAAGATCCGGAGATCTCCCCGGCCATTCAGACCTCTTCCAATCCATCCATTGGGAAAAATTTCATCTACATAACTACGAACGATCACAGCATAAAGGGCTAGGGCTTCGCCCTGTTGATACATATTCGTTCATCAGGTAAATCCGGATCTAACAAATTTGAAAATAAGGTGGCTAACGCTGGCATGAGGTCGTCTTAAAGAAACGTAAGATATGTTGCTCCATCAAGGTTACCATTGAAGAATACTGGTCCTACAATCTGATCATCTATTATTCCATCCCATGCATTGACTTTTTGCTGGAACTGAGTACGAGTGTCTCGCATCCAATTAGGGTTATGGTCAGCCCAATAGCGACAATTTTGGCGATTAACGTCACCATGTAAGGTAAAAGTATTTTCGTTGTAAAAAAGAACTGATGCTAATGAAATCTTGTTATTGTCGAACAGGTTTATCATTTACTCATAAAATTTGATTCGGCGATCCGGGTCATCCTCCGTTAAATCTTGATGTGCCTGCAACTTGTAAGGATGCAACTTGGCTGATCTAAGATTTTCAGGATCGTAGTATGACTAATCTCATTGTCACAGGCCAGTTGCCTGGGTGGAGTCACCGGATTTTCTTGAAGAGTTAATAATACGTTTAGTATGATATCTGCTTCAACAGTGGGATTCCGCTGTCTGAACACAACCCTGACATGACCCAAATTATTGTATTGTATCTCAGTTTTGCTTATGGTACCTTGGCTAATGGGTGGTATGTCCGGGTGTTGTGATCGAAATAACTGAGCAACCGCAAGATGACTGACAAAATGACAAAATCTCGATAGTGAGATTTTCGGTTAAATACAGCATTTTAGAAACTACTATTGTTATCACTAGTAACTAATCAATGTGGTTCTAAAGCATTAAAACACATTTCAAAACCATATAACTTTACGCCGAAACGTGTTCAACGCAAAATTGGTTTTCGGTATTCTTTTCTTTATCACGTGGGCTTTGAAAATATTCAATAAATAAATAGTGTGTTATATTCCGAAATAAGAAGAGATCTCACAAACGAGGTGTCACTTGACATACCTTTCCATATGAAAAGAGGTCGGAGATGGCTGGGCACTTCCAGGAAATATAAACAAACAGCATATACTTAGAAATGAGGGCAGGAAAAAAAACAATATTAACATGTTTCGGGTTTTTTTTGCAAAAATCGCCTATATCAGTTATAATTTTTATTACAATTAAAGCTTCCACACTGTATATATAATCTTATCGTACTTTTGACTTACCATAATGTATTTTATAATAACCTAGCGCACTCTTGACCTGCTACAACAGTATCTATATTAACCTAGCGTACCTTTGACCTACTACAATAGTCTTAATCTAACATAGTGTTGATCTACCACATCAGTCTATACGTTGGCATTAATAACCATCCACACATATTTTATAATTCATACATGACAGAAGACTAACTAACTAAATTCCCTAAAATAAATAAAAAGTTTTAGTAATACAAAAATAAATGCAAATTCTAAACATACAAAAAGTAAAATGTGCTAAACATATGTTGTTATTTTCTGAAAACAGTTTGTTAAGATTTTCTTTTAAATTTCCAAAATTATTATTAATATGAAACGGTAAAATTAAAAACTAAAAAAATTACATAATTTGTACTAAAAGCTAGTAATAACAAAATGAGTCGCTATTATGTTGATTTTTGTTAACAACATAAAAATAACTATAACGACTTAAAATTGATGGTGTGTTCAACTCATTGCATGATTCTACTACATTTTCGATGCTTAAAATTAAAAACAGGTATTTCCAAACAACCAAAATCTTCTAACTAAAAAAAGAAATAATGATAGAATATTTTTAATTAAATGGAAGAAAAATACCAAAAAAAAGTAAAACCCTTGAATATTCGATAAGATAAAGTAACTAATTGTGAAAAATTCTCAAAAATAGAAGAGAAGCTTCTGGATCAAAAAATCCTAAAGAATAGTATTGTAATTTGGATGAAATTGTCTTGGAAAATTCTGAAAATACAATAGGAATGTTAATTCAAAAAGGAATCCTAATAATAGTTAGAAAATTTAGACATTTGTGACCATCAAAATTTCCCAGAAATATATTGAAAGAATTGTATTAAAGAAAATTGGCCCTCGTCGTGTTGACAAGATGAAAATGCAACCACTTGCCAAAGTATATGAATTAAAGAGATGTAATGTTAACATAACAATAACAAGTAATATCTCAAAATAAAATGAAATTAGTCTTTAATTTTAAAATAAATATATCGATCAAGTATTATTTTATCTTATCTATCTTATCTAAGTCCAACTAAAAGCAATACATTTAAGGAGTTTATTTAAATACCACAATATATTTATTATAAAGTAAAAAAGACAAATCAACAAATAATTCATAATTGGGGAATTAAGAGAAAGAAGATAAAATTTTAGTGTTATGTTTAATGTATGTTAAGTGAAAGAATCTATGAATTATTTGAACTACGCATACATTGTTTAATCTAATTATATTATCATTATTTTTACCAATAATTATTGTAACTAATCAAAAGAGAGACAATGGAATTTGGTATTCATATTTGATCCGACCGCGCTGGGTATTATCCTATCGAAAATCACGGCCGGCCATGAATAACAATTATCCATTCAGCTTTCGCCCCCCGAATTAATCCCTACGTAACTTTCGGTTTTTTCTTTTATTTCAGGCCCCTCCTCAAACAGATAAAGAATTCCGCTGAATCGCACATTGTGTTAGACTGCTCGACCGACAGAATCTACGACGTCTTGAAGCAAGCCCAACAGATCGGAATGATGAGCGACTACCACAGCTACTTAATAACGTCCTTGGTGAGTGAAAACATCTCTAATTTATTTAGTATCGATCGGTAGTTAGGGGATGGAAATGGCTGGCGCTTAATAAGAATTTGCTGCATTAAGTATGATGGATTAAATGTAATTATGTATAAAAAAACTTTATATAATCTAAAAAATATTTAAATTATTTCTCTAAATACTATAAAATCATTTAGATAACATGATTTCTGAAGCCATTAACTACGTTTCCTGTTTTTAAGTGATGAGATCGAAAATATATTTAAACCGGATTCTAAATGATGTCGATGAGAAGAAATATGTTTTCTTCCTATTACAAATGTAATTGAAAAACCAGCGACATTATCTTTTTATACATTTAAAATTTATAGGATGTTTCCGAGAAAACACATTAAAAACACCTTTATTGTTCAAACTTATTACTCGCCTCGATTATCCCAAATTACGAAAGCCATTAGCCGTTATTGTTACAATTAAATATTTTACTGGGAACGTTTTAGCTGAATATAAATTTATTTCCATAAAACAGGAAAACGTTTTGTGTTGCAAAAAAAAGGAAATAATGAATTCATACCTGAAACGTTACGGCGTTAATCAATTTCAACGTTCATTTGCACATTCGCGTTGAAATTCGATTAAAAACTGCGCCGGGGCGATTCTTCGAGGCGAATACATTACTGTGCCGAAATTAATGCCGAGTTTTAATTATGAGAGGAATTAAAGAGGAGAATGGTCGGGATGGCAGGAGAGAAAGCCGCTGCAGAGCATAAACCTCGTTACGCAGAATAAACAGGCTGCGAATTTCGCTTTACGTTCACAGCGGGCGTTAACTATGGATGAAATGACTTTAAGCTGAATTTTCTGCTCGTGCAGAATGATATTTACATTCGTCTCCGCCAGTATGCAACGGAACCGTATCATTTACACGCGCCGAGATTTTCCCGGCGTTGATTTTCTTGTAATAAGTTTCCATTATACCTGACCCATTTTCAACATGTTGTTATTAATATAATATATAGGGTGGGTAAAATGCATCACTTGCCTTTAACTTGAATATGTATTTTATTTAATGTTGGATGCTTGAAGCCATAACTTTATGATACAACTTGAATCAGGAACTTTATCAAATGATAAATAAGTTTATAAAGTTCCTTATTTAATGTTTATTGCAGTTAAAAATTTAGCAGTATATCGTTGTGTCTTTATAAAAAATACTTGATAGTAGTAGTAATACTGTTTGGCTATCAACCACGTGGACCTTCCCCTGAATTTATTCGATAAGTTGCTGAGCGTGCTACCCTAAAGAATCGCGACCGGCACTCTTAAGCACCAACTAATCTATTGATAGGTGGCATTACATGCATGTGCTCCTTTAAAGTTCGGATTCTGCTTATTGTAGTGTTTCTTTTAGCAAATATTTCAAAAGAACATTTTCATATACTCGAATCTATTGTCAAAAATGGTGATGTGGCCATCATAGTAATTTCCCTATATTTTTCTCGAAAACTATGAGGTTTACACAAAAAGGTTATTCATAGTAATTTGTTCCCTTTTTAATTCAATTCTCTAAAATAAAGGAAAAGAACGTTCAGAAAGATATTAAACCAAATATGGAGGTGGTGAGTCGACATATCACGGTCGTGAGAGGTGTAGGCTCTATGCCCTATTCATAAGAAGGCAAACAGAGGAGAGGTGGAGACTATAAGGGTGTAATGGTGGCAAACGCGAGCTACAAAATAAGGATGCCAGTAGTGAAAAACATGCTCGAGAAGGAAGTGGAGAAGAAGGAGCTTGTGCCAAAAACGCATGGGTTCAGAAAGTGGAGGGAAACGACGGATCAGATATTTACTCTGACCAGGATGGTAGAAAGAATAATAAAAGAGACAGGAAATATGTATTCGATGTTTCTGAATTTGAAAGAGGCGCAGGATTCGGTACCAAGGGAAAGATTGATCTAATATTTCAAGAGATGAGGGGCGACTGATACGATGGTTAAGTATATGAGGATCGTGGTATGTAGCAAAGATGGGGAAAGGCTATTGGAGAAATTTAGGATGTAGATGGGAGAGAGACAGGGCTGCCCGCTGAGTCCTTTGCTATTTAATTTGTATAAAGGGAACTAAAAAGTGATTGGGAGTAAGAAAGCACACAATTCAAACATTCCGACAAAAACAAACGAAAAATGACTGCCTTGAATCAGTATTCGGACGATAGCAGTCGTGTCGTGGCTAGCATTTGCAAGCTGGCCAACGATGAATAGTGGGAAACTGGGAAGTGGCAAATTGAACTTTGTTTGAAAGAACCGTGTCTTTATTTCATTGTTGATTGTACGCGAGTGTGTCCAGCGTCACCTATGGGCAGCGCCGATCCGTCCGACAGTTATCGAACCTAGCAGCGAGACAACGCGCGCGCTTTTAGTATACTCGGTATGGCCTTCGATGAAAAAGCTGCCATTTACGTCCGCAAGAAGACTGACACTACATGCTGTTCAATAATGTCTTCCAGATCCCGAAAGATAATACTACTTCCTTCCTTCCGTCACAAAGCACACTTCTCAGATGGCCAATATGTTCGATGACATTCTCGCAGAATTATGGAAGGGCAACCCGAGTAACAACCTTCGTTCAACATAGTATCGTATTCCAGAAACCGAGCAAACTACAAAGCTCCTAGTTGAAAATCTACGTTCGATTGAAAATTCGCTGATGCAAGAAGCACCACAGATGTTTCTCGTTTTTTACGCAAAATGTCGACCACATAAGCCACAGAAGATATCACTACCTCCTACGGTAAATGCAAAAGGGAAAAGAAAACATGCGTATATATACTGCAAGAAAGTAGGTCATCTCATCGCTGAGGGCAGATAACGTGCGACACCCGAGCAGAAAACTGAGAGCTCTAATGTCAATAACAATTCTGACTTAACTTTGAAAAGCAGCAAACCAGGTTCGTTTCTCGCAACAGGTCTAGCGGTTATTGAACAGCATTTCGCTACGTTTGCAAAATTTCCGATCCCTCAACGCATTTAGACAGCAGGTAAGGGCGTTATTCTTGCATATGGTTTTGGTAAAATCAACATTAAGGTACAAATGGGTGACAGATGGTCATCTGCAACTCTGAATGGCGTTTTGTACCGAGGCACGTCATCAACTTTTCTCTATCAGACAGGCTGCCAAGCATTGAAACAAGACTACATTTGAGAGAACGGCGAACTCATCGCGACTGAAAAACTCGTCGGCCCTGTGTATGTCATGAATATTCGAATCTCGCTACAACTGAAGAAGTACTCTACGGCTGGCATGAACGCTTGGGCCATCAGGATAAACGTCACGTGGGCTATTAACTATCCTGTATTGGTATTTCGGTTAGGTCTTCAGACACCACGTCATTTTGTGATGGTTGCGTTTCTGGTAAATCACATCGAAAACCGTTCTGCTCGTGTCAAGATTGTCCGCAAAACGTCGGTGAAATGATTTACGCCGATGTAAACGGCCCAATATCTACCGACTCGATTAATGGTTTCCGATATTATGTGACCTTCGAAGATTCTCGAAACATTTGCATATTTTTTATGAAAGAAAAATCAGAAGTTGCTTTGCATTTGGAAACATTCCTGAATAATTGCGATATTGCAGGCCATACAATCAAAGCCTTTCGTTCGGACTAGCACCGATTTTGATTGCGATGCAGTGTTGATTGTACGCTATGAAAAAGAGGCATCGAGTTACGTTCGTCAAGCAAACAGACATGTAGTTGAACTAGCTCGTTTGATGCTCTCCGTGAACACAATGTCTAAAACGTTTTGGATAAACGCATACGTGCCGTATATTTTTTAAATAAAGTGTTCCAGAAAAAGCTCCCTTTGAGTTGTGTATTGGAAAGGCATTCAACAGTTTCGAATTCCTCCGAATTTTCGAATCAGAATGCTGAATGTCAATATTCCAAACAAGTTTCGTTCAAAATTTGTCGACAAAGAAGTACTTAGAAATCTCGTTGGATACGTGAATGATAAATATGGTTACAAGGTCTGGATACCAGCTACACATCTATTAGTAAAGCCATGAGACGTTTACTTTCGTCCAGAGAAGCTGTGCAAGACAAACAACACAATTGAACTTGAACTTCAAATAACAAAAGAGACCAATCAAGACGAGGAAATCAACAACATTTCTGAACACGTCGAACTCAACTATGAATCAACTAGAAGCACTCGAGATAATGGCAATTCGGATCAGTATGACATTGATGACAGCGATAAATTGGAAGAGAAATATAGATGTTGGCGTACGCTGCTCATATGGTGCTGATAGCGAGGGAATTGATGGGGTGAAAGAAATGATAGAGATACTGGAAAGGTACATGGACAAGAGGGAGTTACAGATGAATGTGGGGAAAACGAAGTGTATGAGGTTTAAGAATAAAGGAAGGGATCGAAGAGTGAAAGAGACAAAATTGAAGGGAGAAGTAATTAAGAGAGTGCGAGTGTTTAAGTATCTGGTTTTCATTATTAAGTGTACGAGAGGATATTAGGAGTAAATGAGATGGGTACAAGGAAAAGCGAGGAGAACAATATGAGATAGATGAACGGAATGTGGAATGCATGAGTGAAGTCGATTTTGATGTATGGAATTGATATGTGGAGGACGAAGAGATATGATACGGCACCTAGATATATATTGTTGCAGGAATTGAATAGATGGGTACGAGATGAAAGTGTGTGTGCTGGAATAGGGGAGATTGGTAAAGGAGGGGGGTAGTGATGGGTAAGAGTAAAGAATAGATGCTGGCGTATGCGGACGATATAATGTTGATAGCGGAAGAGTATGAGGGAATGAGAGAGATGTTGAAAAGGGCAGAGAGGTTCATGGATAGGAGAGGAATGAGTGTGAATGTGGAGAAAAAAAAGTGGGCGAGGTTCAGGAATAAAGGGTGGGAGGGGAAGGTGAAAGAATTGGAATGGAAGGGGGAGATTATTGAGAGGTTGAAAAGTTTTATTTATTTAGGGTTTTGGTTTAAAGGGACGGGAGGATATGAGGAGCAGGTGAGGTGGGTGCAGAGTAAGGCGAGGAAGGCTTGGGGGATGGCATGCGGGAAGTGGATGAGGAATAATGTGAGGGTGACGTGTAAGATATGGGATGCGTGTGTGAGATCGGTGCTGATGTATGGGGGACGAGAGGGTATGAATGTATAGAGAGGGAGCAGATGTGGTTCCTGAAGCGCATGTTGGGGGTGATTGTGGCAAGGGCAAGGTGTGGATCGGAGGAGAGAGGAAGGAAGATATGGATGGGGGAAGAGTATGGAAGGTGTGTATTGTGTGAGCATGGTAAGGATACGTGCGTGGAGCCACTTGGTGGAGGAATGCGTGGGGGTGAAGGAGGAACGGATGGGGCGAAAGGGAGTAGAAGGGTGATGGGTGGATGAGAGAGGATGGGGCAGGGGTAAGGACTTTGGAGAAGTTGGGGAGGTTTTTTGGTAAAGGAGGTATGTGAAAGGTACGGGTGTGTATAGGAGGGTAATTGAAAAGCAAAGAGTAAAATAATGTACGAAAGTGTAGGGTTGGCAGAAGAGTGATAAATTAATGGCTTGTAAAAGGGGAGAATGTGGCGAATTAGATGTATGAGAAGGAGAAAGAAGTGAAGAGACAGGAAAGGCAGGGTTGTACAAGAAGTATAGTCAGTCGAAATGGAAACGTTTGTTAGAGGAGTGTGAGGGGCAGATGGAGGATTGGGTGAAAGCATGAATGTGATGGAGTGGATGAGTGATGATGGGGCGGGAGAGAGGAATGAGGAGATTGTAGTAATGGAATCTAACTAATTATTTGAATTTGAATGAATAATTCTTTTAAGTGTTTGCATCAATGAATTTATGATAAAAACATAGTTTGTAATCAGTTAATAATTTGTAGTATACATATCAGGCATTTAAAATATTATGGTTATTTTTAGAAATAATTACAGTTTTAGATAGTGCAGTCTGGGAACTATATATTAGCGATAGAGAAAGTAACGTGAAAGTTTCTTTTTTTTGTTATTTTTACCATAGATTTGATGATGCTGATATTTCAGTTATCTATTTTGACATTAAATGTATTTAGATTGAGGAGTCTGTTGCTTTTTGAAATTCATTCTGGTTGAGATTATTAATGTCGGAATACTGCGATACTTGTGGAGGTGATTTACATACAAGTTTAATAAGCTGAATTATTAATTTTAGTTTACAAAAGTAAGACTAATCGAGCAAAGATTTTCAAATTTGTTTTTCAATCGTTTTTTTATGCTGTAGCTTCATCAATTTTACGTTTTTTTGTCTCAGCATATTTTATTTTATATTTTGCCATACTGTTTTTGAAGAGATTGTCAATTCTTTCTATTGCAATTTTTTATCTCCTTCTTTTATGTAAGTAAAATTAAAATTAATATTCCAACAAAATAAACTACATATATAATGTATTTATTTAATTCGAATTAATCCAAAAGTGTATCACGAAGGCAAAGTCTCCATACAGTTTTCCACAAATTAATTTTTTTCTTTGTAAAATTTCATCAATATTCTTTCCTACATATTTTTTGTTAGTAATTTCCATTTATTTTCTCTTGTCGACTTCGGTTTCTTAATGGAAAATTTTAAAATTTTCTAATTTAACTATACCATATCTTCTTTGAAAAATTTCAATGGATTTTAATAAAATTTATTTTTTTAATATAATTCTATTAATTGTGTTGTCTTTTTGTTATTTATTTTCTCAGTTTGAGAATTTGAATTGGTTTTTACAGATTTTCAATTGTTCTTTTTTCTGGCAATTTTATTTGATTTTTCCCAAAATCAACTCCTCTAAAAAATTTGACAGTTTTTGTAACAATTATTTTTATCAGAATTCATTTTTTTTCAAATCAATTATTTCCTCCGTAACAAATGCTAATTTCAATTTTCTTTTGGTAATATTAATATATTTCAATTTGTATTCTTCTCCAATTTCAATGATTCTTATAATATTCAACATTGAAAATTCCGCAACAAGTCTGTCGACATCATATTTTAGTATTGAACTCGTACAGATGTATACTGATTTTTATGATAAGATATGCTCATCTTTAATAACCTAAATACAATTTTTTATTAATTCTATCCTGGTTTTGATATTGATATTTTTTCACCAATCCGGACTCTTCGGAACAATTGACTAAGTTCTCAAATTCTTCCAAGTTCTTATAAATGCCGATTTTTCTATTTTTATACCAGTAAAAGTAAGTTTCTTCTGTTTATAGGTCTTTTTTTGAGAAGTCTAAATCTCTAGTCGTATTATTATTTGTTCCTGTGGGGGCGTCTTCTTTTACAGATCCGGATGCACTGCAGCCTGGGCTTATTGTACTTCCCCATATTGCCTTACTTACGCAACTATTCCAAACTCGATGCCATGTCTTAACTTGTGCAGTTTTTCAGGGGTTGCGCATGGAAATCATTTGGTGACATCGGTCTGTTATCAAATATGAGCTGTCTTTTGTTTTCCAGCGCATTACAACTGCACAGAACGCTGGTGTCGCAGTTGTGTAGAGCGATTTTACTTAGGTGTTCTTTAACGCCATGTAGCCTGTTAGCAGTCCTATAGTTGTCTTCAGCTGTGCCCTCCTTAGTGCCAGTAGTCCTAAGGCTTGGTTAGAATTGGGCCCTCTTATGGGCTTTACTGTGGTTAAGGTCTGGTCTAGTCTGACTTCAAAGCGCCTTTTTTGTTATGCCCAAGATAGGTTCAGGACCAATAAATGGTATGGTGGCTCCCTGCCTGGCTTATTCGACAGCTTTCTTATTTCCCTGTATGTTGCATTATCAGCCTTTCAGTTGATCTCACTTGCAGACTTCTAATTACCATTTTGGCTTCGTTTTGCTTTATATAAAAACAACTAAATTGCGCTCGTTACAAGTTTATTTTTGACGTTAAAATGATATATTTATCACACATATGATAAGAACAAAAGTAACTATATTTGAAGAAGCTCGGATCTCTAGTCAGATAAGAGTTTAGTTTTAATTTTTGTAGTTGTAGTTGTTATATATGATAGAACAACTTCTTGAAATGTCATTAATTTCTATCCTGCATAAGGGTTGGAGTTGGTATATTAATTGTCAAAGTCTTGGACTGCTACGTATTCTGAAGACTGCCAATTAAGTTGCAGGCAAAGATGATCAGAGAGTGACTGATAAGATGTTATTTGGATGGATGTTAAATAGTTTTGATTTTTGTAGTTCAAAGTTATAAATAAGTAACAATTTTTGGAAAAGCTCGAGACTCAGACTCAGTTCATTATCAAGGGTTGATGGGTCATAGGATCTGAAAAAGTGTTTAGTTTTTGATTTCTACTGTTATGCTTTATTCTTTATTAGCTCCGTTATTCCTGCCAACATTCGAGTAAATATATACATAAAACAATACAAAAATTTAGGCCGCATGAATCAGAGGCGGAGTCCACTGCTTTTTACTTCCACTCGAATATAATGAAAACAAAAGTATGAATCATTAGAGCGTTTATTCGTCTTCTTCCAAATCGTAATATTTCAAAATCCTAAAACAGTTTTCCTGCATTTTAACCTTATGTGTAGATCATTAGGGCTCTGTACATGAACTTTATGAGAAGATCACTTATTGTCGTGGTACCATACAGTTATCTTATATAATCTGAGGTGCTCCTCAAGCAATTATATTTTCTACATATGTGTTCTTTGAAGAAATTACACAATTTGAAGTAATATTTGACAAAATCCACAAATCAACTGCTAAAATTGTATTTCGATGAAGTATCCACTTTTTGTTTTAACTGGGTACGTACAGTACTCTACATGTAAGATTACAACTAAAATCAATACGGAAAAGGCTCTAAAAAAACGACTGCTGATTGTGTCCAACTAATGTTTTTGTGAGGTCAGCGCAACAAGATAACAATTTGAGATAAGAATTTGCGCTATGCCGTTGGTAAAAAGATTACGGAACGCAACGCGGTACAATGATATTAATGGCAAGAAATTCAATATCGAAGATATTTTATATATGAGTGATTATTCAAAATTATCCAGTAGTTATAATAAGTAATCATGTGATTGATTTTTTTTTTAATCATACAGATCTGCTTTTAATTACATTATATTTTTTTATCATACAAAAGGTTCAACCAAGCAATTAATGAGATACAAATACATATGTACCATTATATGTTGGACATTGGGAAACCAGCAATTGTTGTCTACTAGATTTAATGCTATAAATACCAGAAAATAGGATTAGGTAAAATTAAAAAAAATAAAAGCTTTGTAACACTAACAGTACTAATTAATATTTTCCACTATCGACCGCAATGAAAAATTTCCTACTCTGCAGTACATTTTTTCCATTAATATTTACAACTCCACTCACATTGTTTAATGGACATTTTGATTGAAGTGTAAAATTGAAATAAACCTGCTAAAAATATAGTGAGTGTATGTATTAAAAAAAAGCTCTGGTATCATTTTATAGTTGCCGAGCTGATCAAAAAGCTACAATTTAAGCGAAAATCCGATTTGTTTAATTTTAAAAGGTAAACTTGTTTACGCTGTATTGTATCATCATTAGCCGGCGTGTATTTTTAACGAGTATTTGCTTCAGCACTGCCGTTTTTTCCATGTAACGGGATATATCATTTCACAAATGCTACGTGGACTTGCTTTTAATTAGAAGCTAACATAAACAGGTATTTTATTTCCATGAAAATTATCAATGTTTAAAACTTGATTTTCAAATTAAAAAAAAAATCTAATTGGGACAAATACAATGAAATAAATAAATGTGGGCAGATAAGAAATAATTGGTCTATTAAATTAATTAAATTTAAATAAAAAAATAATTAAATTCTTATTCCTATTTGATATTATTTTTATTCATTCCATATTAACCTAACGAGTTTTAGCGCTATATTTTATTTAAATTACACAGCCTTTGCCTTTTTCGCAACACTAGCACTAAAATATAGTTGTAAAACAAAGTTACCGCGTTTAATTACGTCTTATTCAAGATGACGAAGCAAACTCTTCTTTAATCAACGCTAGTGTAGTAGAAAAAGCAAATTATGTGTAATTCTAATAAAATATAGTGGTAAAACAAAGTTATCGTAGTTAGAAGATTAACTGTTTTTGTTTCACTATACTATAATAGTAATGTACTATAATAGTAAAACAAAACCAAGTGTTTAACCTTCTAATTAAGATAGGAATGTTTTACTACGGATTAAGTGAGAATTTTATGCATCGTAAAGTTATAGTATTTTAATTAAAATTATGTCTAGGTTCACAGAGTTTAGTAAATTTAGCCAATTAATGGAATAGAAAAAGGAATTCATGTAGGAATTTAATGCCTCTTAATTCACCTAGCTATTTAATTTTTACTTGTAGTGGTTTGCAATTTTCGATAAACCGTATGAGAGAATTAAATTTCATTCATTCATTTATCCTTAAATTGAGTAAAGCATCATCTGACAGTTTGGCCTTTCCATTAGGAATGTTTAAAAATAGATAATTATCTAGTTTTTGGATTGGTATTGATTTGGTGAATATTAAAAAAAATATAGCTGTTTATTATGCAATTCACTAGTAAATCTGAGAGACCAATTGTGTGGTACTTGAGGAATTATAAAATTTCCAATTATTTTAGGGACGCCATTGTTAAATTTAATAATTCGATTTTATTAGCCACTAGATGTTTTTCGATGAGATCACTTAAAATAATCTATTTTCTCTTCATACGATCTGGTCGGGATTAATGAGGAGAAGATATATCGTTTATGTTGCTTCTTAGAAATTCTGGTGTCAAAACTTTTCGTGGTTACTCCAGGGGGATGAAAATCACTTGAACGTGTTTATAATAATCTTTAATTTTCTTTTCGAGGTCGGTTAAGGATGATTCACAAAATACATTACATAGTCTAATTAGACGTTAGGCATTTTCTTTAAGTAATTATTCAAAGCGATTATTACATTTAGATATAAAATAAATATCATCAACACTTATTTCATTAATAGCGTTGGCGTTATCTTATTTCATAATTCGAGGCTCTAAGTTATCCAGGCATTCATTAATGGCATTTTTTAATTCAAGTTTAAATGTCTGTAGTATGGCATAAAGCATTTTGTAAAGAGAATCGACGATAATTAATATATTTACTGCCTCATAATTATAAGTGATACATTTTTTGTATTCCATCCTAGTTTTATGTTGTTCATTAAAAAATATATCTATTTCTTTAAGGTCGGAACATCTGATGAATTTTTTGCATTTTCCGAAAATATTTTACAGACATAGTATTTGGAGTTATAGTTAACTTTTTAATTTTTGAATATTGAATTAACGAGGCGGATACATTATGAAACTCCTTAACACATTGAAATAAAACAACACAGTTGGGAGGGCTACACATTTATTGTTGAAAAGGCCATTCAGTTGCTTCATCAAGCAGTATTCAACAATAAATCTGAAACCCTCCGAATAATAATATTAATAAACGTTTTTATTTATTATTTTACAAAGAAGATGTATAAAAGTATAGGCGAAGTTCAGTCAGAATTATATGTTACTCTTCTTCCACTTAACCTATCATAATTAGTCCAGTTGAGTATACAATAATATAACATGAGTATTTATAATTATATAGGTTCACATACCATACCAATCTCAAAGCTCATCTTGGACAACTAATTTACGTATCTGTATTTTGAATGCTGGTATTTTCAGGTTTGAGGGGATTATTTTTTATAACTTATAAATGTTGTAAGTATAACTTCCAAGAAAGAGGGCTGTTTTATGTTTCGGAGGTGATATTAGTCCCCGAAACCTGAAGATTATATTATAAATGTCAGTTCTAAAAACAATTATGTGGTACAAATAGGGAGGCTTTTGAAGACTGATTATCTTATGATATAGTGTGTAAGAGTGAAGTTTTCTTCGATTAGCCATATTCAACAAATTAAGTTCTGAACACTTTCCACTGATGTGATCATACTTTCTTATCGCTAAAATTAATCGTATGCATGAATTTTGGTATTTTTGTATACGGTCTTTCGTCGCATTGTCCAGGCAAGCGCTGTAGACGACATCAGAAAAATTGAAGTGACTTAATACTAGTGTGTCACAAAGGGTGCGTTTAGTGTTTTTATTAAAAAAATTTCTATTAGAGTATATCATTCATAAACTGTTATAAGCTCGCTTAATATATTGACTGATATGATTCTTAAAACGCAAATCACAGTCTAGGATTAATCCTAGGTTCCGTACAGTTTCTATAATTGGTATAGAGATGTTATAGAGTTGAATATTTAATGACTCTCTAACATCAGACAGAAGTTTCTTAGGACCGAATAAAATGACAGATGTTTTACTTGGCTTTATTATTAAAGAGTGTTTTTTTTTGGATATCATAGAAAGATTAGAGAGGTCGTTGTTTATATTACGATTAGCCATGATCAAGTTACTGTATGAAAATGAATATAAAATTTGTGTATCATCAGCATACTGAACGCAAGAGCAAAAGTTAAGCGTAGAGGGAATAAAAGATGAGTAAATAGAAAATAAAAGAGGCCCTAGAATTGAGCCCTGAGGCACACCCGCAATAATATTTAGTTGTCTGGACGTGATAGGATTTATTCTTACCTGCTGCTGACGATCAAAAATAAAACTGCTGACTAGGTCTAACGAATTTAGATCAAGGCCGATATATTTTAACTTTGCTAATAAGAGAGCGTGATTTAGAGAATCAGATGCCTTACTGTAATCAACTAGTTTTAGAAAAGACAGTAATCCTCTGTCAATAGCGTTAATTATGTCATCGGTTACTTACAGTAAAGCAGTTGAGCAGCTATGAGCTGCTCCTAACTGTGTTGTTTTATTTCAATTTTCAATTTTTATTTTATCTCTTTATTTGAACATATAATTAATATTTCCTAATTTCTTAATAGTTTTAAAATATGATTGTATACATTTTCGTTTCTGTAATTATTGTAAGATCACTAAGGACGTTCCGTTGGGTACAAAAAGCCCACTGATATTCCAAATCTCTTATTTCGTACAATTTACACTTTTTTATCTCCTAATTTGTAAACTCAACATAAGATATCTATTTTAGAATGTGTAATTGTTTGGATATGTATAAAATATAATTACAATTCGTACGTAATATAAGAAACTTACAAAAACTACACGAGCTTGAACTAATCCCAACATTACACAAAAACCCAGCCATCATTGCCATAACTGAAAAATGGCTAAGCCCAGAAGATTAAAATGTATATTCCTCAGAAAATTATAATGCAGAATACAACTCGAGGAAAACACAAGGTGGTGGCCTAGCTATATTCATTGATAAAAAAAACAGAATATAAAATTATAACAAACAAGGCAATAAATAATAAAGAAATATTAAAAATACAAATCGATTTAGATAACGCTATAATAAAACTCATATACAAACCACCCCACATAAATACAGAAATTTTGACAAATTTATTAAGAACCAAAATTTTATATAAACACGAAAGACACATAATAAAGACATAGAAAATGTAAATAACAAAACAATAGACAGCCTAGATGCACTTTCAAAAATACTACCAAATATTAAAAACCACAACACCACAATAAAAAGAATCAAAAGATCAAGAACAAATCCTTGGATAAATGAAGAAGTAATAAAATATATAGATGCGCGAAAAAAACTATCAAAGAAGTACCATTTGCAACAAAACAACTCCATTATAAAAGAAAACTACAATAAACAAAAGAAATTAACAAACGAAAACATTAATCAAGCCAAAACAATATATTATACAAAACTGTTTAACAAAAATAGAATTGACCCCCAAAAAATATGGAACCAAATAAACCAAAGACACAAAAACAAAACATACAAGAAATTATTAAAGAAGGTAGAACAACAACTAAATAATATGAAGAAATAGCAAACGAAATAAATATATACTTCACTCAAATAGGCCAAAAACTAGCATAGAAACAAATTAAAGAATTTCCCAAATTATCAAATGAAACAACGATCACAAATACAGACGAAACAATTACAGAATTTAATCCAACAACTGAAAATGGAATCAAAACAATTATAAGAAATCTCAAAAATAACACAGCCTTCGGATTTGACAAAGCCACAAACAAAATGTTAAAAGAAAATAGTACCAAATTGACACCCATATTAACAAACATTATAAATCAAATATTGAAAATTGGAACATACCCAAATTACATAAAAACTTCAATCATAAAATCAATATATAAAAACGGAGATAGTACCAAACCAGAAAACCATAATTTGATTGAATTAAAACACTTGGTATGATTTCACTTGTTATTTATTTTACTCCGACTAGTTTCGACTATAAGTCATTCTCAAGGAGAAATGTACATTTACTAAAATATGTAGACCAATAAAACATAAAACATATTTATTGACAAATCTTGTACATATTTATGTACATTAAAATGATGAATAATGAATGAGTTGTTAATGTATTAATCTGTCAAAAGTCTTTCTGCCTTGTTTTGTCCAGTCATATGGAGTCAGTCTTTAATGAGTAGATGCATGAAATGAAATCAAAAATGGTAGAATATGGGTAATTAAATTTAGGGATTATGTTTCGGTTTCTATAAAGACTGTAATATGTAGAAGTTAAAAGGATTTTTGGAGAATTTTTCTGATAGGAATCGAAGACGTTCTAGGATAGGGATAACTAAAGTAGTCTCATATAGGAGCTGATTGGAGGGATTGTGTAGAGGATTAAGAGGATGACGGAGTTTTGTTAGGGTACGAAGGGATGCTTTCTCGCTAACTTCAATATTACGAGAGGTTGGATTGCTGGGGTTGGGATAGAGGGCACTATCATAGTCAAGTAGTGGGCGGCAGATCATCTTGTAAATTTTTACGGCGCTTCTGGTATTGATACCATTGATTTTGTAAGTTAAACTTCTAAAGCATTTTGCTCTAGAAGTAATTTTGCTTTTTGTTATGGCTGTACGTTTTTTAAAATTATTTTTTTAATCTATAGTTATGCCCAAGTACTTAATGGAAACTGAGGGAGGGGTCGCAGTTTGAGAAATATGGACTTTGTGAGGTGAATTATTGCTGCGATGATAAGGGATTAGAAGCTATGATTTGTGGGGATTGATTTTAATGCGCCATTTTGCAAACCATCATTGAAGGGAGCATGCGTGATTAGGGCAGTGCCATCTGCTAATTGCAGGAGGTATTTGGATGTATTAAAGTAGAGGATTAAGGTTGTAGATATCAGCACAGAAAATGTTACAGATCAGAGGCGAGAGAGTGCTTGTTCGGGAGTAAAGGGAGATTAGAATGAATGATTTTGACTTTTAGGGATCTATTACAGAGGAATTGTTTAATAATGAAAATTATATGAGGAGGGATATTCAGGAGGTGACACTTGTATAGTAAGCCTTGATGCCAGACAGACTAAAAAGCTTTCTGGACATCAAAAAATAGAGCTTTGTCTTCAAGGTGGGATGTTTGAAAATTTGATACTAGGATAGTGAGTGTAAGGGAAGTTGATATGTGGGGAAGAAAATCAAATTGGTATTTGGGGATGTGATTTGAAATTAGAGAGAGGATTTTGTTTTTTAGAAGGGATTCGTAGATCTTTACAATAACATGTAGAAGGGTAATATGGCGGTATCTGGATAATAATTTAGAGAGTTGGTCGGGTTTGCGGATATAAATTACAATTCCTATTTTCCAAACGTTCGGGAAGTATTTTTTTTAGACAGAAAATTGATGTTGTAAAGGATGTGGAATGGAAAGGATTTTTGGATGAGTCTGTGTATGTGGTCATATCCAGTCGCTGTATTTTTTCCTTTATGTAATATTACCAGTCATTAACTTTTTTAAAATGAGTCCGGTCAAAGTTGGGGTCTTGTGTCATTGAATAGGTCATGTTAAAATAAATTATCAGCAAATTTTTGGGCAATTACGTCAGGGTCTGTAAAGGTCTCGTTAGTTGTCGAGTCAAAGATTTTCTGTAACAAGTCTGTTTTTTTTGTGTTTACTTAGTTTTTTAATCTCCGACCAATTTTTTTTTCCTTTAGAGTCGTTAATTCTGCTACAAGTTTTTATCCAAACGTCCGTCTTTAATTCATTTATAAGTGTTTTAATATCTTTGTTTAGCTTGTTAAATTTTTGTCTAAATTCAGTTGTGTCCGTCATTTGTATGTCTCTGTACAATTGTCTTTTAAATTTGATAAGTCAAAGGATGTATTTTGGGAGAGGATATTTATAAAATTGTTTTGCTATTTGGGGTATGTTATGTATAATGGAAGAAGAGAGGATTTCACTAAAGTGGGTGATATAATTAGGATTAATGGAAGGATTGGCGGTAATATATTCTAGAATTTCTGATTGAACTCTGTCTGTGTTGCATTTATTAAAATTATAAGTGAATGTGGGAATTTGTTGAGGAGGAACTAGTGGGATTTTATTTGAAAACGGATGGCAAGGTGGTCAGAACTCAAATCTTGGTCTAGATTGATGGAGTGCATAAGGTGTTATTTTATGTACAAAATAATACATCGGGGGTGGTGGCTTGTGAATTGTGAGTAGGAATGTATATGAAGCTTGAGTTGGAGAGGAATGAAGACAAATGACGATATTTGGTTTGGTTTAAATTAAAATCACTTAAAATAATGGCGTTATCAAAAAGGGATGCTTTAATAAATATGGAATCATCGATTGGGGAATGAGGATCTATATAAACTAGGAACAAAATGATTTGGAAAGAGGAATATGATAACGTAAAGTGGAGACATTTATTGAGTGGGTTGTTGATTTTAGAGGGATTAGATTTGCCAATTTTGATGGAAGGATGAGCTGCCCCTCTGACGTTATGATTGTGAATGCTAACTGGAATTTGCAAAAATGGCCAGTTTTGAAATAAGAAGGGACGTTGGGATTTGGTTTCAATAAGCATACAAACATGTGTAGTATTATTGGAAAGGTAGTTATAAAGGATGTAGGATTTGTTAGCTAGCGAGTTTATATTGGAATAAATTAAGTTTAGATTACTGAACATTAATAACTGAATGTGTTGTGCGAAGTCCTTCGATGGGGCAGTGGGGATAATGTTGGGTGCAGTTAGATCAAACATACGATTACCTGAGAAAGATGCATGTGCATCTGCTTTATATGAGATCATGAAACGAAGTTTTTTTTGAGTGCCTGTCTGTCGGTATTAGTAGGGTTGTTAATTTCTGCTGTATACGTGTCGAGAATATGATCATAAAGTGTAAATGGTTTATGTATGCGTGATTTCTTCATGTGTTCGTCGTCAATGTCGGATGATTTTTTATTGGTGCAGTGAATTTGAATATTGGGATCCCTTCAATGGGTTGTCGAGGACGGTTGGGCTACTTGATTGACCAGGCGCCGTGATCTTCTTTGCCACATGACCTGCACTTGGCTGGAAGTTGTGTTGGACAGGCAAAGGTGAAATGTTCACCCGCACACTTATCACAGCGAATTTTATATTTGCAATCCGCTGTGATGTGTTCAAATTTAGAATATTTGGTGCAGGGTGCAGGAAGTGGTTGTGGTGCCATACTTTCTTCAACTGGGTAGACTTTGCACATATATTTAAATTGTTCTTGTAGAAGTATACGAATTGTGTGATGCAGTAATTATTCGCACCATTCTGTGTTTTTGCCCAGTAGCTTTAGATATTAGTTTACGGCAGAATCTGTGTTCGATGCCAGCCGAATTTAAGTGCGCAATTATAACCGCGTCTTATATCTCGGGCTCGGGCGATTTTACGACGGCGCTGCAGGTTTGAGCTCACGAGGCGCGGAGGTTGACAACACGAAAGAACGTACGATGTTTTTTCCTTGCAATATTTTAAGATTGTTCTCGCACGTGGCTCTATCGCGATTCGATTTAACAATGAATTCCGTTTTGGTTTTGATAGAGATGACCTCTTTATCATTTACGTTAGTGATCCATAGTTGAACCATCTGTAGTCGAGTATATTCAGTGAGAGTGGTAAAGTTGTAAGTGTTGTTGTATTGTTGTGTGTGGAGTGTAAATGTTGTTGGAGATGATGTTTATGTTGTTGCTATTAATGATATTTAGGGTGTATGGATGTCTAGTGTGGTGTTACTTGTAAATGAGTGAGATGTGTCCATATCTGAGCTGCTGTCGGAGTCGCCTGCAGGCGAGGTTGGTCGTTGTTTAGGTTCCTGTTCGTTGTCACTTTTCTTGGGACGGCCTCTCGTCCGCTTGTCACTTTTCTTAGATTTAGTTTTAACTACCGACGTAGCAGGGTGTATGATAAATTAGGACCTCATCAATGATACATTATTGGATATAAATAAGAAATACAATATTTTATTTGAAATATTAACTAATTGTATAAAAACGTGTTTTCCTATTAAACATATTAAAATTTAATAAAAAAACTAAAAATCAACTGGTTCAACGATGAACTCAGGAAAATGAGAGAACTTGTACATCTAGTTCTCCCACTTGTATAGAAATAATCCTTATAAAGATTTAAAAGAGACAAAGAAACGCGCTGACCACAACTACAAAATGGCAACAATGAATACCAAAAGAAACGTTGCAGATTCCTTTATCCGAGGTGTGAGCATACCCCCACCCATCTAATATATACATAAAAAACCTAAAAACTACATACAGTTCGAGCATTTCTATTTTTTATGTACAAAACTTTCTGCTTGTTTTTTTTTTGAAGAACTAAGACGTGATATTGACAGAAGCAAAAACTTTTAAAGGGCGACAGTGATGAAAATAAATATGCTTCTTATCAACTATCAAACAAATAAAAGAGTTAGACTTGTTTTACTGAAAAATTACTAGATAATAAGGATTTTATTACAAAATAATTTTTATATTTAACACAATTTAAATCTATTTTATATTATAAAATTTCAAGAGTATAATGTTTCTGTAATTTATATGCTTCTGTTGGGTGTACGAGAGGCGTCTATCCTAACCCTTCAATAAATAAAACAATTCCATTTTTTTAAATATGAACTTGTTTATAAAAATATTAAAACATGAGCAAAACTACTTTCTTCTTGGCAAATGTTTATTATGGAACCCTTGCTTATAACCTTTTTGTTAGAGGTGTAATAGTGGCCTCCACCTACTTTAAATATACATACAAACTTTAGTACGATCACTTTTTAAATTTATTTATAAATATAAAGATTTAAAAAAAACTGTTAATATAGTTTTAAACAACCATATTTGCTTCATCGCATATTTTTCTCGACGATCCAGGCAAATGCCTAGGTAAATCGTTTCCCACATTTTTAGATTTTAACACACGTATCAATCCTTCGCTTATTTGAAAAGTGTGTAAAAATATTTTTTTACAAACAGAAACTTTGCATGTTTTATAATTTAAAGAGTACGTAAAACTCATTTCTCTATGAACCTTTTCCGTTTCTCCGACGTCTTATTTTGAAAGTAGAGCGTTTAATCGCTTTGTTTACCAATATATTTTGCTTAATTAAAGTCTCCTAAGTTCTAAAACATTTCAAAAATACGTTTTTTTTTTTGTATTTCATTTATGTTTTTTAAGCAGTCTTTTCTACATTGGCAGTCTTTATTTTGAAAAACTTTGACAGGTATGATTTTTCCCGTTTGTATATCGTATCTTTTCCCCAAATTTCGTTTAATTTTACGACGTTTCTAAATATAAGTGTCACTTCTGTTATATCTGAGTCCTTCCTTCTCTGAAGCTGTTGTTTTGTAAATTCTCATTCTCAATTAGTTATTCTTCTTCTGTTGAAGAATTAAGTTCTAAAATTCTCTTTTTTTGTATATTTGTTGTATGATTTTAAATCTTCTTCACTTTCAGAATCAAGGAATCTTGTTCTTTAATTAAATGTCATTTTTTAAATTTTAATTCAATAATATAATGTAATTTAAATTACCTCCATCACTTTTTTTAAGATTTTGGGCCGCACTTTTGACATTATCAATAAAAAGTGGACTTGGGTCACATTCAAAAATATGATTTTCAGTATTTATATTATTATAAAAAAAACGTGTTAAAAAATTTTCAGATATATTAAATATATTTCAATGCCGATTTATTTTTTTGACAGTTCAGCATAAACAACAGCATGAAGAATGTATTAGTTAATTAGTAGTGAAAAATAAATCTGTATTCTATTTTTCTTAAATTATGTATATGTGGATGGGCATTCACTTTACAACTTCCAGTAAAAAACTTAAATCAGTGCACTGTTCTATTTCTTAAAATAAAACAATCCTCTGGAGATATAAGTGATTAGTCATTTCATTTCATAAATAAATAATAATTTTCTCGTTTCTAGATATTGCACGCTCTCTTTAAAGCTAACTAATTAAATCCAAAGAGGCAACATTCTGTCATCTAGATGTCTGAATGCGCAAATTACCAAATCGCTTGAATGCAAATACATCACGGTACGCATAAATAACGCCGGCGTCGGTCGGAGCCAGTTTTAGGAGGTTGTAAATCTTTGGAGACACTGTGACATAAATACTCGCGATATAAAGGGAATAAACGTTAGAGGGTAGGTCCTCAGATACACTCCCGAGACGCCAGAAACAACAACGCAATCGTCGCGTTTCAAAATTGCTTAAATTTTGTACGCGCAATATTATCCAATTTTGTTTGGCCCGGCGCATCCACCAAAAGCATATATTAATAATGCACGTATTATAGTAAATTGAGTTAACTTTAAATGAAATAATAAATAAAAAATTGGTTTTGTAATATATGTAATTTATAAAGACCTTCTAAAAATGAATATTAAACGTGGCCGTATTAAAATAAATTGGGTTAAGTTAAGATGAAAAAATAATAAAAATTAGAGGAATAAGTTATTGCTTTTGTAATAAATGCGATTTATAAAGATTTCAATTTAAAACACATATAAAATCCAACCTTTGATAATAATTAATAAAAATATCGTAATAATGTTATTATTGTTTATTAGAGGTACACGAATAGAATTTTTATTAGAAAATACATCGAATTTATTTTTATTCATTAGATGTACTTTTAGCACACTGGGTACTTATTATCAACAGCTAACAATATATATGTAGGCAATAATAAATTGCGAAGAAAAATATTAAAACCTGTAAAATGTAATTATGCTAATAATAGTAGGAAATATTTTCTGTTAAACAATAATGGCACATTAAATACTTAATATTAACGACTTAGTCAACATATAAATCACTTAAATTAATGAAGTTGATATCGGGTACATCCAGGCTCGATTTTATTTACCTATTGATTATAATGCAAATATTATGTATCAATTGATTAATATTTTTATAATTAAATTATTTAGTGCTCGGCATTAATTAATATATTGTTTATTATAGTACTGGTTAATACGAGGTGCCAGCTGTTTCTATGATGTTTGCATTCCATGTGCTCGGAGCGTACATGCCAATTAATTACCTACCTTTAGTAAAATAATAGACTAGTAGCAAATACAAATCAAATTAATTGAATATGAACTAGCTATATATTATAATACCGAAATTAAATCTATTTTGCTGCATATGAAACAAAATCAAACGTCAACAACATGAAATTGCTTTTTTTGGGAAATTTTGAATTATTTTTTAAATTAATTAATTATTTCACTGTTATTATTACCATGATATCTTTTTCAATTATATCTGCCTTATATTGTTAAAGTTTTAATTATTTTGAAAATATGATTTGCTTTTATATGTCTCTATTTGAGTACCAAAAGATTAATATTTATTTGATTTTCAAAAAGATTTATGATTTATTTATATATAATCCTCTATAAAATACATATTTTTCCTTCCAAATTATTAACATTGCAGTAGTCTTCAATATATTTTACTGTATTATTTCAACTTTAAATATACATTTCAAACAATATTTGTTTATTATCAATAGTTAAATGTTATGAATTTTGTACTTTAATAAAACTACTCTACTGTTTTTTATATCAATATTGAAATTGCAACAATAACCTATTGATAATTTACATATTATTTCATGTATATTTTTATTGTTCGAATAAAACAATAAAGCAATAGTAGTCGAATGTAATTATTATTTTATTCAATTTCACATAAAAGTTTTATAATAAATATTTACTTAACACGTTCGCCGCCAAGCGAATATTTCACATAAGTGCTGTTTTGAATCCCGCGTGACCGCCGGCGATCATAGCTAATATAAGGAATAACTACAAATTATATCCCCTGCGTGGAAGAAACGACGACTATATGACCGCCGGCGGTACATGTGGCGGTGAACGTGTTAAATATAAGTGAAACACACTAAGCTTAATTATAAACTTTTTATTAACATAATGTTTCACAAAGTGATGAATAAAAAATCAATATAAGATATAACTTTACATAACTTAAAATTTTAACATGCGATTGAAATACGCTGACTTTGTTTCACCAATATAAAAAATTAAAATTTAACAATAATATCATCCTGTTTTCAATCTCAAGTAATTGAAGATGTACCATCATCAAGAAACAATGTTAACAGTCGAAGCAATTTTGGAATGATTTCGTATTAAAGTATTTTGGTTTGTTCTACTAATTTAAGTTAATTTATAGTTCTCTTAAATTTTCTGTAATACTAGTAAATATAATCGCTTATACAATTTGAATTTTGTGTTAAATATGAGAGCTTTATTATATATGTATGAATTTTAAATTGAATCGTATCAATTTTTTCTTTGCAGGATTTGCACGGCGTAGATCTGGAGGAATTTAAGTACGGTGGAACGAACATAACTGCCTTCAGGTTGGTGGACCCGGAGGGTGTGGATGTTAAGAGGATTGTCAGAGATTGGAGTCTCACCGATGGCAGGGGCAGAAAAACGGATAATAATTTGGTAAGTGCACCACCAATTTACGTTATCTTCTCGGAACATACATACTGCGAGATTAAACTAATTCCCTTCAAAGTTCGTGTGACCACTGAGACGTCGATGGTGCTTGTCTTGAACACTACAAGCTCGCAATTAATTGCAGTTGACCACATCTTATTATAATTGATGAATAAAGTGGAGTTAATAATAATACATATGCATCGTTGCCTTGTTTTCAAATTTACGTTTCGTATATGAAGAATTTTTCAATTTACAAATATATTATTGACAATGAGCTAAAGATTTTTAAAATTCTGTTTATATGGGTGTAGATGAATTAGGCAATAATTTTAAAATATAATTTTTGCACAATAACATTTTGATAATATTGTCTTAGCTATAAGGAGTAACAATAAGTAATTATTAATATTAAATTATAACGCCGTTAGTGCAACAATGTTAGTTCGGGTCAGCAGTTGGATGGGTGACCGGAACCATTCACTATTGGGATACAATTAATGGTGCTTTAAAGTGACGGGGGCGATCCTTTAAAGTAACAATCTTATTTACACACACAAATTACACATGGCGGAAGGACCTCGTGGTCGATAGCCTAACACTACTACTACTACTATTAAATTATAATTACCAGCTATAATATACATGGTGTATCAAGGCAGCGGTTGAAAACGTTTAAAAAAGTTAATGAATATCTAAAGGAGAGAAAATATCATATAATTAGAGAAGAAGTAACAAGAAAAGAAAACTGTTTTTTTTAATATTAATACAGCAAAAAAAGGAAGATGAACTTCAACAAAAAAACAGCGACAACCGTATGCGCCGACGCTACATCATCTTCTGCTTCACTTTATGTAGCGACATATATTACTTACTGTGCTACTTACTCGATGGAACAAAGAGTTTAAATTCCAAATAATAATATACTTCTTGTATTCCATATATACTTCAGATAAACTGTAACATGTTTTGACCCTTACTGTAGGAAATTTTGGCATTAATGATGTCATGTGCATTGATTAGATCTTATAGGTTTTTAAGAAAATATTCCTCCTTGCTCATTGCATGTTTTTTTTTTTTAGTTGAGCTAAAGACTTTTTCTAAAAAAAATTGATTGGTGTAATATCTTCTGTGTGATTTCTCCTGTGGTTATGCAATTTTCTGCCAATCCTGTGTTTGCTGATGTTTTAAAATTTCTATGTTTACGTTATCTTGATTCAAAATTTCTTCCTGTTTGTCCTATGTAGAAAAATTTACAATTTACAGCACAAAAAGACGAAACGGCAACTCAACTTGCTGATGGAGCCAATAGTGTGTAACGAAAACAAAACACAAAGTCTTGCAACTACAACTTAAATAAAATTAAATGAAGCGGTTAAACAGAACGTTATTTCATAGAGTAAAGATAAATAAAAATGCCGTATATAAAACAATGAAATACGGCGAAGAAAACAGTGTTCCTCAAAGTAACGAAAACAAAACCTGTAATGAATTAGATGTGGATAACACTGATTTCTGGTCACTGCTTGTGCGACCAAGATGACCCATGTCAAAGAAAATAGGCTTTGATGAAGAGTTAAGCCTACAAGAAAATAATCTCATCATTATGAGATAATGGGAATCAGTGTAAGTATGGCACTAATTTTGTTTACTAAAAGTGCACAGGTAGTTCCATTTCAGATGTACCCACACTAGTCTTTTAGGGGCTGCCTTTTTGAAAACTTTGGTTGTCCTATAATTGCGAGGACGATATAGTATTTTGGCTAATATCAAAGCTCTCATTACCTTTCATTGTTGTTTTCCTAGATCAGCTTTTGACAATAGTACCAATTATATATCACAGAATAGGCCTTAGAAGCTCTACAGATTTTCATTTTGAAGTGAAAACGAATACATAAGTTAGAGTATTTATACACGTGATATTCTTTTCATGATCGTATGTGAAACTCATCTTGGAAACTATTAGCGACATAAAACATAAGAATAATGTCACTTCAATTTAAAACTCTTAGCTTCTTTACGATATTTAATAATAATAATAATAATAAATAAATTTATTTCCCAACGGAAACACTTAAACAGGAAATTTCATAACTTATAATACTGTATACAACTTATAAATAATATAATATTACATAATTCCGTAATAATTCTATTATAGCTGATTGAATGTAATCTCGTGCAATATTGTTAAAATCAAGTAAATTTTGGCAAATTTCTCCAAAGGATGTAAAAAAAACTCACCCATCTTAGTCGAGTTTTTATCTTACTTCAAAAAACAAGAAATACTACAATATAGTTCAAAATTAAAAGGACAAAACATATTTCTAAATCACGACCGCACAGAATATGAAAGAAAAAACCACAATATCATTTGAAAAAAGCAAAAGAAAATGAAAATAATAACAACTGTTACATAAAGGGACAGAAATTGTATATAAATGGTAATTATTATACAGTCGATCAACTATCTGAGCATAATTCAGAAAACAGTTACGATGATGATGGGACAAAGTCATATAGTGCACCAGCGACACCGAATACTGAAATTGTAAGTGCATTGGAATACGAAAAAGGACAACATACTCCTCTTACATCGGTTTGCAGACCAACATCAAAATCCAACATACTGGACGCAAAGGAGGGCGATAAAACGAATGTGGTTAAAGTATTAATTTCAAAAAATAAACCAAAAAACTCGATCAGATGGTAAAACAGATAACAGAAAATAAGGACATATTGTCGTCTTCAGTTTATTTTAATCTCACTCAGAATATATTTACTAATAATTTATTTTTTTTAATTATTTTAGGCTAATTTTAATCCCAGTACGAATAACAGATTTAAATATCTCTCTCATACATATAATGTACTCGATATTTTCTTTAATTTAAACATTTATTTTATTTCATACTAGATGTCTTAATTATCATTTAGCTTTTTATCCATATGTTTATTCAGTTATTTACTTATTTATAAATTAATTATACTTACTAACATTAATCTTAGAAATAATATTAATGATTTAATTTTAATTAACGCATTTTATTAAATTTAGTTCTTTCATTAATGTTCATATTTGTCTGACTTTATTATTATAGAATGTACCAAAATCATTTAAAAGCTTGTCATTTAAATATTCGATCAATATCAAATAAATTTGATTTATTTAAAGGTTATTGTTATGTAACGAACTTCGATTTAATAACTATCTCAAAAACTTGGCTATCTGATTTTAACGCAAGTAGTGCACTTTTTTTCTCTTATACGGAATGATCGACCAAGTCATAGGGGTGGTGTGGCGGTTTACATTAAAAATGATTTTGATTACTCAATTGTGCATGTCGAATCATCACCATTCCTTGAGCAATTATGGTTAAGAATAACTATGGGCCGTAAAACGATCGCAATAGGTGTGGCATACCGACCCCCAAGAGGCGATTTTAATGAATTTTTAAACACATTCGAAAAATGTCTATTTGAATTTAGTCTTCACCATGGTTTTATCTTATGTTTAGGCGATTTCAATGTTAACTTATTACATATGACCGCATCTGGTAAATCGTTTTGCGCATTACTCCTTGTCTCTTAAACAACTGATATCCGAACCTACTCGAATAACACCGACATCAGAATCATTATTAGATTTAATTATAACTAATGAATGTACAAGTATAAATAAATCAGATGTGTCAGATGCAAGTGATTTGTCTAATCACTCGTTAGTTTATTGCGAATGTTTAATGAACTATAGAACGGTCGAACCAAAAACAATAAATGCATGTGATTTTTAAACACTTCAATTACGATTCATTCATATCCGATTTATATAAATTAAATTGGTTTGAAATTTTCAATGTGGACGACATTAACAATAAATTGTTACTATTTAATAAAAAGCTTTTGATGCTAATTGATAATTAAAAATATTCCATACATAAAAAAAAACGGCACCTTGGTTAACCTATAATTTAAGGCAAATGATGAAAATAAGAGATAACGCTAGTAAAAGGTACAAAAGAACTAAAAATCCAGCACACTTTGAATTTTACAAAAGCATGCGTAACTTAACAAACAAGGCAATTCGTGCTGAACAAAGAGCTTATCTTGAGTTTTCTTGTGGAAATGCTAGAAACAATAAAAATAAATTATGTTCCGAGTTAAAGAAACTTAACGTTTATAGGAAGAAATCTGCAAATAGACCAGGTCACCTCAAAAACGTAAATCAAATTAACCACCATATTTTGAATCAGGTCACTCCATTACCTCCCGACAAAAACACACTAAACTGTTATAATAACAGCACAATATCAAACTTTCATAGTTTATTAAAATTTGTTCCTGTTACAGAACTGGAAGTGTTAAATACTATCAACTCTATAAAATCGAACGCTACAGCTATTGATGGTATTAATATTAAATTAATTAAATTGTGCTGTCCTGCATTACTAGAATATATTACGCATATTATAAATGCATGCATAAACAACAGACACTTTCCAAACCTGTGGAAGGAATCATTGGTAGTACCTTTGCCGAAAAATAACAATCCTGAAACGGTTAATGATCTAAGGCCCATAAATATATAACCGGTTCTGTCAAAAGTCTTAGAGAAAGTTTTAGAAAAACAATTACGTACTCATTTAGAAACTTACGAAATTCTCCCTAATTTTCAATCGGGATTTAGACCTGGACTCAGTTGCTGTAGTGCCCTTACTTATATCATAGATGATATTTTGCATTCCACTGATTGCGGTAAAGTGACTGCCCTTGTTTTGCTAGACTATAGCAAAGCATTTGATACGATACATCACGAAATATTAATATCTATTCTGCGTTATATCGGGTTTGGATCAGATGCAATTAAACTTATGCGCAGTTACTTTGATAAAAGGATGCAAAGAGTGATGATAGATACCACAATCTCATCCTCTCTTAAAATAACATCTGGTGTGGGCCAAGGTAATATTCTGGGTCCACTGATTTATTCCATCTACACATCGTCTTTGCATTCTGTTATTTCCTACTCCTCATATCATTTGTACGCTGATGACACTCAATTATATATTTCATTTGATATTCAAAATATTGATGACGCACAAAATAAACTTAATACGGATTTGAATAAATAATAAAACCTCGGATTATACCTTGACTCTAGGCTCAAATTTAAAGAAAATACTAATCATTTTCTACGCAAAGCATACATCGCATTAAAAACCATATTTTTAAATAGACATATTCTTAACAAAAATACAAAAATATTGTTATGCGACACGTTGGTACTTTCAAACTTTAATTATTGTGATACACTTTATAATAATTTTATTGAATAAAAAGATGTGTTAAGAATTCAGAGGATGCAAAACTCGTGCATGCGACTTATTTTTGGTGAACACCGAAGAGCCAGAATATCTCATAGACTGCGTGATTGCGGGTGGTTGAACATGTATAATCGGCGTAAGTTACATGCTGCTTGCTTTTATTATAAGGTACTTTATACAAAATGCCCACCATATCTGTATAATAATGTTACCTATCGAAGTGACGTACATAATATTAATATCAGGAGTCGTGGTCTTCTATCAATTCCGCGACATAAATTGCAACTTTTCAAAAAATTATTTACTTACGCGATAACAGAATGCATGAACTCGGTACCTCTCGAATGGCGAATTGGCAACTACAATAGTTTTTAATACAAATTTTTTCAGGTGTCATATGCTTCACAAAATACTTAAAAGCTGTTTAGATATAAGTTAATTATTATTAATTATTATTTTTAGGGCTTGAAGGAAGAGCAGTTTCGATATTTGGTATTAAAGTACCAAATAGCGAAAATGATTCAAGTCCATTTGACCCAATCTTTGTATATCATTGTATAGCATATTATTGTATATGTATGTATGGTCAATAGATGATTTATTATTATTATTATTAAATGTCAGCATTTCATTGTACGTTATGGTAATGGTAACGTTGTCATGTTGTTATGATTATGGTTTGTGTCACGAGTCATGAATAGAAAGAATAAATATTTTATTGGGTTTTTCAACTTCTGGAGTGAGCGGTTTGGCCAAATAGTCCCGGATTCTATCCATCAAACTCTAATCATAGTCCCAACTTCATTTGCAATTTCGGTCCATTAATGGGTTTTTATGTAGTTATTTGACAAATTTCGATGGGTACCAAGAAATTCTTCAGAGAAAGTAGATCTTGATAGATTTGCCTATACGCTCTCTCCATTTTTACTACAATCATAAATGAGGAGATCGTCTTAATAAGTTCACGACCTGTAGATTTACCTTTTTTGTCGAACCTTCAGCTATTTGTCACGAATTTTAGTCTCTATTTAAAGATAAAAATCTCATTGGTAGCAGAGCACTCTAAAATCGTCAGAGATAAATTACGAATTAATCGCCGATTAATGACCAAATAAAATTGATACCAGTACAACAGAATTAAAACACTTTGTTGTTTCCTTACTTCACTTTTATTTTCAATTGTCAGATGTACATTTCGAGTACCATGTACTCATTATCAATGATCAAATATCAGTCATTTTACATGGTACTCAAAATGTACATCAAACAATTAAAAATAAAAGTGAAGTAAGGAAACAAGAAAGTGTTTTAATTCTATAGTAATAACTTCGCACAACTCACATAAAACCATGAATACCAGTACGATAACCAAGTAATTTAAGACGTGAATAGTATTAATATTGACATTATTTATGAATTAGTGTTTCCTCTTTCGAAGGGCTATTTATGTTTATTAAACAGATCAAAATATTTGAAGCTCCAGGTATCGACTATACGATACAATGCGATTATGAACCATCTAGTTTGTAATATTAAGAAGAGTGTTTCTATTTTTTAATATTGCAATTGCTGCTATGAGTTTGGTATAGCTTCCAGCCTTCTTATCAAATTGGTCAGCGTTTTAGGTAAACTTGTTGAACGGTTTTAGCTTCATTATGTTTGAATCTTTCATGATAATAGAAAATAGTATTGCCGCCAATAAAATTGATGGCTTCCAACCCGTAACAATGAGAAATAACTAAAAGCCAAGGCGTACAACCAATTTATGGAATTTCCGAGGAGCTTTCTTCAATAGGAGTAGTATCCTAGCACTACTGTCGATGATATAAAAGCACGACTAGCAAAACAAAAGTTGAATAAAGTCCACAGAAAAAAAATTTAGTCCAGAAATCGTGCAGAGTACTCGTCATTTAAAATAGGTTGTGTTAAAAATGTGATAAATTTAATGCATCTAAATATGCAATCAATGGGTAATTGCCTTCACGAACTTCAATAACTTTTAAATAGTAATAATATTGATTTTGTATGTTTGTCTAAACACGGGAGGAATTAAAAACTATTAAACTTCACAATTTTGCCGAGAAAATAATATTCACGGATGAGTTGCAACTTTCCCAGTAAAATTTAATTTATTTTGCTCGTGAAATGGTTTTTGAATACGCAGCAGTTGATGATTTCTCAACGGAGATAGTAAATGGAACAAATACACACCTCCTGATGAAGACATTAAAGTGTTTTTTTGCAAACATTGCTTTCAATTTTGATCTCCAATAAAAACCGATGTTTTATTTCTAGACATTTGAAAATTGATTTATCAAATTAGTATGTTAGTTTAAAACTTTGATAGAGTCATTCGGTAATATCTTCCTAGTGAACGAATGCACTAGGATATCTAATAAGAATAGTTCCGGTACAGATAATATTATTACAAACATCTACAACCTTGATTGATAATACAGGCTTTTCGGATAACAATGCCCAAATTAAGGTTTTCCGACATCAGTAGAAATTAATGAAGCCTAAATATAAATTATATTTTTTACTGAAAAAAATATTAACAAATTTAAATGTTGTTTAAATAATTTAGAGTAATGGTCCTGTATTTACAAAGTAATAATGCAGACACACAGTTCACTCTGTCTCTAGAAATCTTCTTTCAACATTGAATACTTGTTTCCCACTTAATGTAGTAAAAAATTTAATTCCAATGTCAGAGGAAACAGAATACATTTAGTTAACTTATAAGAATTTCCTTCTATAAATTCACCAATGTACATAACGTATTGAAATATTACAAACAGTTATATAACCACCATTTAAAACTTGATAAAACCAATTATTACGATAATAAGATAAAATACGTGACGAACAAAAGTTAGACATGATGGTCTCTAATCAAAGAAGTAAGTGGCATCAATAATAATTCTTTATCAAAACAAATGTCAACTATAGATCCAAATTAAATGAATACATATTTTATTAATATCGCAAGCACTGGGATAATCGGCCCAACTTTATCAGACAGAAGGAATGTCCCAAAAAATAACAGCATAATATTTTTGCGCCCGATAACAGTACCGAAATTAAAAATCATAATAGGGAATATGGCAATAAAAAAGGAACGGGTTCGATAGCGTATCCTCTGTTATATTAAAACATTGCATAGATTGTATTATTGACCATTTGTTATTTTTACTTAAAAAATCACTACAGCAGGGAAGTTTCCCAACAAAATTAAAGTTAATTTAGGTTGTAGCAATACTTATAAGCCAATAAGTATTATATCCAAATTCTGAAAAATCTATAAATATATGATAATAAAACAAATGAAGTCAAATTAATATGTATCGTATTATTTAGAAAAATTTATATTCTATATATAAACCTATATAAATGTGTTATTAAGTATATATTATTTTATTGTTAAACCTTAATAACTTGATAGCTTAATAGAATCATCCATCCTACCTATAAAAAAGCCACAATCCTGTATTTACAGGTATTTATGATATTTGGACCAATTTTGCTTTTGTTTCAGAGAAATAAAGCAGTAACATTGGTACAAATGTATGCAGGGAGGGTGAGTGCTCTCTATATTACTCACAAATCTAATCATAAGCAAATGTATGTACCAAGTAAATATTAAATTTATATATTTTTTCGTTTAAAAAATTCATTTTTAATTTAACAATTAAAGAGATTAAATCTCTCTCTCTTGAAAAATAAAAGATACACAAAAAAGTTAATATAGCTAATTTAGTATAAATAAATTTATATTCTATAAATAATTATTACGATCAAACAATTGGAGAGTAGAATGAAGACCAACCACCACTCACCCTATATGTATTTTGGATAGACTATTTACAACATTATATATAAAATCATTAACATCTATACTAATTTTGTATTTATTTTAGGGTTTAAAAGTACTTACAAATAACTCTCTAAACGACTAATTACACATAGTTATTTATTGAATGCAAATTTATTCACAAGCACATGTGTATTAATTTATCTATCTCAGCCACTCTTGATGATAGTTTTCTGTTATTTTTAATTAACTAGAGGGTCTGGTGAAAAGTTAAAAACAAAAAGATATTGTATTTGAAGTTTTTAAAAGTGTTATCAGGGTTGGTGTGTTATCAGGTTTCTTCTAGAGTGGTTCAATTTTGTAAATATCAACTTCAGAAATTTTAATTTTAAAAATTCACTAATGATACGGTCGTTTTATGTGGTATCTATGTGATTTCTTGTCTTACTCGGCTTTTTGTAATTGGTCCGAGTTGAGTCGCAGTTCCGTTGAATTATAGGTGGTATGTTTGTGGTTCCTAATAATCTAGGAATCGGTATCATTAGAAGGTCTGCTGGGCGGCTTTGTCGAGTTAATCGTTACTGCTGTCTTCGCGGATGATTCTTTCTCTGTAATTGCTAATTGGGGCAATTATCTTTGCATTGTCGAAATCGATTCAAACCACTTAAGTTCAGTCACTACTCAAAAAAACTCTAAATTTGTATCCTTTGACGTTTGTAGCATGTTTTCAAAAATTCCAACACCAGAATGTTTAATAATTATTAAAGACATTTTAGACAAACCAAGCATAAACCCTGTAATAAAATCCGAACTTTTTGATGCATTCGAACTATGCCTGAACCAAAATTACTTGCAATTTAACAATAAATTTTTTGAACAAACCACCGGACTGGTAATGGGATCACCATTGAGCCCTCTGCTAGCAGATATACTCATGTCCAGGATAGAAGACAAAATTTTTCAAGCTTCACTTGCTAAAAAACATATCACATTCTGGTATCGATACGTACACGACGTGATTGCCTGCTTCAACGGCACATCACGCCAACTAGATCAATTCAAAAATTTAATTAACAACATTCATCCCCAGATTAAATTCACATTAGAAATAGAAAAAGATAACAAAATAAATTTCCTTGATTTAAAATTAATACATAATAATAATAAAATCGAATTCGACATTTACCGAAAACCTACAAACGTCAACTCTACAATCCCATATCACGCGAATAATCCCATATCCCACAAATTAGCAGCCTATCATTCAATGATACATCGAGCATACACAATCCCTTTATCCGAATCCCGAAGAAACATCGAATTAGACAAAATTACATCTATTGCAAATCAAATGGCTTCCCTCTTACCCTAACAAAATCCATGATAAACAAAAAACAGTACCAATCCACCATATCACACATATATCCCCACATAAAAACACCGAAAATTAACAAGTACCTAACTTTAACATACTATGGCCCCAGTACAGACAAAATTGCTAGTGTTCTCAAAAAACAAGATTATCAAATCGCGTTCAAACCTTATTCAAAATTGACAAATATCATATTTAATGCGAAAGACAAAATCGAAAACAATAAAAAATCAGGAGTATACCAACTAGAATGTCCAGAGTGCAATAGTTTATACGTAGGGCAAACCGGAAGAAACTTCAAAACGAGGTATAGAGAACATTTTCGAGCGTTCAGATTACACCACAACAATAGTTCCTTTTCAAACCACAGCCTAGACCAGAAACATAATTTCCCGCCATTAGACAAGATGAAGATACTGCACACCTGTAATAAAGGCCCAAAACTCGACATGCTAGAAGCATTAGAAATCTCAAGAAAAAGAAAAGCCGTTAACGTTAATCTCTTAAACGAAGAGACTGAATTATATAATTCCAGCTTATTTCAACTAGCATAATCCGCTTAACACAATGCGATCCAAAAATCCCGCTTAATGTACCGCCCTTGAATTTCGCCGTAAATCGCACCGCCCTAATTAACTACCTGTAACCTGCCTATATATACCTCTGTACTTCTAAAATCAATTCACTTGTTAATGGCTTGAAAGAGTCGAAACTATAGTCGAACATAATTCATTAATGTAAAATCATTAATATACCGTGGTAAAAAACATAGAAAATCGTGTTTTATTTCATCCTAATTTGGAAAATGAAATACCACATAGTAACGGTCACCACCATCCTGTTTCGATTCTGTGATTTGCGGCTGTCCTATGTTGAAATGTTTAGGAATTTGTGTGGTGATTTTTCGATATGTTTCGCAGATGTAAAATTTATTTCAATCTGCACATGTGGTACTATAAACATCTTTGTTATCTAATGGGAATGTCTTTGCCTACTTTATCCATTGTTCCTTTTATGTACGGTAATGTCGCATATGATTCCTATTGTTTTTCCTTAATTTGGGCTGCCTTTGGGTGTGCCGGTTGTGAATTAATTTTTTGATGGTCACTACTTTAAAATTGTTTTGTTTGAGAACGGACCAAAGGGTTTCCATTTCGTTATTAAGTTGTCCTTGTCGGTGAGTCTGATTGACCTTGTAATGTTTTGGCTTCGGAGCGAATTTCTGCTGGGTGGTGATTTAATTGTGCATTCAGTTATCGATTTGTTTATGTCTCCTTGCTGTGTCTTAGCTGGCCGCTCTACTTTCTAATTGTTGTATGTACAGAAACTGTAGCTTTAGGATCTTTGGGTGCTTGAGTTTCAGGTGGTTCAGGAAATCATCTATTGTTTCTTTAATATGAGCCACAATTTCTGTTTTAGATTAGTTTTTAGCACGTTCACATGAAAATCTTCCATTTAAAGGACAAGCGCAGTGCAACAGTAATAATGAACAGAAAGATGTTATTAGAGGATCCGATATAAACAAGAATAATCTTTCATTCAACTACCTATTTAGAAAAACTCACCAAAACCAAAATCCAGAAATCAATGGAAAATAAATAATAATAAGTTTATTTATGCAAAGATACACAATTTCCACATCAATAAACAAGGATCCACAAAAGATATAATCTTGTGCGTGGATATACAATTTAAAATAGCGCATTTGAAGTATAATTAAAATAATAAAAGAAAAATAATAAAAAATACAATATTAATTATAATTTACAATATTAATAATAGAAATAATATTATATAAATAATACAAGGACAATAGCATCACAAGTAAAGTTAAATTAACAGTAATTAATCGATGATTTATACGGTTTAAGTATTAATAATAGTCCCTCAAAGTTATCACTGTTTGTGTATATACAGGGTGTGGCACTTAAGACGCCTCAGACCATAGCTCCCTTACGATAAAAGCTATCGAAAAAAATCTAAGAGCAAAGTGGTGCATAATTACCGTCGCTATGTTTAAACAAAATTTCTAATCATCAGTGGCGTGCCATGCTCCAGTGGCGTACCAAAATTATGTTTTTTTAAATGGAATGCTCTATTTTTTATTGCAGATTTGGAAAGTGCTCGGAGAGTACTTATTTTTTTATCTGACATGTTATACCCTTCACTTTAACGGTTTCGCTGTTATAACCCTTTCTTTCGATAGCTTTTATCGTAAGGGAGCTATGGTCCGAGGCGTCTTAAGGGCCACACCTTGTATTTTAAGTTCACATTTAAAATTTTTGTTCCGTTTTCACACTTTTAATATAGTCAGGTATTGCATTAAAAACCTTTGGCAAGATATAATCGAGTGATCTTTGGGTAACTGCCAATTTCATTTTAGGAACTACCCAGTCATCTTCCTTCTGGTATTATATTGATGGGTATGCTTAGTCACATTTCTTTTCTCTTTGAATAATTTTCGCCATACTTAAGAAACTTTAGGAATAAATTTGATGGGTAGCGATTGCTCTACTTTCTTCAAAAAGTTTAACAAATGAATAGTCTAGTGGTTTGTTGAAAATTCGTTTCAGAATTTTCTTTTCAACAACCTCTAGCAGATACAGGTGATCATCTCTTGCTGATCCCCAAAAGGTTAGACCATAATATATATATATATGACTCTGTACTAATGAGTGATATATTATTTTCAGAAAGTCACGATAAAGGAATTCTTGATGTGATCTGGCATATCGTGTACGTCATTTTCCGGACAACATATAGAATATGTTTAACCCATCTCAAATGTTCATCAATAATGACCCCTAAGTAGTTCATTTCCCTACTTGATTGGATATTACGAACATCTCTGCTCGATTTAACTACTATCTCTTAGGATGTAAGGAGGATGTCTGCTTGGCAAAAGAAGGATACATGTTACTATATTTAGTGGTAAAAGATTATTATCTAGATGATCAAAATTTGTCTAAATTGCAACTTCTCTTTCTATCCAATCCAGCTAGTGTGTTCGTAAAAAGCCGTTGTATCATCCGCAAAGACAATCAGAGCTCCATTTGCTCTAACTTCAAACAGGTCATTAACATTCACCAAGAAGAAGTTCCTTGAGGAACACCACACTGAAAAATCTTCTCCTTACCGGAAAAGTCATCTAAATCAACACGTTGCACTCGTAGCATAGGTAGGATTTGAATAATTGATCTAATTCCCATGTACTTTAGTTTTGTAATAGATGGTTGTGGTTAACGGTGTCGTAGGCCTGTTGTAAGTCTAAAATGTCTTGCGGTTATTGTTAGCTTTTCGAAGTAGACTTTTAATTGCGTCTTCTGTTCACTTTACACGTGTAAACCAATATTGGTTTTTGTTTAAAAAGTTGGTACTTAAGAATCGTATTATTCTTGTTTTAATTACGTGCTCAAAGATCTTGGCGAAATTAAATATCAGCGATATCGGTCTATAGTTGCTGACCACTTCTTTATTTTATTTCAATTTCTTCACTGATCTGTTTTCACCCGTTGTGTGGACTTTCTATTTAGACATAATTGAAGTTCTTCATAACTTTGTTTTTGTTTTTACTTATTATTGATCAGTTATTAATTATAAAATATATAATAGTTTGTGAGTGACTATTTTAACGTACATTGAATCATTTTTAGTTCATTTTACAGAAATAAATACGTTTTAAACTAGTGTTGCTTTGATAGCGTTGTAACAAATTACTTTTGTATTATTCAATGTCTGTCGAAGTATTAGCTAGAGAAGTAGTTGTTTCAAAAGTGATTTGTTCTTGTAGTCTTAATAAGACTCATTTGTTGTAGATTTTACGAAAATATTTTCGTGTTTTTTCTATTTATCAGTTATAAATTGTTAATATTTGCTTTATTATGAATTTTTGAAAATTTTCAAAAACAGTTCACAGTCGTCTAAATTAAATATCGGCTTTACTATAGCACTTTTGAAATGGCGTGGGCAATTCCCTTTGCTAATAGCAGTGTTTATTATTAAGGCTAGGGTCGTTGTAATATATTGTTTTAATTGTTTGATAAGCGGTGAACTCATTTTATCTATGCCATAGGAGCTTTTTGTTTTTAATTTTGCAATAATATGCAATACTGCATGTTCTGTAGTCGGTTGCAGAAACAAGGAATTGGCAGTATAGTTTTTGTAGTCGTGGTTGAGACAGTTTTTTATTAATATTAGCTGCGAGTTAGGGACTAACATTTATAAGATAATTATTAACTAACTCAGCCATTTTTTGAGGCAAATGTGTTGTTTCGTTATCATGTGTAATATAATTTACTTAGGTGTTATTTGAAGTACTGTAACCCAATGCTTCTCTAATGGTATTCCATAACCGTTTCGAATCTCCATTGTTGTTGACTATTTTGTGTAAATAATAACATAAGTATACACGTTTTGGACCAAAAGCTGTATATGCTCGCCAGTGATGAAGACGAAGTTCTTAAGGCATCTTTTGCCCTTATACCTGTCAGTGTTTACTACAGCAAAACCAAGGTACTGCAAATACGCATGTTTGAGTGCATGTGTCATGATTTTTCAGCTTTTCCGAGCATATAACATCAACAAACGTAAAATAAATACTTTGAATCCACATGCAACATTGTCTATGCATTTTCATACATTCCGAAGCAAAATCACTGCACAGAAACAAGTTCCAAATAATGTTTAATGTAACGTGGTCACCTGACAACCGTTATAAAAGTGCAGTGCTACCACCATGCGCGAACTCGAAAACTAGAACCAATCTTGACACACGGATTGAAGATCTGAGTTCAGGGCATCAAATAATGTTCAGAATCGTTCTCATCTGTTTGAGTCCAAAAGTTGACCCGAATTTGTAAACTTATGTAATCGATTTTAGCTTGTCGAATAACTTTTTATGCTATGTTTTTCAATTTTTAATATTCCTTTTCTAATATTTTATTGTAAGGTGTCTTAATACATCTTCTTTATAATTCATTTTTCTTATTAATTTTTTTCTATAAATAAATTAGAGATTCAGCAATTTCTTTTTACTTTATTTCTGGGTAATTTATTTATTTCCACAGTAAGTGTTTAAATAAATATATCAGTTTTGCGTATTGGTGTAAGTTAGTCCAATCTGTTTGCGAAAGACTCATTTTAAATTTCTTTACACTTAAGTATTCTCTGACTTTACAGCTATTATACATGGGTGTTACCTTATTCAGAAATATTTGCTGAAATCCTACTAAATAGTGATCGCTTTTGTGATTTTTTGTGATGAATGATATTTTGTTATCAATGTGGATTGGGCTTGACTTTAGGAAGAAATGATCTAGACATGATATGCAGGGTGTGGTTACTCTCATTGGTTTATTAATGAGCGATATTAATCCCGTTTGAGACATTTTGTCTTCTAGTTATACGGCTGGTCTAAAATCCATAAAGATAAAAACCCTGTAAGACATATTATTAGTGCAACACATAAAATAGCGAAATATTTCGAATTTAGGGCGCTTATCCTTTAAAAAAAAAAAAAAAAAACAGTGGCTCCGGTATGTGGACAATACCTTTGTGATATGGCCTCGTGCAGCCGAAAATTTAATTCACAATGGAGATTGAGAAATAGGGAAAGCTACAGTTTCTAGACATTCAACTAATTAGAATGGAGGCGGCTAGTTAGGATACACTACCTACATAAAGGAGGCTCATACAAATCAATACCTGAATGTACATTCAATTAAATATAATTCAGATTTGTTAGAACGTTATTGCCGGTAGCAGGAGCGACTATTTAAATTTTTTTACAGAACGTGAAAAACTCAAACAGCAGAAACAAACAAACAAAAGGAAAACAAACAATAGGAATTACACGAAACATTACCGTACATAAAATGAACAACAGAAGAATGAGGTAATCTACTTAGAAAATTCAATATCAGGACAGTTTATAAACCTAAAGACCCCTTTGGATAACCAAGGGATTTATAGTATCCCATGTGCAGATTGAAATAAATTGTACATTCAAAATCAGCACACGAAGAGAGAAATATACACTAGCAGTATAAAAATGTGACAGATATTTTTCAATATTTCAACATATGGCAACCACATATCTCACGTTCGATTTCGACAATACAAAGATAATTGCCCACTTTAGAAAATACAGAGAAAGAATCATTATGGAAACCATGGAGATATAAAAAAAATCCACTTGATTTTAACTAGATTATCGTCTACCTGAAAGCCAACAGTAAGGATTAACCCGACAAAGCCGCCCAGCACGCCTTCTAATGAAACTAATCCCCAGATTATCACGGCCATAAACATACCACAGAAATGACGGCTCAAATCAAACGAGACCAATTACAAGAAGCCGAGTAAAAAAACTTGCACACAATGACCGAACCCACAGTTAATTTTTTAAATTCCTGAAGAGTGCGAATAAGAAATCGCCCAAACGTCTATATTTACAATATCCAATCACGCGAGAAAATATCCGACAATATACTAACACATATATGTCAACTTAATCAACAAGCTTTAATTATTTAACAGTTGAAAAATACAATAGTAACTACCCACTCACTTAAGCTATAAATACTATTTTTTTATTTATACCTCTCTCATCAATAAAACTATCACTACTTGTAAGAGTATAATGTACGTCATTGATTTTCCTTTAAAACTGAAGATACACTGCGTCACTGAATATCATAACTGGCTTTGACACCATTGCTGAAGTTTATTGAACAAAATTAAGATGTTACGATAAATTAACGTCTAAACATTGCACTAGATCCCTGTTTGATTGAATAATTGCCGACAATTCAAGAGAAGTATTAACTGACATTTATGAAAAGATACTACAATACCAAGTCTAAAATCACTAATAATATCTAAACTAATTTCGCTTTTGGTTTATTTACTTTCAGCAGCGACAGTGATAAAAGTACAAATATATATGTAGGCTGGGTAGATGGCCTATATTCCACCCTCCAATTTGTCAAACATACATACACTCCTGTATACTAAATACACACTTAATCATAAGCAGACTTACTGTATATTTACTAAGTAAATATCCTGTTTTATATTCTTATTTTTAAAGAAAGTATCGTTTATCTTTGATGCTAAAGATTTACTGTCTTAATAAAGTATTTAATTTGTTTGAATAAACATTTTTCTGGGATCTTTTTTGGATGTTTAATAATGAAAGCAATTGCTTTAATTTTTCTATACATTAATCCTTTTATAATATTATGTTTTATTATTTTGATAATAAAAGTATTTTTTACATGTGTTGGTAATTTTTGATATATTTTCTTTTATTTTGAGCTCAGTTCTCCTAATTGAAATGAAAATATTTCTTTTGTTGATTTTGTTGTTCATAATTTTTCATGTAATAGTCACATTTAAACAATCTAAAATACATTTTATCATTTATTAGTTTATTCAACAGAAATAATTTCATTCAAATTAGCGTTGCTTTGATAGTTGTACTATTCGCAACACGCAAATTAATTTTGTTTTATTCAATGTTTGTCGAGGTATTAGCCAGAGAAGTAGTTGCTTCAAATTAATTTATTTTGTAGTCTTAGTAAGACTCACTGTTGTAGATTCACGAAATGTTTACGTATTTTTAAATTCATTATTTCTTTTGTATTAAAATTGTAACTTAAAAATTCTTTATTATTTGTTTTCTCGCGTAGGATTAGGTAGTCCTACTATTTTCCAGATTTACAAATTCTTCAGTTTTTCTTCTATCTTATTAATTTCTGATGAATACTTTGGCTTACTTTTACTCGACCCTAATCGTCAAAAGCATTACATAACTAAAATAATTAAATTAATTATTAGTCAGTTCGTTGCAGCAAATCTTGATTAGTCTTTTTCTTACATTTGAAAAGAAAAATAACTTCTTCTTTCAGCCACAAATTTTAAGCCAATTTTATTGAGAGAATGGTTGCGACTATTACTATATAGTATTCCATACTTTCACTGAATTGAAAAATTCACTATGCCTTAATCACAAATAGTTATTTATAGTACATTTTTTAAAATTTAATATCAGTTTTATGATTTTCTTCGGTTTTGTCATCTCTAATTTAGATATTTGTTAAATAAACTTTGAGATAACGTCCAATTTTAAGCATAACTTTTTAATCTTGCAATAATAGTCGCTTATTATTTTCTGCTACAACAACAGTGAATGGTATGATGGTACAGTTTTGACTTATTATTTATGTTCATTAAAGCCCATTTCAATCTTTGTTCCAATTTTTCTCTAGTAGTAGAAATCGAAATACTATTTTTTTATGTGACCTCTTAAGCAAAAATTAAGATAAACCAAAATTACCTAATTCGCTAACAAGTAGATCTTTATCCAGACGTGGAGCGCATTTCAAACTACACTTAGAACATAAGATGGTGTTAGCATCGCAAAAATCTCTTGCAGCAGCTATCCAATAGTTCCTCTGATTTTGTGTTTGTTCCAACGCAAATCTTCTAAGGGGTCTTGGTGCCTCGCTCAAAGTTCCTAATCACGAATTTCTAATTGGTTAACTAGTACATCTTTATCTCTGTCCAAAGTTATTGTTAAAGTAATCAACAACTCTCTTTTTATTATGAAAAGAGAACCATCTTAGTAGAAATATAACTTACTTAGCAAGTGTAAAATTATACAAAGATTCTTCAGTTTCATTTTCAAGAACTTGTAAAATATCCAATGCCGCATAGCTCTAATTCATATATTAAATGCAACGCATTCTTGGAAACTATCTCTCCGTAATAGTTTCTTTTGGTCCAATATCTAGTATTATTCCGTTATTTTGTGCAAGCGTTTGGCACAATTGGTCACGATTTATTATTAGCGATTTTAATATTTATCAGCTATGATGTTGATGCTTTGACACTAATTAGTCAAAGATACAGATACGATAAAACCATTATCGTATCGATGGTTAAACCGAAGAGTGAATACCTCCTAAGTGAATCTCGATTCCCTGCCTCCAACTGCGCTACGCTAATGAGATCCAAAAAGATCGAAACCGGTCCGCTGCCTTTGTTGACGGGGAACAATATTTAACTAGAACAACAGACCTATACAATAAACACAAGAACTAAATATCGAGACCATGATAAAACTAAGTAACTTACTACTGATATACAAAATAAACAATAATCTAATAAAAACAACTATTCCATTAAAATTCAACAGACCATGAATACAATACAAACAAGAAGAAAATATGACCTACGCACAGAAAAACTTTAACAACCGAATCCAAAAAACAGTACAACAACTTAGAGGAATATATAACAACACTCAAATACGCCAGTTTCAAATCAAAACTTAAAAATATAATCCTAAACAAAAAAAGCAAGCATCACACTACTATGAACAAGAAAACACACTATCCCTTAATACCAATAGCCCGAGATGGAACCAAACATCCGCCGAACTCGAGGTGAAGAAAAAGGGAAGAATCCAGAGATATTAAATAATAATATTTTATACAATGTAAATATTTAAATTAAGATTTAAATTAAAAGAGAATATTAAAAATTGAAAAATGTACTTCCTCTTTAAAGCTGAAGATACTCTGCAGTCATTGAATATCATTCAAATTGACCTTGACGTCATCGCAAGTTTCTTTTAAGCATTGACTCGTAATTAACCCAACATAGCATATTATTATATTGTTTGGCAAATAAACCTAATTAAAACTGAGGCAAAAATCTTTGGGCTTGTCGTGGACAACAGAATACTCAAGTTAACAACAATATAAGAACATCTAAAACTCGTTTACCCACAAAGATACTATTTATCTATTAAAGTGAAAAATACATTTTGTATTACTTTAGTGATCATGTTTCACTTACTGTATGCAGATATATGGCCCATCTACAACTATTATGAAAAGAAATATAAAATACAAAGGGTGCAAAACGGTTGTTGACTAATATTAATGTTATCGTGACATTATATAATCAATAACAATGTCTTCATTCTCGAAACAAATAATCCATTGTGGCAAGTAAACTGGTGAAATATAATTATTTTTATTCATCAAAGTGAAGTTTCATATGGAGTTTCAACAAGTACCAACCTTATCAATCCAGCAAAGTGACGTTTACTGACAGTAGAGCCATCAAAGCAATATTGGGTGAGAGTTGAAGATCATGTCATCGTGAACTTGAGTCGAAAGTTTGTAAACATTTTTTTGAACCATTCTTAAGTTTCCCGAAACTGGTATATTCACACATTGGATAAATAAATAAATATCAATATAAAATTTTGATTGTATATTTCTGAGGTGGTATGGTTAGATCTAATTAATTTTGCATGTCCTACTTATTTTCATAAGGTCACAAGACTTAAGCAACCACATCTTTTTTTTAACGTATCACTTATTCAAGTGATGTGCATTATCTGAATTTAAGATATTGTACTGCGCCTAAATATCAAACCGCCTTTATGCAAAAGTTTTTCATCTTCAATATGGCAAATTAAATTACAATTTAAAATATGGAAACATTTAAGAACAAATATTACCTCTACTTACTGCAAAAACAATGAAAATCATGACGCCTAATTTAATTGTAAATTCAATAAGGTCTATCATAGATTATTTTTTCTTATACATAATCAACGTCCTAATGGATAACCAGGAAGATTTCTTCAGGAAATTCTCTTGTTTAACAAGTTGTATATGCTTTAATTAAGGCTAATACTTCGACGTCGATATTTACTACCTTGGTTATTTTGACCTTCATTTCTAAATTCTCTTTCCAAATTTAGAAAAACTGCTTGAATGTTTTACTTTTGAATACCATTTCATGCATAATGTCTCGTAACGTAATTTTTTATTTTCGATATTCAGCATGAATTAATAACATATTCACTATTTACACTTTGATTTTAATATACTTATATATCCCTCTAAATAAAAATATAAGTATGGTTTTTATGAGATTAAGTATGTTGCATGTGATGCAATCTGGATCGAGCTTGCCAAGGGTGATCAAATCATTGACCAGAGCACAGCCCTCCGTTTTTCTATCACTCATTTAGCCACCCAAGATGACGAGCAAAAGACAGCACAGCGCTTGGAGGGGTTTCACTAATGTTGGCCATGTTCGGCCAGAATGTGATGCAATATTTAGGCCAACTATACTTTAGAACATACGAAGGTTTTAGAATCGCAAAAATCTCTTGCGGCTGCAATTGATAGTCACTCTGATTTCATTTTTTCTCCAAAGCAAAACTTGTAAGTAGTGTTGGTCCTTCGCTCAAGGTTCCTAATCACGAATTTTTATCGATTCCAATTCCACGCACCCCGCATGATTATATTTACTATAATTCACGTTGGTCGTATTAATAAATTAAAAATACGAAAACATTTCTTGAATTAGTTTCTCATGTAGCTCGTAGTGGTTTCTATATGAAAACATTTCGTAAATCTACAAAGAGTCCAAGACTGCAAAACAAATCACTTATTGAAACAACTATTTTTCTCGCTAATGCCTCTACAGACATTGAATGACAAAAGTAATTTGCTTGATACAAATATTTATTTATTTATTAAAATGTTTGTACTTTTTCTAACAAAATAATATAAAATGTATAATATAAAATATATAAATATGTTCAAAATGTTAGTCGGGAAAACGGACGGAGTACTCTTCGTCGAAAGATCTTCCACTCCTGTTCCAAAATAGCTTCTGTTGTATCTCTTTATATTGTAATGCTTGAATAAAGCCTATTTTAGTCTTTTAATAGACATATTTTAAAACCATGTATTACCATCAAAGCAACACTAATTAGAACATTTTTATTTCTATTAAATAAACTAATACATGATTAAATGTGCTTTAAACTGTAACTGTTTTTTTGGTGAATATTGTATGAGAAATTCAACAAGAAATAAATTTACGTTGATTTCATTAAAATACATTTAATCATTTATTACTTTATTTAAAAGAAATAAATACTTTCAAACCAGTGTTGCTTTGATAACTATGCTATTTTTAAGACACAAATTAATTTTTATCATTCAATGTCTATCGAGGTATTAACCAGGGAAGTAGTTGTTTCAATAGGTGATTTGTTTTGTAGTCTAAGTAAAACTCATTGTTCTAGATTTACGAAATATTTTCGATTTTTTTTAATTATTAGATAATTTTCTACAACGAACTAAAAGACTACATTTTATTTATGGTTCTATTATTAACCCTTGTTGAACACCAAAGGTAAAGTTATATTTTTTAAATCTAATATTAACTATCGGTTTTATATTAAATTAAGATGATGCAACAAATTATATTTATATAAATAAAAACTACCATTCTCCATTTTCATAAAAAAAGTAAGCATAAAATGTAAATCAAAGCAGCTTGCATTTAACTAAAAATCGCTTGGTTTATTCCACAGGTAATTTACTATTTTCTTACCGAGAAATCTGTGAAAAACCAAGGGATTGGGGGAAGTGAGCAATTAATATAATCTAGTAGTTTCTATTAAATATTAAACAATATTTAACAATGTACTATTTATTGTGTTAAACACAATAAATAGTACATTGTCTAAAAGTAATGATTTCTATGTGTGCAATATTCCAATAAACAGCAAGGCGATGTTTTTTGAACCGGTTGCCGAATCAGAGATTATAAAAATTGTTAATAAAATGGAAAATAAAAGGAGTAGTGGTTATGATAGCATACCTGTTTCCTTGATAAATCGTTGTATTAGCGCTATTGTGGGGCTACTCACCCATATATTTAATAGTTCAAATCAACAGAAATATTTCCAGATATGTTAAAGTATCCCATTATCTCCCAATATATAAAAAAAAAGGAACCTTGATGACGTTAATAATCACAGACCCATCGCCATCCTGAGTACATGGTCAAAAATATTTGAAACCTTAATTTCAAATCGAATAATTAATTTTTTCAATAAAAGTAATTTATTTAGCAAAAGCCAACATGGTTTTACACGGGGGAAAAGTAAAGATACTGCTTTATTTCAATATACCACCTCAATTTTGTATGCCTTAGATCAAATATAAGTCGTTTTATCAACGAAGAACATTAAGGTGTCGATTGTACTCTAGTGCCGTTTTTCCGAATGAACACTTTTCCGTGCCTAATCGCAGATCGAATTGATCCATGCGTTCGAATATAAAAGCAAGATGCCTTAAGTGTTCAGGTGATGCATAAGGGCTGGTGCTGGGTTCAATTTTACCTTGTGTAATTTACTCCTCCACTTGTGCATCAATCTCTTGTTTCCGGGCAGGTTTCACTCGATAAGGGATTCTTGTAGGCTTGTTTGTTGTGAGGTGAATCTTGTGTTCCGTCGTGCGCGTACGTTGAGCAAATTGGTCCTTTGGTTGGAATGTTCGACTAAATCTCTCTACTAACTCTTCGAATTCCTTAGCTGCATTTCCAACAAAATTATGATTTAATTTTGGCGGCTTGGTTCCTTCCTCAATCGTAGGTTCGGATCGTTTGGCGTAATCCAGTGCCGATGTGAATGCACCGTTTGCTACAGTCAATTATAGCTTCATGCTTCATGAAGAATCATATTCCTTGAATAACTTCATATCGTAGCCCAGTCATTATCAGGAACTCCTCTGAAAACTGCTGCGTGCTCAGTCGAAATTGGACTGTGGATGCTCCTGTAACTACAGCAGTTATATTTTCCTCGGCTAAATTCATTCTTGTACGCAGTGGTCGAATGTGGCTTTGTAGGTCCATAGCGAATGTAGTTTTGGCCAGCGCCGAAATCGCCGCCGATTAATTGTGTCTTACGAGTAGAAAAAGCGCACAATGGCTGATTGTTATTATCACTCGAAGACACATTTATATCACACTCATTAGTAGTTTCACTTTTCACTACACAATTGTCATGGTGGATGCGCTCATTATCGTGGTGGTGGTGCCGGAATGCATTTGCATTAAAACGTTTAATTAATTGTCTCGACCGTCTCGTTTCCTCTTACAGTTGCGTTGTCTGTTTACGGAGGCGACAGGAGAGCTTAATAAGTCTAACTCTACTCCTGCCGTTGACGATAGTTTCCCGACAAATTTACATATTCAGATTTTCTTTTAGTTGCTGTATTTTTCTCCTGCAAATCTCGATTTTCGTTAAAAATTTCTCGATCTTGATTAGACGTAAATTTATTATCAACTTTTTCAAATCGAGGGGGCCCGGAGCGATAGTGTTTGCTTCTGTTTCCGCCTCTCCAGGAATTTTGGTGAAGTGTTATATTTTTCGGCAGATCTGTGTTTAGTGCGGCTACGTGTTGCTTGTGGGCTCCAACTTTTGTCGATGGCAATCTTGTAGCTCGCTTAACAAACTGTTCCACAGTTTCTGGTTTGAAATGTAATGCTTGTTTAAGCGAGTCTGATGCCAATTCCCACATAGCCAGAGTTTTCATTTCCTCCAACCAGAACGACAGATGTTCTGGATTGCGAAAACTCCTGGTGGCGTGGACCCCTGTGGTTTCATCAGAAGTTCCTTGATTTCATCCAGTGCTACTTTTGCGGGATTGATGGAAAGAATAAAAAGGTCTTTTGCTTCATTTTATGAAACGTCCTCGTTAAAATAACCACCGTATTTCTTCGTGCACACCGAGTCCATTCCCGATAGAGCGCGGAAGTGTTTAACTTCGTCCCTCAGATTTTGCCCCTCAAATTCACTTTCCAATTGGCTGATATATTTCTGCGGGTTACGACCATCAAATTTCACTTTGTCGTCCTCGCCAATATTTTTCAGAACGTATGTGATTTGATTCGCCGGCAACGAGTTGGTATTTATCACTGCTGATGAAGGAGGTGCCACCGGTGGAGGAGATAAATGGGTGTCGACTCGTGCTTCCTGTGGTGGTGAAGATCTTCTCGGTGCTAAATTATCTGAACAACGAGAACAAAATATTTAAAAGAATTGCGGAATTAGATTTTGAGTGGACGAGTGGCTATAGATATGTGCGGAGGGGTTCATATATGTTATATCAAAAAAAAAATACAATGCATATCAGTAATAATATTATATGTAATATTATTTTAAACGTATTTAATTTCATTTGTACCTTTCACCTGGGTTATGAAAATTTACCATAAGCCGGGGGCGTGCCGAAAGGTACGAGCTTCGGTACAGGGGCTGTTGTTTAAGCGAACACCTGGCTAATGAGAAGGAGAGGATAAGGGTTTGAGTGGAAGATCATCTTCAAGCGTGAACTCCGCCCGTCAGCATGGTGTTAAAATTATATGTATGTTTTTTATTTCTTCCATAATGTCTCGTTATTTTATTTGTATACATTTAACCGTGTTTGATAAAATTTAAATAAATATAAATATAAAAATAAAGATAACTTTCAGGCTTAAAGAAATTTAACGGTTTACAACCCTTCAATAAAATTACAAAACCCCCGCAGATAATATTTACAATAAACTACCCTAATAAACTAATTCTATATTTACAATTATTTACAAAGGAGGTTTTCAATATGCACGAACTTGGTTCATTTTAATTTTAATGATTATGAGGTATAAAAAATAATCGAAAAAGGGATTCGTTGTTGTCGCGAACTGATTTAATTATGGTTTCGCCGAGATAATCATTTTGTCGGTGTTTTCGGTAAAACGCCGGTAACAGTTTGTGGAGTGCTGTTAGATATATCTAAACCATTTGACCCTATCAATCAGTCTATATTGATTGCCAAGCTTATTTACTACGGAATTTGAGGAACTGTAAACAATAGGTTTAGATCATATTTGAATAGTCGCACTCAGTCTGTAAAAATTACTCGAAATTACATGTGATATCTTACAAACCAATATGGGCATTCCGCAAGGTACTATCTTGCACCCACTGTTTTTTAATATCTTTTAAACGATATTTCTGATAACATAAAAACAGGTAGTGGAATTGTGTGCTATGCCGATGATACAAACTTGTTACTTTTCGGACAAACACATGTAGACCTTTTTTAGTTCTGGAAATATAATAATGAACAATATTAATGACTGGTTCATAGAAAACAAGTTAATATTGAACAAAAATAAAACACAATCCATTCTATTTAAGACCAATCAGTCTTTAACTCCTATGCATATATCTCTCAACAGCAGTTCCTTCGCATTTGCAGTGTAGTAGGGCTTTGGTTATGGTTGCTGCATGAGGTATTAGCGCCGTATTATCTGTTTGCAGCAGAGAATAGGCACAAGGATTAGAATTGTATGGATTTTCAACAAAAATTTTATAAAGAAGTAAGGATATGATGGACCCTTGGAAAACATTTTATTGAGGGTCGAATAACTGGGAATTTTAACCTGGAGGCGTCTATAGAGGAGGAAATTATCAATTAGTTTGAGACGATGTAGTTGGATTTTCAAGAGATTACACTTAGTTGGTAAAGACTTGCCAATTTCTGATTTTCGAGGTGTGTTATCTAACATTTTTATGTAAGAATTGGTATAGGTATAGAAGTGGAAAAGGAATATGGTGAAAGATGTGGGACATAAATTTAATACATTCCATTTTATAAAAAACGTGAAAATTTGTTATGAAAACCATTGTGAATTTTAAAAATTAAATAAAATAAAAATTTCCTTTAAAATAAGAGTGTTCATTTTTATAAACAAAACTAAAAACAGTTAAGAAATTTATAAAAAAAATATTGAAATATCAATCTAGAAATATTGTAAATAGTACACGATAAAGATATTTCTTTCCAGAAAACCAATCGAATATCTGTTTAAAATAATAAAAATTTAAAAAAAACTTAAATAAACAGCAAGACGTAAGTTTCCACACAGCTAAAATACAACTAAACATGTTGGCATACATTCGATTCGCCAGCGTTCCGCATGGTGCAAACGGGTACTACTTTCGTACGTATTATTACTTAATGATATAATTATTTCATTTATTTTTCTTTCTTTTTTCTTTTTACCGCGCTACATTTCATTTTTTAAGTTGGTAATTGATATTCATTTCATTTTATAAATTGCTACCTATATCACTTTAATTTTTACAACACATAACAACATTTAAGTACCTTCACGTTAAATATTAATCTCTAAGCTATAAATAACCATTAATATAGCCATATATTCCATTACAACCTATATCTGTATGGACGGGATAGCTTGAAATGCAATTTTAGAATGCTTAATGAGCTTGTGTAATGTGACTGCTGCATTTTCCAAGCGTTCGCCATTGAGTTTAATGCATCGCAATAAAGCGAGAAAAGTGCACCATAATCGAATATTTATTTCATTTTTAGTACATCTAGGAACAATTCCGAAAAGTAACACTTTAATGTACTACTGTTAGCTTTTATTTTAACTGAGAGACTCACTCATATTGTATTTCTTTCTGTTCTTGCGTTCGCCCACACTACAGGATAACAACACTTTTGTGAAGGTAAGAAATGCATTTGTAATAAATAGTTTAAAACAACTAATAAATTCATTAACTTATCGATATTATAGGTACCCTTTGTTTATGAATACACAGGATTAAAAGTTTTTATAGGTCAACGGATGTAATTATAATATTTTCCGTAGTACATGATACGGATATTTTATAAGTTGTTTTTAAAAGCTAGTTAAAGTACTTTAATAAATATTCAATTATCGACTTTGTAACTAATTAAAACTAGTTAAACGTAAAATAACAAGCAATTCTGTGCGAATTTTTATTTTTGCAGAATTAATCATCGCTTATATGGGTCATTCTTTTATAAATCGTACACCTATTTTGACTTCATGATTTGGATTCTCCAGAAAATTTTTGTATCACTTGTATACACGAAATAAGCCGACACCTATAACGGGAATTCGTTCGTAAATGTGTATTTTTCAAAATATGTAAATTTTGCGTTTTGATAGTTTGCTGGATTCTCTTACATTCAAAATTCATTATCTCCGGTTCTACTGAACGGATCGTTCCCGTTCTTCTACCAGATTACACCTCGTTATATCAGTTTTTTATTTGCATACTGACAGTATATTTTTAGTGTCATTTAATATAAAATAATAACAATTGAATTGTTCAAATGAAGTTTTCATGCTGATACCCAGAACGTACGCAATTTAAAAAAATACCATGTATTCGCTATTTCTTAATCTAAAAGACCCATGTTTGAAAAAAGTGGGGTCTCTTTTCAGTCAGAAGATATTAAATATTATTTAGCGCGCGGCGTGTAGCGCGCCCCGTTCAAACGCCGCCGCGCGACGCACGCATGCAGTTGCTTTTGAACAATTCTTCTATTATATTATTAATTCAGAATGTGAATAGAATATACACTGCGGGCCAAAAAAACGTTTTGCTTTTACTTTTTTTTCTGTGATCGGTCTTATGCAATGGTATGTCAACGTCCCTTTCACCGTTATGGCCATTTTAAATCTTGCCTCTAATTTTATTTCTTCTTCATTATATTCTTTATTTTCTACAAATGTTAATGAAATATTAGGGAGAAACTCTTACGGGGTTTGGATTGGATTGCTTATTCTTTGAAGACTACTTCTAGCAGCCCCCTTTTCAAAGTCCCACCCAAGGCATCAAACGTACCTTTGCCGTGGGAAGTTGGAAAAAAATGCCACTCTACAGCTAAACTAAAATCTTTTAGATGATGAGTGAGATTAACAATTTTTTTCTGTTGTTATACTGCGCACTTACCCAATCAGAAAAATATGTAATTTTTTCAATTTTGTTTAAGCTTTTCTTGACACATGCACGGCAATGGTATCATGATGCAAACATTCAGATATTAAATTGGTTGATTGAGTTAGTGAAGATCAAATTAATTTGACGAATAAAGCACTAATAACCTTTCTTCACAATTTTATTTTATTTACCAAATGTACATTTAGGACACAAAGTGACCATTATCAATGGATTAGCACTGGTAAATCAAATAAAATTGTAAAGAAAGGTTATTAGTGCTTTATTCGTCAAATTCAGATATTATTACGAAACTTTTCATTCGGGTTTCGCCCTCATCGTGCCTTTAGTAGATTGCAAATGGGTGCACTGTTGCCTGGTTGTTATTCCAGTGAATACCTTGTACAGCATCTTGAACAACAAAAGCATAGTTCTCAGAAAAATCGCAGATTACAATGCATTCATTTTCTGTCAGCTGTTTTTTTTTATTCTTCATAAAATCGTTCTGTTTACTTACAAGGTATGAAAGCAGAAGTAATTTTTCTAAACCGGTCTTTAATTTTTCTAAATATTCGTCAATTGGGGGTATCATAACTTGCATAGTAGTCCTATCGACGTTCGACTATTGTTTGTAAGTTTCGTCAATATAATTATATTCGAAAACGTTTTCTAATTTGTCGATTAGATGTGTTGCACCAGGGCACTCAGAGCACGTTCCAAAATAACAATTTGTTGCTGTTTCAACGCAAATCATACGTCTCAAACAGTCATGATAGGTCTTCATTGGGTTCGGAGTATCGGCCGTCAGGTTTTTAATATTCGATCCTTCGATTAATACTTTTACATTTTCATGAATAGCACCAATACAGAATGGGTTCCATATGCACCTTCTAGTACGCAATGTTTTGGTCTCAAAGACGCGAATTTGGAAAAACTACATTTGGCTTGTGGGTAAAGTTCTTTCAAGTTCACTAATAGTAACCGCTTTTGCACGTGAATGCATTGGTTATCTATTTTGACCGAAACATAATCTTTTCGTACTGGCATCATGCGACTATTCTCATCGAATTCATAAAAGCTGATTATTAAATCAACTACTTCTTTCTCTATTGACGGATGGCTCTTCGGCCTAGGATCGGCTGAGATTCACTTTCTTCTTTTTAATAGGTGAAGTTCCAATAAAATCCAAACCCTTGTTGATTCAAACAATAAACTGTATCTTAGCGTGCCGAGTACGGCCGATTACAAGCTTAGACACGATTCTTATCATATTTATAGAACGTATAATTCGATCCCCAAGTCCCTTATATGTTTGGGTGTATCTAGATTTAAACATGCAATTAATACTAATACTCAACTTCTCTAATGTCTGAAAAGTTTGTAATTATATTTACTGCTTAAGATAATATAATATTTTTATTTCATTTTTCACTGCATATTATGTACATATATGTATATATATATATATATATATATATATATATATATATATAAATTTAAATGTAACTCTTTTATGTATATATACTTGTCTCATACGTGAAGGTTAGGATGGTAGACCAGATGGATGAAATTTCATCCAATTCTGAATCCCGCCTTCGGATTCTTCATTTCATGTATTCAGAAATTTATTTTATTTACTCTTGTACTTAATTTTGGAAAGAAGAATAAAGTTTATTATTATTATTATTATTATTATTGGGTGGGACGCACGCTACACGACGCGCGCTATAAAATATTTAATATCTTCTGACTGAAAAGAGACCTCAATTTTTTCAAACATGGGTTTTTTAGATTAAAGAATAGCGAATACCTGGTATTTTTTAAATTGTATACGTTTTGGGTAAAAACATGAAAACATCATTTGAACAATTAAATTGTTATTATTTTATATTAAATGGGACTAAAAACATATTTTTCCAACTTCCCACGGCAAAGGTACGTGTGATGCCTTGGGTGGGACTTTAAAAAGGTGGCTGCTAGAAGTAGTCTTCAAAGAATAAGCAATCCAATCCAAACCCCGAAAGAGTTTCTCCCTAATATTTCATTAGCATTTGTAGAAAATAAAGAATATAATGAAGAAGAAATAAAATTAGAGGCAAGATTTAAAATGGCCATAACGGTGAAAGGGACGTTGACATACCATTGCATAAGACCGATCACAGTAAAAAAGTAAAAGCAAAACGTTTTTTTGGCCCGCAGTGTATATTCTATTCACATTCTGAATTAATAATATAATAGAAGAACTGTTCAAAAGCAACTGCATGCGTGCGTCGCGCGGCGGCGTTTGAACGGGGCGCGCTACACGCCGCGCGCTTAATAATATTTAATATCTTCTGACTGAAAAGAGACCCCACTTTTTTCAAACATGGGTCTTTTAGATTAAGAAATAGCGAATACATGGTATTTTTTTAAATTGCATACGTTCTGGGTATCAGCATGAAAACTTCATTTGAACAATTCAATTGTTATTATTTTATATTAAATGGACTAAAAAAATACTGTCAAAATGCGACTAAAAAGCTAACATAACAAAGTATAAAATGGCGGAAGAATGGGAATGATCCGTTCAGCAGAACCGGAGATAATGAATTTTTAATGTTGGTGAATCCAGCAAACTATCAAAATGTTAAATTTAAATATTTTGAAAAATACACATTTACAGACAAAATCCCGATATAGGGGTCGTTTAAATTAATAAGAAGGTGCTGAAAAAAAAATTGTGTGTAATTTAAAAATGTGATAATTTTTTTTTTCTCAAATCCGTACGATTTATAAAAGAATGACCCATATGCCCGCTGGCTGATTTTCTTTTTCTTATCCGGTACTTCTCGGTCTTAAAATTTAATGAGATTTTTCCCCATCGTCTTGTTTCGTTTTTTTGCAGGCGGAAACCGCGCTGATGTACGACGCTGTCCACCTGTTCGCCAAAGCCCTTCACGACCTGGACACCAGCCAGCAGATCGACATCAAGCCCCTCAGCTGCGACGCGGTGGACACCTGGCCCCACGGATACAGCCTGATTAATTATATGAAAATCGTAGGTTAATTTCGGATGATTAATGCGGATTGAGTATAGGGATTGTCCTGATTTACAGGTCGAGATGCGGGGCCTCACCGGAGTCATCAAGTTCGACCATCAGGGATTTCGCAGTGATTTCGCATTGGACATCATTGAGCTTAGCAGGGACGGCCTGAAAAAGATAGGGACGTGGAACTCCACCGAGGGTGTTAATTTCACGAGGACTTACGGGGAGGTCTACACGCAGATCGTCGAGATTATACAGAATAAAACGTTCGTCGTTACTACTATTTTGGTAAGTAATTGTTGTTTGTAATTCAAACAGTAATTAATAGAATCATTATACAAACTAAAAATAAATATCTAATTAATAATAAGTGGTTGTTTTTTTTTTTGTTTCGCCACACTGTGGCTTCTTATACATTAAATTACATTTTATACCCTATATACTCTGGTGGAATTTTGTTGGTGTGAGTAGAGAAATCAACCACTTATTATTAATTAAATATAATATGGATTTTCATTCAGTTACGGCCCCAAACTAACGTGCAGCAACGTTGGTTCGGTCAATCAAAATACAAAAATTCACACGGCGGAAGGACCACATGGTGGCTAGCCAAACGCTACTACTATGGATTTTCAACTGTGTCTCGTCAATCAGTTCATAAAAATAAATAATATGATTGTTAGTTTAATGTTGAATTTTTTAATAATAATATATTTAAAGATTGGCAATAGAATTAAAATAACAAAACTACCATTTGTTGATATCTCATGTAAGAATTTCCGTGGCCATTATTATGATTGTATGTTTAATAATGGCGCTGTAAAGATTGAATATATAGCCATAAAAATTCCTGTATGTGATATGAAAACTGTAGTTTTCTTAAAGTTACTAAATTATTTTATTCATCATATGGGTTTGTTTTTTCGAAATCCGACATAAGATATTGTATCTATTGAAACATGTTGGATTCAATTATAGCAGAAAGTACGTTTGAATTTTGTTTTGATCCTGTTTTTACTAGAATTTTTATAAATAATCTATAATGCTATTATACTAATTTTCCACATAGTGTATCAGAAATATTTTTCATAGGTTACTATTTATCATAAAACCTTTTTATTTTTATAGTTTTATATTCTCCTCTATTTTATTCATAGGAAGCCTACACCGCACCTGTATATACGACAAAAAATAATCTTTACATCTCCAAATACGGTTGTTATATTACCATCTTCTGACTGACTTTTTTTAAGTTTTATTTCTAACGAGCGTTCGACAAAAGTAGATCACTGTTGTCATGGGAATCTAAAGTTAGGTCTGCGCTAAAAGAACTTATATTTATTACTGGTTGAGTGGTGTTGGACTGAAATTAATCTGAGATATAATTTCAATCTAACACAAACTCGCTATTGTATTGTAAAGTTTTTAATTTTTTTTAAGGATTTGCGTTTTCTATTTTGAAATTTGAATTGTTTATTATAGTTATTTATATTATCGTATTTTACTCTAATCCAATCCAAGTCTATGATTTTTCTTATTTAATTTTAATTTTAATATCAAAGTCAACACCATTTAGAATTTCATAGCAACCTCCGTATTACTTTCTAAGACGACTGAATTTGATTCCATTGCACATTTCAATTAGAAAATAACAAATTTCCCACTAGTCTGAGGTATAATATCCTATGCTTTTAAAAACTTTTGTTTCTATATTCGTTAAGGCTAGCTCTACACTTGGAAAATAAAAAAACACTACACTTTCTTCACAATATGATTTTATTTTGCTAGATGTACATTTCGAGTACTATGTACTCATTATCAATAAGCTTATAAGCTATTTCCAAGTGTATTAAATAAATCTTCACGTAACTCAAGAACAAATTTCCAAAGGCTAGCTCTAAATTATTTATATTTCGTATTGTCATATCATATTGGTTGTTTGGCAATAAGCCTAGCAATAAGAAGTTTAGAGAACCATATCAACATTAACAAAATTTAAAACTCCCTAAGAGCCAGCGTATTGTCCAGAATTTTTTTTTATTGCTAATACGACATAATATTGGTTGCTACTGATTAACAATTTAATGATTTTTTACGTGAAGATGCACTACACTATTAAATGTAATATTGAGTCTCCTTTCTTCACAAAATTTATTAATAACATTTCGGTCACGATGTGATCATTTTTGATACTAAAGTAAAAATAAGTAATCACTATATTTAATTCATAAACAAAACTGATATGAATTGATTCCATCACCAACAAACTATTATTATAATCTTAGCTTAAAAGATTAAATTATTCTATGCTGAATTTATGAAAGATGTAGGAATTTAATAACAATGGAAGCTATCAGTTATGCCAGATAGCTTCCAACTATTTTCAAGATGTGAACTGTTTTTAAAATAATTTTTAGTAGTAATTGAATATTGGTTCAGTTTACTTTTTTTAAATAAAAATATGAGCAGTACATTTTCTTGGAAAAAAAATTGGCGTATATACCTCAATTTAAAATGTAGTATAAAATATTATTGTTCCCCGTCAACAACAGTTACGGACCGGTTTCAATGTATTTTCGAACTCATCACAGTAATGCATTTGGAGACAGTAAAACGAATTTTTATTTGAAGTTTTTAATTCCTCGGGTAAACCGCCAATCATGATATTATCATATAGGTGCTATTTATTCTTTAAGCATTGCACTAGAATCCTGCTTGACTGGATAACTACCGACAAAGCAAATGATTTGGCAGTTATCCACTCAAATAGGGTTCTAGTGCAACGATTATAAATATAAGACACCTTTGTGGTAATATCGTGGTTTGTTTATTAGATTGAAAAAACCTATTTTTACATTAATATATTAAAATAAATATAGTATTTAAAGGAACTGAAATATATCTAATCTCAAAAACCGCTAACCTACTGAATATTATCAACTATTAAATTAAAGAACAAATATTAAGTAAAGTGTTGAAAAGTTTTTGGTAAAATTTTGCTTTACTATTTAACATTATTTTAAGTCAAAAATAACAAACATTTTTAAATAAACAGTTAGAATTCTAAAAATATCCTATAAACGCTATACATTTTGTGTAGTAAATTCTTTTAATATATAAATGTGTGAATGACCAGCGGTCTTATAGCCTACCACTACCACCAACACAATATTTCGTATACATTGTTTTTGAGAAAAAAACTAAATAAAAAATATTTGACGTTTTCTATATTTTATGCAAAATTACACTTGCTTTAAATTGCATAGATATCATATGCATATAGTAGACAACAGTAAAGGGAATAAATAACTTACACTATTGTTATCTACTATTATTTTATTAAAATTATTTTTGGGTATGATTTTCGTAAAAAAGTACAAAGAAAATAATGTCTGCTTCCTAGGACATTAAGAAATTAATGGTGTAGGTACCCAATTGATTTGTGAAATATTTGTCTACAGCATCTCTTTATTAGAGTACCCATTTATTAATTTAAAATTTCATATATTTAAAACTTAAAAGGTTTCATAACTAAAACGTGATCTTTATTTTTAGAGAATTTGTTTTTCTTGAGAAAACGCAGCGTTTAAATGGTTTAACAGTATTAAAAATAATATAAATAATAATATATTTTTACAATACCAGAAAATATTTTATAATTTTTTTTTTAAGATTCTACAGTGACGGTTTAAACTGATTTTTTATTTTAAAATTGTATGGCTTTTATGGTCCTCATATATTATTGATGAATTCAACTAATTTTAACTTTTAACTGTTTGTAATATTTATAAACATTTTTCAAAAGTGTAACTAAATTCGTTAATATTTATATTTTTTGTACGGTCACCTAATTCTTGGTAGTTTTTATTATTTTAACAATGTTCACTCTATTATTAAAAGCTGGTTGATTTAATTTTGATCTCTTTTCTGCATTATACAAAGTCATTTGTTATCCGTGAAAAGAATTATTTTTGAGACTTCAATTTAATAAAGAAAATGCTATCGATTATTATTTATATGCATGCGTAATTAATTTTCTATTTAGAATAATCAAGAAGTCAATGAATAATTTATTGGAATAGGTCAAGAGTACACTACACTACTCTAGAAGGTCGGCGACATTTCTATGAAAACCAAGTGTATTTAACTTTATCCGCACACAGTTAACACTGATTGTGTCGAATGCTCGCGAAAAGTCATACAACAGCCTTCTAAAAGAATTTGCGGATTCGGTTGATCGGTGTTTCTTAAATCCGTGATGAGCGTCTTTCAGAGTATCTTGAGTATATAATTTTTTCAATGATTTCTGAGAACGAACCGAGAAGAGCAATGGCTCGGTAATTACTGGTATCATTTATTGGTCCATTTTTATAAATTGGAAAAATTTCAGAGGTACTTCTGGGATTTAAAAATTAAATTAGTTACAAAGTGTAGTGGCTCTAAAACTTATATTAAAACACCATTAATAATTTTGATGGGTAGGATGGATTACCATAATTTTTATTGTTTTTTAGTTCAAAAATTGTGTTATAAATTTCTACTAGTATTACGGACGACAACTTGTCATCAAAGTGCTCACGTATTTTTTTATTGTGATACTGGAATAATGTGTAGCGAAGTTGTTTGCCAATTCATGGGTGTCACTGGTTTAATTTCCATCTTCTTTTACAATTACAAATGATTAATTTTTTTACATTTAGTTTATTATACTCCATTCTTATTATATCTCTTATCCTTTTGATATTTTATCCTTAAATCGACAGATGGTGTTTTCACTATAAGGCGAAAATTTAGTTTTAGATTATTAGAGGACGTTCTTACGGTAACATTTACCCGTGTATTATTGTTATTATTCATGATTTTGATTTTATTAGGGCATGCAAAATTACAGTAGTAAAGAAAATCATTAAGGAAGAGGTCAATGCTCGTATGCACATCGTCAATTTTAATATACTGCCAATCTATTTTTTAAATGGCTTTTTAACTAATGTTATTGTCTTTAGAATATCTAGGTTTGGGCATTTGCTTATGAATATTAACCGAATTAAGTTGTATACTTGGTGAGATAAGTTTAAAATAAAATTAGTGGATCCTGTCCATTGATATTTAAGGAGCGTTGTCGCAATATAATCGATATATTTCGATGAAAGTGTGTATTTTCAGTTGATAGAATTCTTGAAGGCTCATGTAATTTATTGTTAAATCTGAATGACTTAAGTATCATCTAGAACAGCGGTTCCCAACCTTTTTTAATTACTGTACCTCCTTTCAAGTCAGTATCTAGCTTGTACCCCCACCCATCCCTCACGACCATATAAAAATTGCCTAAATTTGAATATTTTATATTATAGGTGTAAATTGAAATTAAAAGGCTTATTATTTTTATTACAGACAAACAGAGTATATTTATGTTTACATCTTATAAAAATACGCAAATACAACAAAGTTAAACAGCTAAAATCACAGAAATAATTTTATTAATAATTGTTAATTGGTCTTTTATTTCACATTCCTCTGTATTAATGTGATCCTTGTCCTTGCTTTGAGGAACATAATTTTTTTATATCGGGTTCCACCGATGCTAAGTATAACCTTAAATCTGAATCAGCATTGAACTTATTGCGGTATTTATTTTTTTTTGAAAACGTACAAAGAGAAAGCTCTTTCTACTAGCTCTGTGCTGGTAAACGGCAACAAAAATGTAAGTGCTTTATCGGAAATGAGCCCAAATTCATTGCTAATGGCTGCCCAAAAGTTAAGAAGTCCTCTTGTTTTAAACTGGGATTTTAAAGTGGTGTCAGTTGACAATTCAATTAATTGCTCCTTTTCTTTTATTGACAAATTAGCTACTTTTAATAAATAATAATAATAAATAAATTTATTTCAAGCTAATACAAAGTTTACATAGTCAAGTGATTACAGCTTCACCTACAAAAAATATATAATAAATAATTTTAAATAGTGATTACTCATATACAATAATATTCTTTTTAATTAAACCTAAGTATATTAAACATTTATAATAGCAAATAACAAGAAAGGTAATACAGATTAAAATTACTACAGGGTGTCATATATTAAGATGGTTAAAACAGATAATAAATTATAATAAAATAGGATAAAATGAATGTATAAATAGAAAATTCAAGATATCATCAATAAAACCAACACATAAGATAAAAACTATATAAGTTAAAATATTTAAAATTTACAATTAGACATATGATGCACTCTCATCATGTTATTGTATTGCGAATAGTACGGACTTAAATGTTACTGTGCCAGAATTTCTCTAATGAATAGAATGCATTTTGAGACAGGAATTTTTTAATAGCTTGTTTGAACTTATCAAGTGATAGATTCTTTATTGAATTGGGTAATTTATTAAAGAATTTAATGCCGTAATATGAAGGGCCTGATCTACTTATATTTAATCTTGTGGGATTTACTTTAAGATCCATTCTACCTCTGGTATCATAGTTGTGGTGTTCATGCGTATTGTAGTCTGACTGATGTTTTTTTTTTATATTACATAGGCTTTCATAAATAAATATACATGGTAAAGTCAAAATACCGAAATTTTTAAAAAATGGTTTACAGTTTGCTCTGTAACTAATGCCTGCTACAATTCTTAAAGCTCGCCGTTGCAGAGCAAAGATCCTGTGTCTTATGGCTGAATATCCCCAGGCTAGTATACCATAGCGAAGATGTGCTTCAATAAGTGAATGATAAGCCATTTTAATAAAGCCGCAGACACTTGGTTAGCAAGGTTTCTCAGGCAATAAATATTTTTTGAATTTTTTTTTGCCAACTCTTCACCATGACAATCCCATTTAAAATTGTTGTCCACATGAACACCCAAGAAGCACGTGGATTCTTTAGGAGCATGTGTATTATTTTGTACAAATATTATTTGCTTGGTTTTTTCATCGTTAAGTTTTAATGAATTAGTTTTGCAACATGAATGAACAATTCTTAGTGAATCCGTGTTATGTATAGCGAGCTCTTCTTCATTTTTTGCGACATCAATAATTGTAGTGTCATCTGCGAATAAAAGTACAATTGTATTGCTAAGTGCTAAAGGCAGATCATTTATGAAAATCAGAAATAAAACAGGACCTAAAATGGAACCCTGCGGTATACCAGTGATAGTAGGTAAAATATTTGACTTGTCTCCATTGTGAAATACAACTTGATTTCGGTTTTGTAGATATGAATTTATTAGTAGCAAACTATCACTACTAAAGTTATAATTTTTAAATTTTGTAATTAATCTCGAATGGGAGACACAGTCAAAGGCTTTACTTAAGTCTAGAAATGATCCAGTGCAGGCCGATTTATTTTCAAAGGATGAACTAATTATATTACTAAGTTCAACCACGGCATCACTTGTTGAACGTTTAGATCTAAAACCATACTGTTTACAATAGAATAAGTTATTTATTTCAAAATACTCAACAATTTGTTTTTTGAGAACATTTTCTAATATTTTTGAAATTACTGGAAGTTGTGCAATTGGTTTGTAATTTTTTATGTCATTTTTATCACCTTTTTTAAAAATAGGAATGATTTTTACGAGTTTTAAAGTATTAGGTAAATAACCTACAGTTATAGAAAGATTAATCAATTTAGTTATTGGTAAATATAGTTCATTGATCACCATTTTTAATAATTCAGTGCTTATTTCATTTATATCATTGGATTTACTATTTTTTAGCTTACTCATAATATCCCTAACTTCGACAGGTGATACTAAACGAAAATGAATCTGAGTTGTACTATCAATTCTGAAACAGTTGTAATCGGCTGTTTCTTCTGTATCAGAAAGCCCAATATTTGCAAAAAAAATATTAAAATCATCATGAATATGTATTTGCGAGTTATGTGAAGTTTATTATTTAATTAAATAAACACAGTTATATTTCTTACTTCACTATTTTATTTAATCACTAAATGTACATTTCGAACACTATGTGTATATATTATCAATAGTTAACTTTAATTAAATTAATTAATAATAATAATTAAATTAAAATCATCACTTGATAAATTAGTGTCACTAACATTTTGTTTGAGATTTTTTGTTTGATTTATTATTGACCACATCGCTTTTGGTTGGTTGGGGTTACATTAATTTATATTATCGTTTGTACGCTTCTTTGCTTCAATGATTGGAAATTTGTAACGCTTCCTATAGTTGTCTCTGGCCATTTTGGTTACTGCTGAGGGGTGCAAAATATATTCTTCATGAAGGAGACTAAGTGTGTCTCTCATTTGCTTTATCTCTTGGCTAAACCATTTGTTGACTTTAGTCGCAATTCGTTTATTTAATTTAATTGTAGGAAATGCTTTGTTAATTGCTTCAACAATTACATTGACAAATTGTTCCCACTTTTGATGTAACTCGATATCTGCATCAATAAATACCCAATTTGTATTTTGAATAATATAAAAATAGAGTAGTTTGCCCTGGTAAGTAATAAATCTACTCAGTTTATCCGGTATTGTTAATGGAGTCTGTGGGTTATATAGTATACAAGATATTCCTTTATGATCTGATATACCATTTAGGTTTATACAGGATATAGTAATATGATTGGGATTGAAATTCGTAAAAACATTATCGATGCAATTGTTACCTCTTATGTTAAAACTAACTTGTTTACTCAAATTAAAGTTCTTAGCATATCACATAATAATAATTTTGTAGTCATTGGAATTAAAATTAATATTAAAGTCACCCCCCAAGTAAGACTCTGTTATTTTGTCGCTTAATTTTCTCTAAAAATGATGAGAGTGCATCGAAAAACACATTAAAATCTCCTGATGGAGAACGATATACACAAATAACATACATATTTAAATATTTCACATAAATACAAGAAATGAATCGCGCGAATATATAATTGAACCAACGTATCCTTTGTGCCTGGCAAAAATGCGGTTGACTTCATATTATTCACTGTTGATATTCCGTATGACAGTCTATTAGCTTAGCATCAAGCTCCGATATTTTCTTTGTTATACATTGAGCATTTAAAAAGACTATGTGGAACACGTCTTCAGATTTCATAGATTTCACACGATATACGGGATTTTCCTCTAGGTTTTTACCTTTGTTGGGACATCCGTTTGAAAATTTCCATTCCTTCTGAAATTGAATCTTCTAATAATAATTCCTTCTGGCCAACAAGTATCTTTCATTAATAAAGAGAGGTGTTTAAAATCGCATCCCAGTCTAAACGACTTGTTTTTTCCTTTTGTATTTAAAAGATCAATATCAGGGTTATTAATTTCCGGGCATGTTTCAGTTAAGTAGTCTTTTAGGGATTCCGTTGTAGCTGTTTCGTGACAGTTTCCTATATATAACCAGGCAATTTTTGCCGGGGCGCGAAAATTATTATTTGATGTTCTCGTTCCTGTAAATGTATTCTTTCTTGTTTTATGCGATATTGATTGCCAATCGGCATTAGCAGTTCAAATGTTTGTTTTCTCGTTGGGATATTTATCCGCAGGTGATGGAGAGGTGGCTGTTTTAGTCGAATCTAATTATTCCGTTGCCGAGACAGATTGTTTATTGCGGCGAGAAGGACTTCAAAGTATTCATTTTCAAATGGATTTAAAATCCAATTATTCATGTTGTCAGGTTTGGGAAAATACTTCCGAAATGCTGATTTTAAACCTTCCAAATGTTCAACAATTTGTTGATGTATTATTGGGGAGAGTCGTAGTTTGTTCTCCGATAAAAAATTATTCAAATTTTCACTTTCCATCTCGTGGCACAGAACTTTAAAACATCTTGAGTTTGTGGGTCTTGATTTTATGAAATTAACCACTTTTACAGCTTCATCAAGTAAAACTTTTAAATCACCATGAAGGTTTTTAGATACTTTTTTTTTAATTGTTTCTTAAGAAACTGTTTCGCCTGTCTCTGTTCTAGTGAGTTCGTACACCAGGTATGGGCCTGTGTCTCCACCCATTTTTTAGGATCGTTTGACTGCTGTTTTGGAGATTCCGCAGGAGGGTTCCAGGGTCTCACACTAGCTTAGATTCGACCTGTGTGGAGCTTAGTGCTCTTAGCAGCGCCTGGCTGACGGAGAATATAGCAATTGACCTACTTTTGTGTTTTTTTGGGATTGATTGCCAGTCGCTCCTGTTTGCACCAATTGTCTACTATGTTTAGGGCTCTTTGTGCTCACTCCGAGACAACTCTCGTTACTAGGTCATCCGCGTACCCTAGGCAGTGGATATCCTCGTTGAATAGTTTTCCTAGATGGTCATCTACTAGTGTTGCCCATAGCAGTGGAGTCAACACTCCTCCATGTGGGCAGTCTCCTCCTGCCTTAGCCTTAATGGTATGGTCCCTTCTATATCTAGAAATGTAGCCATGGCTATATCTTTGTCTTCTATTGACTTTGTGATAAGCCTTTTTAGGTCATCCAGCGCCCAGTCCGTTAATTTACCCGGCTGGTATGCATATTGCCTGTTGTTGAGGGGATTACCTGTTGGTAGTTTTTATTGTACGTCCTGCATATTCTATCTCAATTTCAATGCAATATTGTTCGAAGTTTGTTATTTAAAGATTGTTCTTGATGCACGCAGATGTAGTCAGCAGTTAAACGATAACCATTTAAATTGACAAATCTTCTTACACCAAGTTTCTATTAGGTTTCTAGGTAACATTTGATTTGTTGCCGTTTAATGCGACAGTCAGTATTTTGGTTTTATTATAAATCTCCTTCGTCGCCTTCGCCTGCATTATTCTACTCTTGCGGAGTTATTGAAGACTTTTAATTGTTCTTGAAGGAAACTATCGTTATTTTAAAGATATTGTATGATCGTTTTCTTAGATTTTAAAAAATATTTTATTTTTTGGTTACCAGTTTTAATTCAACAATGGTCTCTCCACTTGCGAACGATACGTTGAGGTCGACTCCATTCTCGCGATCGTTGTAACTCTGGTTATCCTGTTTATATGAGCAGCAAATTATTGACTCCTTGTTAATTTGAACAACATTCTTGAGATATTTAAAGCAACCTGGGTGTATAGTTACTCCACATTTGACACACTTTGGCCCACTTTGGGAAATAATGCGACACCATTTGCATTTAGCTGTACGTCTATCTTGCTCGCCAAAATCTTGAATTTGATGGACATATTATCAATAACAACATTTGTGAACGAAATGTATAACTTAATAAATAAGTGAAGTGAATGAATAAACGCAGTGTCATTTTATTGTACTTTATTATTCAAAACACTTTACGAAACTCTGATGCTGATAAAACGAGCAAAATCTTGGAATAAGTCAGTCATTCCATTAGTTTCTTTAAAATTTCTTGTGAAAGCAGTAATATATAATTGTATTATAATTCTATTTTATAAATTAACATAGTCACAATTATACAATGAAAACCACAATTTATAACTTGTTTATATACTACAAATGTATAACGAAGTAGATGCCTCAAGAACCAATGATATAATGACAATTATTTAATAATATAGAAACTCTAGAAGCTATTGTTTTCTTAATTCAAACACTGTGTTAGTGACACTAATAACTATAAAAAATTAGATCTATCTGCATAAGCACAAGCACAATAACCTTCATTACAACAAAACGTATTCTTTGTTATGTACATATTTCTTAAATAATATATTAAGAAATCGCCGTCTATGTTAACTAATTATAGAAGAATTTATTAGCGTAAATCAAGACAATTAATAATTTATTCGAATAAAAAGGGTTAAGTGAAGGGTTGGGAGCAATTAATTATTTAATAGCTTACGATAATAAAATTAATGGTATAAGTCAAGAGAAGGCTAGGATATTAAATAATCTATAAACTTAGGTAAATAATTCGCTAAGATAATAAATTATTTATATAATATTTTTAAAATTATCCCATTTCACCTATCAAATAGGATAATTTTAAAAATATTGCGATAAGTAAAAACTTCGCTAGAATAATTAATTTTTTTTTATATAGGTTTTACTTAAATCCTTATTTAAAAATATACCGAGATGATAAGATCAAATAGGCTACAAATTGAAAAAAAAAATACAAAAATAGTTTTTATGGTATTAAAATTAAAAAATAAACAAAATATTTTTAAGAATAAAGAAAACACTTACTTAATATTGAACTGTACCACAAAGTAATCGCCGTTAAGATCCAAGAAACTATTTTTAATTCCTACCCCAATTCAAGATGTAGGGATCAAATCACTGGTTCGGGTAAAGAAAATAACAACTGTAGACTTCAATGAGATTAATTGGGGCACCCGTTACTATGTAGTAGTTAATTTTAAAGAGTAGTGAGTCGATTTTAAATTTATTATTTGTTACATATAAATTTCTTATATTATTATTTATAAAGTTTTTAAAATAAAGATATTGATGTTTAGATAAAACATTCTTTATGAATTTTTACAAAACCGTTTCGCCATAATAGAACCTCTTGTAATGAAACCGCCGGCCGCATTTATTTTTTTTTTCTCTTGGCGCAAACGCGGAAAAAATCGTGTCCCAAACCGACCGGAAAATATGATTTACGCAGAATTACAATTGTGTATCATTATTAATGTTTTCGGTGTCATGTGTCAGCTTTATAAGATTTATACGTGTGATTAATGCGTGGGTGTGTGTTTTTGGACAATGGCGCTACACGTCCCCAGTTATAATGCTTCTGTTGTGCCATTGTTGAAACTTAATCCAAAGGTCAAATGTTAGGAGCCGCGGGGGCAGTAAGATGATTTAATAACGACTTGGTTTATTGTCGTGTTTGTTGTACAATTCAAAGCAAACAACATAATTATCCTATGCAAATTTATCCAGAAACATCTGGTTAATGTACCTAATGTAATCTAACCTCAAATTATGTTATAATGGTAAATAATACCTTTGAAGCTAATTATAAGTAAATACAGAGCACACATTATCTAATTTGAAAAATTAACACTAGCGACTAACATTAATTTGTTAACAGTGCACACAATTTTTGATTAAATGATTTACTCATTTTATCTAAAAAATCAAACACGTAATACCTACAGAAATTTACTTATACATACATACATTTCTTTATTTATTAATTAACATATGTAAACATTTATTACGTTTCCAATAATAATAATAAAAACTAAGTATATTCTTAATCTGGCTCAAATATATTACTCCAAATATTTTTTAGGGAATCGAGCATTTTAGCATAGATACATTTTACGAGGGGGGCGAATTACGAGAAACGCACGCAATTGAGGCATCAGTCAATCAACTGTAAATTCACCACCTTATTCACAGAAGTAAAAAAATTGAAATGTGCCGACGGCAGAGTTCAAACTCCCTCCAAATCGAGTCCTCGCCCGCCTTAATTGTATTATTTTTCACGCACATTGCGCCTCCTAAATTAGTTTCGTTAAAAGTTCCACAATTCCGTGCCCGAATACCTGCCCCTGGCGGCCGGGGCTTAAAAGTTCGTTAATTTTCGCCCGAACTCGGAACCCCCGGTTCCTACTTTTTTATAATTACCCTATGCTCACAAAGCGGTCCGAATTTAACGGGGAGACGAGCAAGAAATTGCAGATCTCGCTAAACGGACTAAGGAGGCGGGGAAGCGAGAGTAGTGGAGGAGTTATCGCAAACAACAGACGAATAATAATTTACAGCCACCTGCTCTTCGCCTTCGGATTTTATTGTATCTCTAGAGGGGTTGGTTTTTATATTTGCCTTCTGTCAGCATGAATCAATAGGGGTTTGGTTTTTATATATTTTATATATATATATATATATATATATATATAATATACAGGGGGTATCACCACAGCAGAAAGACAAATTCATTTCATTTATTTATTCAAATTACTTACAATTTATGTAATGTTTACACCTTTACATGAAACTTCATAAATATTCACAAAATTTTGATCGCAAATTGGAATTGTAATGACCTTCTACTAGGGTCTTTAATTACTACTATGGTAATTTTGCAATAACTTATTCATTCTATTTTAATTTATTTTAAATAAATAGACCAAGGAATAAGGAATGTTGTTGACATAAGATGATAGATAGATAAATATTATATGGGCACCAGCGACTGTGCCACCGCGACCTTTTCTGATCTATTGTGGATCCCTGCTTATCTTAGATGATAATCTCTAGCTTTGCCTCTTTGATTAATCCTATTAGCCCTGCCAGTGGGGCTTGGGTATAGTTCTCCGTGCTTGAATTTGTGGTGCGCAACTTTTGATGTCTAATCCTTGCTAGACCCTTGCATTGGTATATGGTATGGAACGAGTCCTCTTCTTCCTCTAGGCAGAATCTGCATGGTGCTTCTTCTACCAGGCCTATTTTACCCATATGTTTGTTTAGCTTGCAGTGTCCTATCATCAGACCAACTATTGTTTTGACCATTTTCCTGTCTTGGTTCAGAAGTTTGGTCGTGAATATTGGCGATTGTTCCTTAAGGAACTATTTCGCCTGCCTCTGTCCTGGTGAGTTCGTCCATTAGGTTAGGGCCGGTGTCTCCACCCATTTTTTAATTGATCGTTTGACTGCGGTTTTGCAGATTCCGCAGGAGGGTTCCAGGCCAATTACTGCTTTTGACGAGCATTGTTTAGCCAGTTTGTCTGCCTTATCATTCGCCAGATGTCTTCCATGTACTGGGTCCCATGTGATTGTTACTTTTTTGTGACTGCCAGGTTCATTAAGAGCACATATGCAGTCCCACACTAACTTAGATTCATTCGACCTGTGTGGAGCTTAGTGCTCTTAGTAGCGCCTGTCTGTCGGAGAAAATATCTATTTCCCTTATGTAGTGGTGAAAAGCTATCTCCTCTGCTTGGAACACTGTGGTGTTCTTGGTGAGATTGACGGAAATCTTTGTCTCGGGTTTTGTACCGTTTATACCTGCTCATACCCCTTTATCGGTCTTTGAGCCGTCCGTGATTTGTCTTTCCTTTTGAAAGTGTATTTTTTCACCATGGCATCACTTGGCATCGCTGTGATTGCCTTTGCTTTCACCTCGCCTTCCAGCCGTTGCAACACACGCGTTGGTGTGTTTTTCCGTGGGATCGGATTATGGGCGTCTGTCCTTGCATCAGTCTATATGATACAGACCTGGCCTTTCGTTCTATAAATGTGCAGTGGTGGTAAATTCAAGATAACTTCTGGGGTTGCTGTTGGGGTAGTGCTTAGGGCTCCTGTTGTACTGAGACATGCTAGTTTTTGTGTACTGCTCAGGAATCCTATTGCCCTGTTTTGCTTTGTCCTAGCCCACCACACTATATGCTACCATGGGTTTTATCACCCTGTCTAGCCATGCAGTCATTTTAGTATTAAGAGTTGTTTATAGAAAGGCACTTGGTTGGTTTCACAATTTTCACGATTTATTCCCACTAGTTTCGATTTTTAAATCGTAAAAATTGGGAAACCAACCAAGTGCCTTTCTATAAACAACCCTTAATATTAAAAATGTTTCACCACGTGATAAACGAGAACCAAATTCAACAAATAAGTCATTATAGTGTTTAGTTCCCAGTGTTTTTCGCACATTCTACCGCACCTGCCCAATGTTATTGATACTTTTTTGGTGGCTTTTGTCATGTGTGGCTTTCACGTTATTTTGGTGTCGAACGTTACTCCCAGGTACTTGGCCTCCCCTACGAAGGGAAATTCCGTACCTTCTTGTAGTGCTCGTCTTTTTGTGAAGATGAAAAATTTGTGTTTTTTGGGGATAGCCAGACGCTCCTGTTTGCACCAATTGTCTTCTATGTTTAGGGCTCTTTGCGCTCGCTCCGAGACAACTCTTGCGAACCTAGGCAGTGGATATCCTCTTTGGACAATTTGTCTAGAAGGTTATCTACTAGTGTTGCCTATACTAGTGGAGACAGTACTCCTCCTTGTGGGCAGTCTCTTCCTGCCCTAGCCTTAATGGTACGGCCCCCAAAGTGGATATAATTATAGTGCTTAAAAGGATAGTAAGTGTTTTATTCAGCGTTCATTATGAATTACCACGTAGTAGCAGTCGCAACCATCATTAGGATATGATTGTCTTTTTGAACCTGCTGATGGCCCACTTAATTTTAATGGATCTTGGGACCTCCGTGCCTAATCTTTAGTTCTTTTAGGCACAGATGGTCAGGTTTAGTACTTCTTTGCGGGTTTTCGTGATGAACACGGGCTTATTGCCAATGTTGATCAGTATAAGTCCTTCTGCCGAGAACAAAGTTAGATAAAGACTCACTTCGTTTGTTGGTGTCCGAGATGCCCCAGAGCGTGTGATGTGCATTGACGTCGTACCTTATTATGAGTTGATATGCCTTCTCCGCGCAATATGCAATCATGTCGCTTAGTATGCGAGGAGGGCATACTTTCTCATCTCCTAGGAAGTAGGCGGAACAGATGACCTAGCTCCTCTTTCCTTCCTCCGTCTTGTCCGACATAATATCTGTAACAAAACCTTCAGTGCATACTTGCGGTATTAGTATTATTATTAGGTATTATTTTGCGTGTTGGGTTTACCTGCAGGATTCTTAATCCTCTTCCGTAATGTAATTTGCAGGCTCTTCCTCCCTCCCCTGCTCTTGTCCTCCTTCGCCCCCCCCCCTTGGCCAATGGCCTTAAAAGAGGACTGATCTCCGCTGGTACCTCTAGATTCTGCCTTGGTTTACTCTGTTGCCTTGTTATTCTCCTTGATACGTAGCCGAAGCATCCCGTATCCAAAAAATGGGTATTGTTTCAACATAGGATTATACCTTTCGTTTATTTTCATTGAGCGTTAGCTACTTAAAAAAAAAAAAACATTTTGTAGATAAGATAGTTATCTCAAATTAATATTATTTGACAATTTTCCAAACTATAAAGATGATTTATATAAAGAAGAACAGTATAGATCATAAAACTGAATGTTATCGCGTTTTGACTAATTGCTGCCTGTTATACCAATTCTCCTTTTATGAGTTGCTGTCTATTAGAAAAACTAAAATCATTTTGTAACCTTCGGGATGAAAATTATACACATATAGATTTCTAATTGGATTTTTATCACTCTTGACTCACATAAAGGTATGTTGATATTGAGTAATAAACTTTTTACAATAATTGATGGTTTAACAAATAAACTCTTATATGGCATCAGTAGTTGGCCTTTCATTTCTAAATGCAAATTGGGTTTTGTGTAAAATATTAGGGGGTTCTAAATATACAAGCAATTCAATTTTCAGTGTATTCATAATACAACTAAAAACAAAAATCGTATTATTGAAATCGACAATGGAATAAATGCAAGAATATATTGGTGAAAATATAGAATAAATACAAATTTGTTACATTTATTGTTTTACGTTTTGAAGATGCATGCTAAATACAGGTAATGTGGCTTTCCCATATGAACTTATTTCTTCTATGATAAATACTAGCATTAATATCTTATGTGATCTCTTGTCGCCTTCTGTATGGGTGAAACAAGATCTTATAGTTGTATCGGGATATGCATTCATTCTACGATGAAACAAATGCTGCTGCTGATGAGAGTATTTATATACAGTCTAGTGGCTGCGCCTGTTTGGGCACTAGTCTTGTAATGAACTGATGAATGCGCCTGGTATAGCACTAGTCGTACGATTACCCATCTGCTCTTGAGAGGAGTGTAGTACCTGTGTATTGTTTAGTGGTTGCGCTTGGTGGAGCGTTATTCGTACGATGAACCATCTGGTATGATAGGGATTACATCACGGTGGCGAATGATTGTCTCGTCGCCTTACTTTTAAGACTATCCTTTCTTGATTAAGCTAGCGTTGGGAAAAATAATGAAAACATTGTTTTCCACTGAGTGATGGAAATTTCATTATAATTAATAATTTTACTGTTTTGAGAATTTCTCAGCGTCTGAGCTTTTACACTAGGCATTACCTGTATTGATGTTTTATGATACTTTTCCGTTTATCAATGCGTTGTCCTGATGTATAGTTTTTGATTGTCGTGCGGTAGAAAGTCGTGGTTTAATTGCGGTTGGTCGATGACTGGCCGCCTGCTGTCCCGTTTCCCGGCCTATTCCCGCATTGATTGTGCGAGTGATAATCCTTTTTACATTACAGGCAATAAGAAAGAGGTGGTGATTTAGATCGCTTATGATGAGGACTCGAATCTTGAGTTGGCGGCAATTGTTTGTGAGTGTATTCATTTGGTGGTGAAAGAGACCGTGATGGTGTTCGAGGTCGGCTCTCATTCATTGCGATATAGTTTACCGTACAATTATCGCGGTGTTGATTTGTTTTTTAATTATATGCCAACAAAAAGCCTAATACATATAAATAATATTAATTACATAATTTAGACTGCACGAGAATTGGGCAGATCTTGGATGATCTTCCACTCGTACTTCGAAGTTGAAAATTCTTCCGCTCACGCTCATGTCAAACCGCAACGCATCAGAAATCAATATTTAGGTGTATTTTTGCCTTAAATCCAGGCATTTTTGTCCCTAATGTGGGAAATATATGTCAATTTAACTGACGTTTTATGATTATGATAAAGTTGGGGAAGACGATTTTTTTATCATTGGTCGGTTATTTCGATGATATTTTTGTAGTATTATAGGTCTCTTGCGGTTTCTATTTTCATACCCTTGTAGAATGTCTGTCTGCAATTTGAACAAAATTATCCATCGTCAATGGGCAAAAAACCATGTCCTGATGAAGTCTCTCCGACGATAATTTCCACGTAATCTTCATCATGTACTGTTCCCCCCAGCCTCTGCCGTACTTCTGGAAAAAAAACTTGTTTTCGGAACGCGAACGCTCATGGTGCTGTATTGTCCTATCTTCTTGTTAGCAGTTTAACGGCAGCTCCTCATATTGAGTGAAATCCAGGTCAACGGAGACGCACAGAAGTGAAGTTGCACGCTCCCATATAACTTCCTGTTGTAGTAGGCTGCAATTTAGGACTTAAACATTCGATGCTGTGTTCGGTGATGCTGTGGTTAGGTCTAGCCCATGAAATTCCCTATCTAGGCTCTCCATAAATGCTTAAGAATCCTTACCATCCAAATACTCTGTGGATATTTCTTCGATGAGTTTAAATTCCCGCATTTGTTCTATTTATTTCCTGTTCTCTGTCATTTTATCGGCGAATATCTTTGAATTTTTTGTGTTGCTCATAACAGTCGCGCAATTTCAATAATTCTGTAAATTACAACGAATGGATTACGAGGCATATAATGTCTTGTGCATGTCTGATCTCGGTGTGACGCGTAGCTTCTCGATTCCACGTAGGCCTCTTTATGTGCTTCCTTAACTTACGATCAGTAAAGTAAAATGATATACTAATAAGCGGATTACGCAAAATGAATTTGACTCCATTAGATCTGGAAGTGAACTGTCTAATTTCTTCATTTCATTAATCGACCCAACTTCTCCTCATCTTCACCACTCTTATGTCATGTCATGTTTCTGAGAGGTGAGGCTGGAGTTTATACATCTTCCCGAAGCCGAGAAGTTTCGGGTCTCCTAGCTTATGAACATCCGTCATTCGTTGTCTGTGCTGCACATGTATGACCATCAATCTTTGTATTCGGTGATTTTCTCAAAATTACCCAAAAGATTCGAAGCAAGACATTTCTGATAATTTATTCAAGTACCCCTGTTATTGTCTGCGGTTGTAGTTATGTTAAATAATAAGCGCTGTTGGGTCATAAAAATGCTAGCGACCCTAGCCTGTCATCCGCAGTACCCTTCGGCCATGATCAGGTAGTCAGCCAGTTTTCTAGGCGAATGTTTTCTAGGGACGGATAGTCATAAATCACAATTTCTATTCAGTACAACTTTGAAAAGGTTTCCTAATTTATGATAGTAAACTAATTACAAACTGCATTTATAACCGCCTAGAGGCATTTTTCTTGTTTTGTGCCGTTCGCAAAAGATTCAAAGGGCTTTGTCTTCAGGTTTGCACACATCTGCAACTTGTTTGAATAATTCGTGGAACGGCACTGTTTATTGGTGGGTGTCCTTACGGTCGTAAACAATTCGACGTTGGGTCAGCAAATAATGAATAATAAATGCAATTTAAATTAAATGGAACATACCTAATCCTAATCTAATATATTTACAGAAATATGTACAATATGAACATCACTGGACAAATACGAACGTACTTTAGATAAGTGATGATAGTTGATTATTGTTTAGAGAAAAAATCTTTGGACTATAAGGTATATAAATACAAAAGCAAACATTGTTTTAATTGTCATTTAACAATCGTCAATAGTCAATTCCTGTAAGTATCAGAGTTGATAACATTAAAAAGGTGTGGTAGCTAGTGCAACTTAAATCAGAAATTAAGTGTATGATTCTCCTTTTTGCTGTATTTAAAAGTAAAAAGTTATCTTGACTTGGTTTGAGTTTCTTAGGCAGGAATCGATGGTAGATTATTACCCAAAGGCAAAGTTTTAAGACCAAAAGTTATATAAACGTAATTCCAACAAATATTTTGACAAAGTCATTCTGCAATCAGTTAACAGTCAACATAAAAAAATTAAATTCTTACAGCTTAAAAGTGAAAATTAACGCTGAGGCTAGCTAGAGGAATGTGTTCTTGCTAGTTCAAAAAAGCGAAATACAGTTAGATTGAGTTTCCTCGCAAAGAGAATTCTTAAGTGAGGCAATGCCCAATAAAAACAAAAACTATATACTTTCAGAAGTTATAGTTAATGAAACATTCGCTATTTTACTAGAAAAATTAAAACAGATTTAAAAAATGGTAATGTGGCCATCATAGTACTTTCCCTATATTCTTCTCAAAAACCAAATCACACCATGAAGAAATCTGTAATAACTATAGGCGCAATTCTACAAGCGGGCAATATTTTCTCTAACTGAATTTATAATACAAACAAACCTATCAGAGTTATTCCTTCCATATTGATGGAATATATAGAAAGGGAAACTAAAAATGTATTGAGTCATTAATCAGTCGACACGTAATCATAAGACGTGATCATAAGTTCAGTCCAAGTGTTTAATTAACATCTCAGTCCTTATGGTTCTTAAAGATTTAAATGAGAAATATGGACCTAGGCTTCATACAGATGAGTTAAATTGACTTTCCTCTGGTAAATGATAACAGGATTATATAAGTAAGCAACAGGTCTAGAGATGATTATAAACTTCAGGCTTACATATAAATAGAAGATAAGTAGGAATCAGTTATTCTCCCAGTTATTATTAAGAAGAGTAATAAGGTGGACGGAGTGAAATATGTAGAGTGGAAAAATAGATAAGCAAACAATCTCTTGGTATAATTTAATTTTATTGCATCGCTTTTTGCTGGCTTAAGGAATAAAAAGCTAATTTCACCCTTCGTTTTCCGTGGGAAATGAATAAAATAATTGAAACGCCATTAATATCGGGTATATGTCTAATAATAATAATTCTAATGTCGATTTTATTAATATTTGAAAATGTACTAGTATTTAACGGTGATATAAACGAGTTCGCTTTACAACAAACGGCGAGGCAATTAACGTGATTGATCGAGAATTAGAGGGAGGTGTTAGGGTCAAAAGAGACAGTGCTTTGAAAGGAAAGATGACGATACTAACAAATTTACAAAGGGGTTTAAGAACACTTTACATCTGAACATTTTGGTCTGCAGGGAGCGTTATTGGGGTGTCTGTCTTCAGGTACGTTCGTAAAATCGCAAATTACATCGTGATATATATTTTATTCCTGATGCAAAAATCAAGCTATATGCGTCTTTTCCTCTTGCTCAAGAATTTCTTTAGTATCCAAACTAACTAGGCAAACTATCATTGCTAATTTTCTCAATTTAATGATGTTCAGAAAGAGCAATAAACTATTTTAGAAAAGGATTTGGTTTATTCGACAGTTGGCTGATGTTTGTTAGCTAAAACAATGTGTGTCGATTTGAGTCAAAGGATGGATCATTTAGATAAGTTTTATATCTTAGGCTATTTAGACTTCTTATGTTGTATTAGATATTTTTTGGTTTTTCTGTCGAAAAGTAATTTCATCTTCACCTTGATTTTCGGGTTCTTTTTTTCAAGATACCATCTAAATATGATTAAATTAAATATTAGTAATTATTTTTCTTCACTGGTTTATTTAAACTGCTAAATGTAGATTTCCTCTACTAAGTGGATATTTTTGATAGTTCTACTAAACTAAATATAACCCTTACTTATCTCGCCCTATATATTAATAGTTACTAACTTATTTTGGTCTGAATTGAATGATATGAACAACAACGCATGTGATTTCAACAGGATGGCGCTACATACCACACAACTCCTGCCACATTGGACATTATGCATGAGCGGTTTCGGGTCATGGTCATTTTACGTGGAGATGATGTAAATTGACCACCCAGATCGTGCGATTTGACCGCGTTAGACATTTTCTTGTGGGGTTTGCTAAAGTCACGGATCTATGCGAATAGGCATAGACAGCAAACCACAGCAGCCGCCAAAGCCAACATAACTCACAGCTTCGGTCAAATTCAGCCTGATTAATGCTGATATGAAAATTTAGACATTTCGGTTGCACACACCCATCAAAGCTGCTGCAGAGATTTGCGTTATATTATATTCCATATATACTAGCATCGATAGGCCTTCCAAAGAAATAAAAATTTCGATGATATCTCACACAAACTTTGTTTTATTTAAATTTAAAAATAGGAAGCGTTTATTGAAAGCCCCTATATGAAAATAGATCGTGTATAACATGTTTACACACCGAACGGCGAAATTAAAACTTATTTTGATAAACAACGTAAATAGTCCGAGTACGTTTTTGCCTCGATTCAATTTCCCGAGTCGTTAACTTTTCACGCGAAATAAAACCGACGTTTATCAGCCGTGGTCGGACCGAAAGGACGTGTTTTGCGTCGAAAACTGGTCCGGAATTAAAAAGTCGCCGTACGTAAGCGTTTAAACCGTGAAAAGATGCAATCATAAAGTTTGCTGCGAACTGTGTTCGGATCATCGATTTTCGCCGGAGCACGCTGCTGCCTCCTCGCCTACACGTGTACCATCACTCCCCCTCAGGCTAGGGGGGAAATAGGATTTCGGTAATTAACATGTGTTTGGGAAATAATTTAAACTTACTACGTGCTGCGACTACGCCGAAAAGCCGGTACTTTATTTGTTTTCGATGTTAAGTCAAGCAAATATTTTCGCAGTGAGCTTGTTTTACATATGCAAACAGCACCTACTTTACCTATAGAGTGGGGATGGTGTATCGGTGGATGTTTTAAAGAATGGTTATTGTAAACGTATGCAAAGTATTTCATTTATAATTTTTAATATAGAAAATCATATATTTTTTTTATAAAACTTTTATTGAAACTACATTTGAAAATGATTTCCGTATAAAATTATTTCTTTTTAAATACGTACAACGTATTTCGAAAAACTTTCGGTGTACTTCTTAACATATCGCTGATGCATGTACCAGGAGTGCACCCTGTAGTGTGATAACCATTTCGAGCATAGCTTCAAACTGCTAAAAGATGTGTACTACAAAACAGATTGAGGATAAAGTCGTTTAGCTCACCTAAACAATGATGTAATTGCATAATAGGTATGGAGAAATATAGGCCGAAACGAAAGAGTCTGGGAAATTTAAAATGCAGTGGTATTGATAATCGCTAGGCTGGATTCTGAATTGAAAACAATACCCAATAAATACACAATATATTTAGAACGCTTTACCAAAAGTGGATATAAGGATAATCAACATAGCCTGGTACGTATAACCAACTAGTTTAGTTATACAGCCTGTGGCTGCAGACTTTCATAGATACTTTACGTCTGTGATGCAAGTGAAACCTCTCTAATTTATATAATAACAATTAGTTAAGGAAAATTATACTTTTGAATTTTTGGAGCTGGAGATAATAAAAATGTGAAAACGTTTAAATAGAGAGCAGCAGCTAAAAATTTAAAATATTGTTTTCTGATAAGCTTACTATTTTCAGTAAACTCAATCATTTTTAAAATAATAATTAGCACTAATTATTCTGAGCTCTCTGCACAGTAGTTTTTACATTATTAACATCTAAAAACTACAAAAACCAACTAAAAATTAAACCAACTACTCCTCGTACTAAATCACTCCCAGATATTGAATTACATAACTGTTACTTGTAGTTTCGTGTCTGAAATTACATTCAGCACTATGTAACAATTTTTACGTCATCGTATCCATCCACGTCTATCTATTATGACTATCCGCAGACACGTGTTTCGCTGTATCACAACTCATCGGGGCAGGTATGTCATAACTTTGATGTTCGATTTTTAAGGCGTGTTCAAGAAACGATATCACCACAGATGAAAAGCCCGCTCTTGGCATTTTAGTGTAAATTAAATATGGATTTAATTCAATAATTTTTAGTAAATGAATTAGTAATTACTATTAGTAGTGTAATTTATCTCAAATCAATGACATAAGAGAGAAACAGCAAACAAATATTTATGCAGTAGCAGACCAAAGGTATAAACACCAGAACTACTCGTAATATAGAGCCAGTTTGACTAAGTGAATGTTCCACAAGTATTCAAAATAAATAAAATTCCTCTCCCAAATCTCGCATGTTCCATACTTAACATAAAAACAAAGAAAAAAGGTTACAAATCGCGGGGATAGGTAATTACAACATGGCCGAAATGGAATATCCAGCTGAGTGGTGAAATGCGAAAAATTCAAAATATGAATATTGTAGAAATCGTCCATCAGGGCAGCAGGCACTCACAGAAAATTGTCTCAAATTTCGAAATCAGTGAATACGAATGTTAGCAGTTCCTTTCAACAGAATCTGCTTATTGGTGAAGGTAACTTAAATGTAGCTTCTTGAATTCTAAGTAAGAGCATCAATTTGTCACCAAAGATGTAGACCAACAGTAATACATTAATCTAACATATACAAAATTAATATATTTTATAAATTAATGAGTCAAAAGAAATATTGTTAGACGAAATATCTTTTAATGATACCTACTTAAGGTATAATATCCAAGGCACGACTGTTATGCTAAATTCCCATTATTAATTTTGTGAAGATGTTTGTCTTTATAAGGGTTTTTCATTAAGCACTTCCTATCTTTAAATTTTAATTAAAAAAGTATCTATTGCAGCTTTGCTGGATGGCGCGCATCAGAAATGTTCATTTTTTCATCACTCCGGTGCTAGAGTCAAGCTGAATTTGACAGATATTATGGGTTATGTTGGCTTTGAAGGCCGCTGTGGTTTATGGCTTATTCGCATAGATGTGTGACTTAAGAAACCCCACAAGAATGTCCTGGCCAACGTCGTTCTCAAAGAATTCTCAAAGAAATTGAACGAAATGAACCGACGACGCCAACCCAAAATCCACATCAAACAGTGACTTTTTTAATGCATTAGTCCCTCTTGGATCTCATGTAGATTGAAATCATCCCAAATTTGATATTCATATAGAAATAGGCCATCGCTTAAGATGATTTTTGATGAAAATTAGGGTCAGTTGCCAACTGCTTCAGGGCCCATTTAGCGAACACACATCGATGTCTATGGTCATTTACGTCCAGCTCCTGGGTCACTAGAATTTTCTACAGGTGTAGGCCTAAGTTGTGATGCAAAATTTGCTAAGTTTTGGACTATGAAAGGCTGAATTCTTATGAGCGACGGGAAATCGACTGCATCAAATACTCCTGCACACTCTCGCAAACAGCGGCGACATTTTTAGCAGATCTTGTATTTCGCGGTCGTACGGATGTTAGTTTATTGTTTAGTCAACCAGCAGTTTCAAATTTATCCACCACAGTAGTTTTCTTGATAGGACAATTATGACCACCCTACGATGGTGGAAGCGCTCGGAAAGTTGCCTGAATAGAACACCCATTTTAATAAAACAATTTTATCATTTGCACGTGTTGTTGAACGCTTAATCTGTTTATAGTGATTGGCAAAGCAAACTGAGGTTGATTCGACAGATTTAACTTCAACAATATGGCCGCTATCAACTGTCGAGTTCGGAAGTCCCTATTGGAAGACCCTTTTTAGGTATTCAAGAGATTATTTCAAAGAAAATCAAATTCCTCTTTCAAGTGTGACTTGCTAAATAATTCACATGCTGGCTAAGAACAATGTTATATCAAACATGGAGATGAGCCACTACGGCAAAGTCGTGATGGAAGAAGAAACAACATAATTATTTCATCTAGTTTTTCTGTGTCAACGGAAAGGCGTTACGACGCTGTCTCGGAAATTTATAATTCATTTAATTTAATAGGATGTAATGTTGAATCAGTTGGATAATGAACATTAAAATACTTATTTCCAATAAGAAAAACGACGCCGACCATAAAATCATGTAGGATAATGGCGAAAAAACTCATTTTAAAAAGGAATTCAAAAAATGACTAAAAACTTTTAATTTCCTAAATGCGACAAAAAAGAGTTTTTTAGCTTAGGTTTTAAAAATTATATTATATAAATGCTGATCTTGACCAGCGATGAACATTTGCCGTTCCTTGATTTTTGCAAGTACTCTCGCTAACATTTCAAGCGATTTTTTTTTTCAATTTCTTCTTGAATTTAGTTCATCGAAAGACAGAAATTAGCTCGAGTATGAAGAGCACCCTGATCTGAGAACATCTACTACAAACTCTGGCGTGAACAACATGATGTGTGAGCAGTAGCTCCATTCTTTGGAACCAAAAGTTCTCTATGTGTTTTCTTCTCGATAATTTACAATTTTTGGACGTGAGAAAATCTCCAACATATCGCAATATCAAATGAAATTAAAGGTAACGGTAGCTATCTTCTTTGAAAAAAATACGATTCAATGATGCCTGTTAAGCTGTGTTAGGCTTAACTTAGTATTGGGTCTAAGAAAAATATAGCGATGTTTAACAAAATCACATTACACGTTATTTACAACTGGCGCCGTGGCACCAATTGGTCTCAGCGGTCTGAGGGCGTGTCACCCTTAAAATAAACTCCGAGTGTGTACAAGCGCTAACAATGCCTATGGAAGAGATAGCGCACCAAACGGTTACTTTTGGACTGAAGAGGTCATGTATAGAATTATTGAGGATTTTCAGTAAGCCAGTATTGATATTTTTGTTTAATTACTGCGACAAAAAGATGAAAAAATTTTTCGTCGCTTCTCCATACAACATACTCACAATTTTTTTTGAACACGTAAACCGAAGCGTATGCGAAACGACTTTTACGTCGCAATTACAGATTCGTTTTTAAGACAGTCTTCAATACAAAACATGACCATGGCATGGTGGCGACTAAAAACTACACTATGTGCACTATCTAACAAGATATACCGCTTCCCTTACTTGCTTCTAGGATTTCATAGTGGGAAAAAAATGTTGGATTTATTTTCGTCGCTCCTTTTATTTATGACTTTAAGGTATTATACTTCCCCATTGAGATTTTAAGATGCTTAACTTGCATTTCAATGATCAGGGACCAAAAAATAAATAAAGATAAAATGAATTTTTTAGTAATGTATTAACCAGGTAAGATTAAGCATAGATAGATTTATTCATTAAGCAAGAGAGATATTGGCATCTTTTAATATAGTAATAGTTACTTTTAGTGTAAAAAACCAAAGCGCAACTGAAAATACAGGGTCAGTTTAACTTAAGCATGATAAATACATTTCATCTCTCTTGCAATCATTGTCGAACAAGGAAGTAAATTTCGCTGCGTTATCTTTATCACGGCTTCTAATAGATTTATGGCAATGAATTTCGAATAATTGAAATTTCTCAATCTGATAGTATCGATCAAATTAATAACAATGTTGCAATGTCAAAACATAACTTAAAATAATATAAAGTGGTGCCTCGCATAAAAAACGCCTCGCACAGCGAACGCTGCACACAGCGAACTTCATATTCGTTCATTTCATGATTCATACAACGAACTTCGCTTCACACAACGAAGTCTCCCGAGCTTCCACGTTCCTCCCGCGCAGGTACTGCAGTCGTTAGTCACTGCGCTTAACTTACGCAAGTATCACGGCAGTCGTCCTTTTAAGTTAAACTCAATATTTTTTTTATATCATGGGTTCTAAAAAAAGCAGGAAGGTGATTTCTGTTGAAATGAAAGAGGAAATAATTAGAAAGAGTGAATGTGGAGTAAAACAGTGTGACCTGGTCAAAGAGTTTGGCCTAAGCAAGACCACCATTTTGACAAATAAAGATGCAATCAAATCAGCCAAAGTAGCCAAAGGAGTATCAAAACTATTTAATGAAAAACATAGGTCTTCAATCCACGAGGAATTGGAGAAGCTACTAGCGATTTGGATTAAGGGCAGACAGGTAAAAGGTGACGTAACAACCCAAGATATTATCTGTCACAAAGCCAAGATAATTTATAACGATATAAAGAAAAACGTCCCTGGAAGTAGCAGCAATCAAGATAATGAAGAAGAATTTGAAGCCAGCAGGGGGTGGTTTTTAGATTTAAGAAAATGTGTGGAATCCACAGCGTTACTATGCATGGTGAGGCTGGCAGTGCTGACAAGAAAGAAGCAGAAAAGTTCTCTATTAACTTTCAAAAATGTATTAAGGATGAAGGATACTGCCCACAACAAGTGTTCAATGCCGATGAAACGGGTCTTTTCTGGAAAAGAATGCCAAGCAGAACCTTCATTACAAAAGAGGAGAAGAAGTTGCCAGGACACAAAGCCATGAAGGACAGACTTACCCTTATGTTTTCGTCTAATGCCAGCGGAGACCTCAAGATCAAACCTCTATTGGTTTATCACTCTGAAAATCCAAGAATGTTTAAGCAAAATAACGTTATTATGTCCAAACTGCCCGTCCATTGGAAGTCCAATCAAAAAGCCTGGGTGACCCAAGTTATCTTCAACGAATGGATTCTGGAAACCTTCGCTCCTGCCGTGAAGAAATTCTTGCTGGAAAAAGAACTGCCGCTCAAAGCCCTTCTGATACTTGACAATGCCCCTTCTCACCCAAAAGACCTAGAGGAAATATTGCAGGAAAATTATCCATTTATCAGGGTGCAGTATTTGCCACCAAACACCACATCCATTCTTCAGCCAATCGATCAGCAAGTTATTGCGAATTTTAAAAAACTCTACACTAGATCCCTCTTTAATAAGGTGTTTGAAGAATGCGAGTTTGGTGGAGACAATATGACTGTCCGAAAGTTTTGGAAGAAGAAATTTTATATCATTATGGCAATACGATTTATACAGAAGGCCTGGGAAGAAGTGTCACAAAGGACCCTCATTTCTGCTTGGAAGATGCTTGTGCCTTCGTGGGCCTAGGAAAAAGCAGTTGTTGATGACACAGAAGTGGTGCAGGACATCATCACAGTGGTCCAAAGGCTGGAATTAGAGGTAGAGGAAGAGGATGTAGAGGAGCTTATTAAGGAACACGAAGAAGAGCTGACAACTGAAGAGCTCCAAGCACTTCTGGTCCTGCAACAGGACAATGCTCAAAGGGAAGCGTCATCTGATAACGAGGATCAACAATCAAACAATCAACCAATCCTAACTGCTGACATCAAGAACATCCTGGTCAAATGGAAAGCAGTTCAGGAGTTTACCAATGCCCACTATATTCAGCTGAAGCAAACAGGATCAACGATATTTACTCCGATACTCTTGTCCGTTATTTCCGGCAGATGTTGAAAAACAGAGAAAAACAAACGACTTTGGACAGGTTTTTAATGAAACCATCGGCCAAAAAGCAGAAAATGGATGGAGATGTGCAAGATTCGGTAGACTCTACTTAGTCTGTCTTAAAATTTAAAAAAAATATGTTTTTAGATGTATGTATCTAAATAAAAATAATAACAAAAAATATATCTTAGCATATTTTATGCTACAGAACGAATTATTTTTTTTAACATGTATTTATATAGGAAAACGCGATTCACATTACGAACTTGCTCCTGGAAAGAATTAAGTTCGTTGTGTGAGGCACCACTGTATAAACCTTTATTTGACATTATCAAATATACAAAATATATATCAAAATATACAAAAGAAACATAACTCTCTTCTAGTCTCCTTCTTCCCTCGTCCTTTTTCTTTCCCGTCTCAATTTAGTCTTTACTCTGGCTCCATCTTCTCTCATCCATTTTTCACACTTCTACATACATCAATCCAACTCTCCATTACTCATTTACATTCCTTTGCCAAATGGCTAATATTTTTTCCTTCCTCACACAGCACGCATTTCCCGTATCCATCGCTTATCCATTTCTTGCTTCTTCTCTCCTCCGTTCCTCATCTCGCCTTTCCTCTCTTCTGAAGCGGTTATCCTTTAGGTACTTGACCTCCTCCCATATACTTGACACTTTCTGTACTCCTCAATGTACGCACTTTTCTCCATACACCCATGCCTCTCTACCTATTTCGCCTTTTCATGCAACCATTCCGCCACCCTCACCCCTTGTCCCAGCCACTTCTTTGAAATCCCCTCTGGCAGACCCACCCTCCCATAGATTCTCCTCCTTTTCACTTTCCCTCCACCAATGCCTCCCTTCCATATCTCTTTCGCCAATTTCCCTTCGTCTAAAACCTAAAAGTAAAATGTCCTAAATATTTTATCAATTGTTACCAGTATGTATTCTGAATATGCATTCTGATATTTTCATTAAACATATATCAACGAAACCTGTAATGTCTTTTAAATATTTTGTTAGCCAATCAACTACTGCCTGAAGCACGATCAGCAGAAGAAAGGTAGTAAATTGAAGCGAAAAAAACCATTTCGTCTTGCAGATATCATTGATTGGCATTAGTAGTTCCTAGGATTTACCATTGCTACAGAAACTTAATAACTTAGTAAAAATGTTTTTCTTTGAATATTCAAGTAATTTTAGTTGTTAAGTTAGCTTATCTGTTAATTATATTCCACCAAGTGATGGATGAGCAAAAAGTACGTATTGTAGAAGGAACATTTCTACTAGGAGGTTTTTGATCGTTACAATGAAAAGATACTTTTCTAAATTATAAATAAAATGAAAATATTTGCCTTTCTTGCCTTCACAACGTTTCATTTCTAGTGAATTTGTTAATTCATTCCTCCGAAAATTGGACCAAAATATATTTCTCTAGGTACATAAAACTAATTTAGTATATTCCTTACTGTTTCTTTTTGTATAAATATATTCTCTTCGTTTTGTGAATTTACTTACTTACTAACTTGATAATAAACAATTCTTTGTGATATTAACAAAGAAAAGTAATTTTATTTCTTAATTAATATAAATTGTAACTGCATTATAAAAAGTATGGAACAATATTATAAATAATACACAACAGTTGAATGATTTTCTTTTATTTATATAATAACACAAATAAGGGAATATAAAAGCAATAATAAATTAACATGTTATATTATTTCAACCTAATTCATTAAAAGTTTGAAAATGAAAGATTTATATTCATTTTGTAAATGAATTGTTGTTATTATCAAAACATATACATGTTTTATGAGGATAAGTTGAAAAGCAGAATGCTTATTCAATTAATTTTAAGTAAACAGCATTTCGACGTTTGCGGAGAAAGCTAAACAACGACAAAGCAACCGAAATTTGTATTCACCACCAGATCAAGAATTGTTACAATTACACGGTGGAATAAGTGGCAATTTGATATATCCGCGTAAATTATTATATCATTTACACGTGGAAAAATATTCCCATTAGGCCAATTAGGACCCAGTTTTAATTATACGTCCGTAATTAGCGTCTCCTCCAATTTCATTACGGCAATTTTACCGAACATTCACGACCGGAGGAACGTTTCGCCATGTGTGAATTATTCAGGGATTTACCGTCGGAATGGATTTTCGCGTCGTAATGATTATTAGGTGTAGTAATGAGGGTAATCGTTCTTTTTTTTTCTTGCAGAGTTCTCCCTATTGTATGCGCAAGGACTCTTCAGAGAAACTCACCGGGAATGCTCAGTTCGAAGGATACGCCGTGGATTTAATACACGAGATCTCCAGGATCTTAGGATTCAACTACACGATCCGTCTCGCACCTGATGGAAGATATGGATCATTGAATCGGGACACTAAGGTTGGTAAAAAAAAGTTTTAAAACCCTACCATTCGATTAGTTATAATAACAAAGTTGTATAAATGTATAGAATTATAATATATATTAATATTTTAATATTATATTACAAATATATTAATATTTATGCCTGAAGTTTAGTACTATTATCATATTGATTACGTTAGTACATAATATTACATTTCTGATTAAATTATAATTAGTTTATTTCATGCCAGTAAACTCATAACCGCATTTCCTAAACCGAATTATTGTTTATCCAGGTAGATTAGTTATTCAGATACGGTATAAATACAAACATATCAATTTTAATGGGGTATATTTATGATTATATCTGGAGAGGGTAATTATATAATAATATTAGTTAACTGTTTTATTTAATAAGATTCAATTTCATTAAACATGTTGAATAAATAATAAAAGACTTTGACTTGTTTGTCAATGAAGTTACATACATTTATGTCGATTAATCTTGTCATAAAATTACAAACAGATTTTATGACAAGATTAAAAGAACATTTTTGCATTTTTTAGTTAAAGGAATTCGAAATATCAACGTTTGAAATGCATATAATAAACGCTTTTTTGAGAAGATATATTGTCGATTGTCTAACGGAAACTCAATATGCTAGAATCGCTAATATACACTCCTACCTTTGATGCTGTATGTAAATACCACGTAAAATTACTCATGTGAGTTGTACTTTAGTTTACTTATGTTTCCATTATGGCAAGCTGATTGCTCAAAACTGTATTCAGCATAATAAACAAAACAAAAAAAAGAAAAAGAAAGTAAGGGATGATAAAAATGAGATAAACAATAAGCCCAATTCTGTTGACAGTACAAGTACTGTTGAGAATAATAATGTTACAGATAATTTGGAACAAAAAAGAAAAAAGAAAAAGAAATCAGCTACAGAAGCTGTGCAACAAAATGAAGTTAGCAAAGATGAAAATAAGAAAAAGAGTAAATTTGGTAAGAAAAAAAATAAATCAAATGAAAATGTATCTGAAATATCAGATGCAAGGCTACAAGCATTTGGAATAAAACCCAAGAAATTTAAAAACAAACTTAAATATTCAAACAACAGACATTACATTTTATTTTATTTATCTCAATGTTAAACACACCAATTACAATAAAATAAGTGACTTAAATTACAACAAGTCCTATATAAAGTTGAAGTGTTTTATTATTTACATAAATGAAAATGCAATGGTGATAGGAAATATTAGTACTTTCTGAGGGTACAGTTTAAAATATAACAATTTTGCTACAATCAATAAATGTGCAAATTAATAAAAATAAATAAATATTTCGTTTAACTTTGAGAAATAATTATTCAATAAAATTCATTATTATGTAGTTTACTAGAAACGATTGATAACGATCACTTTATATCTGATATACAAAATTAATAAAAAAGAAATATTTATTTACAATACAAAACATTATTTTCGATATAAAATAAAATTTTAACAAAAAATTAGCTCATATATCAATAAAACTGAAAACCTACATTGTGATATTTGAAAAAACGTTTTTTATAAAAACAGGTAAATATAAAAGTCATATATTTTGTAATGATTGTAGTTTGAATAGCTATTTAAAAAAGCTGCCCTTAGTATTATAGGATTGAAAATTAATGTTTCATTATTTATACTTAGTATATTTCTGGAAAGATAATATCACTTTCCTAAAAAAAAGTTAGGTTTTTTTAGGTTACTCAATGAGTAGATGTAATTGTTCTTTTATTTAAATTCAATTTTAATATGCCTTTTTTTCGTATTATAAAAATCCTGTCAGAAAATATATTTTGCTAAGATCTTGGTACAATTACTCTTAATTCAATTTCAAAAATATGAGAATAATTCAAATAAAGCAATAATTAGGTGTACAATAGTTAAATCTTTAATAATTTTATTTAGTCACATTTTAATAGGTTTTTAAAATTTCTATTTTTTTCCTGTATTAAATCTGGGAAATGAATTTCGATTTTAAGATTCTGGGTCGTTTTTGCTTACAAAATTCTAGTATATCTAGTAGATTAATGATGTCCTTTTTAGATTTATTTAATTTCTTCGAGTATATCTTCGATTCCTAATTAAAATATTTTTTTATTTCATAGTAGGCAACAAAATTGAATACTTTATTATTGTACTGAAGAAAAAAATAATGCTGAGTATGAATATAATACATATGTATTTATTTGATATTTTATAGAGGAAATGCGAATCAATCATACAAGACAATGTGAGCTGAATTTAATAGTTATTTAAGGTACAAGTGTAAAAAGTGATGCTTTATTGCACGAACTGGCGTTTAAAAACACGAGCGAGGAACGAGCGAGTTTTTTTAATGCCAGGAGTGCAATAAAGAAACTTTTTACACGTGTGCCTTACAAAATTTTATCTTCGATCGTAAAGGATTTCAAAGAATATATTCTTGTGAGTAATATTTTAATGTCATTTCAATAATTCAATTAATGAAAACATATTTTTCCCGCAGTGCACTAATGAAAGCGTTACTTAGCAACCAGTAAACAAGTTGCACAAATATCGGCGGCCATTATTATTTATGGAAAAAATGTTCGCTTTTTTGTAATCGTTTTGACTTGCATTAAATGAAATCTTCAGAGTTCTTAAATCTGCCATTTCGTTTGTATTATATATTTTATTTATAGTTTATTAGTTATTTGTATCAATTAATAAAAAATTAAGTTTTTCGTCGAAAATTTGTGCTATTCATTCATCTGTCAAATTTGACATTTCTGTGCAATAAAAACAGTTTGACATTACCGTGCAATAAAAACGTAAAAAAGCACTAGTGCTTTAAAAAGCCACTTTTACAATGAAAAATGATGCAAAAAGTGTCTACTTTTTGTACGATCGTAGATAAAATAATTTAGAGGGAGCAAAAATTCATCTTATTTAAAAAATAAATTAATAATTAACTCCTAATTTTGATTATTCAAACATTATTTAATTTAATTAAAGTTAATTTAAAATCTGTATATATTTAAGATTCAATTAAAATTTACTTAGATTAATAAAACTTAGATGTTTGAAGAGTTTTGCTTTATTACTTAAAGACGGTGTGGTGAAAAAATTGTAGCATTGTCTCTCTACATAACAAATCAAAACTCTTTAAGCATCCGCGTTTTATTAATTTAAGTGCATATTTGAGTTTCGCCAAGTAACAGCCAATTCAATATTCAATTAAAATAATTGCCATATAACAACAGAATATAAAATGCTGCAAAAGATTAATAAATAATAATCTCAAATGTCTCCCCTAAAAATGGGATAACAGGCAAGTAAAAGGCTCAGCATCATAGAAGAGGAAGGGTTTGAGTGGAAGAACACGATTTACAATTGTGAACTCCGCCCGTACTGCTTTCGCCCAAAATTTGACGTGTTTTTTTAAATTTTTTTTTATTGTAATGATTTGTAATATTTGTAATTTTTAAGAAAGGAGGCCAAAAAATAATAAATAAATAAATAAATAAATAAAACTCAGCGAATTATAATGAATGACAAATAGATGCCCTTTCAAATAACTTTGTATTTGATATTCTATTAAACAATTGCGTTTCAGAAAACAATACCGTAAATACCCAAGAAAACAAAAAAACTATTTAGACGAGTTAACTATTATTATGAATAAACTGCTAAATTGATGTACTTAAAAGTGTTTCAATATAACGGGTATAATCAAAATAAGCTCAACACTACAGTTTTAGTTTACTATTTTGTTTTTGTATCAAATTAAAAATTTTGTGAGTGATTTAGAACTTAGTGGTCATTTAAAACATTTAGCTGCTGAAAATCCAGTTCGACTAAAAGGGCATACACTTTTTAAATTTTTAATTAATTAATTTGAATGTAAGTGTAATAGACCTTATTGAAAGTCAAAATAAATTTTATATGGTTTTACTTTGATTAAATGTATGACGAATAAATCTGTATTTATTTGAATTAAATTTTGTGTAATAAAATATATAAGTCCTTTACGTTGTAGAAAATTAACTAATAATTAGAAAAAACCCGAAAATATTTCGTAAAATCTACACGCAAATTACTTTTGTATTATTCAATGTCTGTCGAAGTATTTGCTAGAGAAGTAGTTGTTTCAAAAGTGGTTTGTTTTTGTTGTCTTAATAAGAATCATTTGTTGTAGATTTTACGAAATATTTTTGTGTTTTTTCTAATTATTAGTAAATTTTGTGTACTTTGTGCTGTTATCGTTTTAGACGCGTCATGAAATTATCTCGTAGTGCGATCTGTAGACACGTGTTTCGCTGTATTAGAGCTCGTCAGTGGAGTTATGCCCTTATTACGTGGGTCCTTTCAAGTTAAAGCATCGCATGAGAATTCCCCGGCAGAATCTTTCTTAATGTTACCAGAGCAGGATAGTAGCCAAATAGGTTTGTTTCTTTACCTGAGTGTATACTGTTAGGATACCAGTCAGTGCTTTTAGATTTGTTCTGGATAGATTAACACAATATTGGCTAACTTTAGAGTTAGGTGTTCGTATTGTGTTTCTAGAATGAGAACAAGTGGAGACGTTCTTTTATCTTGCTTTGTGTTCTGCTAGAGATATGTCTTGCAGTATATTTGAGAGATTTCTTTTAAATAGAGGCACAAGCCTCTTGTCGTTCTCTTTTACTAGAATATCTTTTTCCTCTCGTATTTGAGTATCACTTGACCCAGGATAAGGCAATTCTGTTGTGCGGGCTTGGGATGTGTTAAGATAGCTATTTCAGTTAGTTTTTAGGCACTAACAAGAATCATTGTGAGTTCCGCTTGAGTGATCATACATTATTCCTCCAAGGGTACTTTATTTCCAGATTAAGTTTGGCACAATATATATTTTTGAATAAGTAATTGTGGAGGCCTCTACTTTGTGATACATAAATAAATAATTATAAATACCTCTCTTATATATCACACACTTTTTATCTTTAATCGTGACTATAGTTTTGACAGATTTTCTGTAATTTTCAAACGATACTTCAATTTTCTTTTAAATAAACAATTTTACAAACAATTTAGATAGCGTTGAACAGAGAGGTATATTTTCTTTTACCTTTGGATTTCTTGTAGAAGATAGTAGTACTAACTTTGCTCCAATTCTATTGCCCGGAGAAAAGCTAAATCAGCAACAGAGAAAATACGGATTAAAAAAGAATTCAAATTTTGGTTCTGTAGAAGAGACATAATCCTTACTTATCGCAAAGTTTTACACACAGAACTACTATTCGATCTACATTCAGTAAAATTTGACCTTTTGGATGACTACGTAAGGAACAAAGTTAGTACAAGAAATCCCAGGTACAAAAGAAGATATACCCCTCTATTAAACGCCATCTAAATTGTTTGTAAAATTATTTTATAAAATTAGAAGTATAGTTTGAAAATGACAGAAAATCTGTCGAAAATATATACATGTCTAGAGATAAAAAGTGTGTGATATATAAAAAAGGTATTTATAATAATTTATATATTGAATTGACGAGGCGGATACATAATGAAACTCCATAACAAATTGAAATAAAGCAACACATTGTTGAATACTGCAACATTGGAGTGTTCAACAATAAATGTGAAACCCTTCCAACTGTGTTGTTTTATTTCAATAATTTACATATTTTTGAATATACAGCATTGGGATAAAGTATGGAAGGAAGTAAATATTTTTAAACCAATTAAATCTACATTTACATTTTGTTAATTCTTATTAATTTTGTACAAAAGAGGAAACTCAATAAATAAATAAATATCTTTGAAAGTTTGCAAATGCAAATGATATATATTTTTTGTTAATATTAATAATATACTTCCTGTTGAACTGTATATATTTTCAACTTTTTTAATTTAATTGGGACATCCTGGGTTTAGTGTAAAAAAAATATGTAGAAACGAGAAATACCTCATTTTTAAGTTTTAGCGTTGATTGAAATATTGTATAGATGCCTAACCTTATGGGGAAATGCGAGTCACTAAAAGATGCCGAACAACAGATTACGCATGAGTAGTGAAAATATTGACCAACAGACGGCGCATATTTAGTTCTGCGTACTGCAGTTTACTTTAGCTTTGGGTAGTTTTCTATGGTATTGAATTATAACTATTGTAATCAACGTTGAGACGATCGTGCTCGGGAATTTGCGGGCGGTGAAATTCCGACCGCCTCAAATTTCACGGGAACCGAGAACGATGCGACAGGACGCTTACTCATAAATGCGTGCCGGGTCTAGAGTAAATAAACACTCATCAGCACTTTTTTTTATTAAAAAGAATATATATATTTTAATCAAATAATCCCGACTAAGATGAAATTTATATTTTTAATAACAATAATATAACAATATATTCATTTTGACTTATTTTTAATATAGATATTTTTTTTTAAAATAACTGCAATTGTATTGTATTGTATTTAAATGAAGGAATAAAAATTAATACATTTTAACAATTTAAAGACACATCGTTTTCTGCTTGTAATTATTACAACATATGAAAGTTATTAGTAGAAAATTTTTCTTTTTATATTCACTTATACTTAATTAATATTAGACAATAATTGAATACTTAATATTTTTCAAAGAATAAAGAGAACAACTGTTTCATAAATTAAAATAATTAATCGACAGTAAATTCTAGACAACACATAGTATTCGAAATGTACATTTAGTGAATAAATAAAATAGTGAAGAAAGAAATTAACTGTGTTTATTTACTTAAATTAATAAACTGATTTGAAAAATTGACAATGTTTTAACTAGAAATAATTAGTGTAAAATCTTGTATTTTCGATTCGATGGAAAATTACATTTTGTTTTTTACTAGATAACAAAAATACATGTTTTGTGTGATAATAGCAGAAGATAATAATATATATCATAAAAAAGTTTCAAAGTAAAATATAATATTTTTTTACTTTTTGTTATATGCATCAATAAAAAATATTTGTTATTTGTTATTAGGCTTTAGCTTTCTTCTTAACAAAATACACATGAATATGTAAAGAAAATAATACAAAACATACAAAAATTTTAGACAGAAGAAGCTGGGCGGAGTTCATGCGGTCCGATGATCTTCCACTCTAACCCATATTCCTTACAGGTAGTGAGAGTCCAAGAATTCTCTGTGTTCTCTTTACCATTAATATTTGCCTTATTTTAGCGGTATTTTCCATATTTTAGAGTTGGAGATTTGACTTTGTCAAAAATGACATATGTAGATCAAGGGCGTTTCCAGTCAACTGGCTTAGGGGGGGTAATTTGAAAAAATGAAAATATTTTTTTATTCCATAAATAAATAAAATATAATTCTATTATTTTTAAATATAAACAAAATAATATCACACCCGAAATAAATATAGCACATATAAAATCATAATAATATATTTTGTAAAATTTGAAACAGATTTTTGAAACTAAATTTATTAAAAAAACGATTTTCTTTGCTTTTTAATAATATTGTCAATATTAATATCCATATATCAACGAATATGTAATACAGCTAACTCGGTTAGACTTTTTTGAGACATAGTGGCTCGCAGCCACCATTTGAATCTTTTCAGTGCAGAAAAACTTCTTTCTGCAGAAGCAATAGGAAGAGTACATAATATTTGTAAAATTATTTTTATGTTCAGTAAATATTCGGGTCATATTTTCTGTATACATCTAAAGCATTTTCTGGTAATTGTTCTTTGATTTTCTTTTTCTTTTGCCATTGTAATTTCCAAAATGCCAATTCAGACTTAATTGCTATTGCACATGTTACGTTTTCAAGTAAAATTTTATTTAAATATGTTGCAACAGATTTTGAAGTGACATCTAAATCTTCGCCAGTTTGTTATCAATAAAACACTAGGTATTGTTGTGTTAAACTTGAACAAATTCATCGTGTCTTTATTAAATCTGTATTGCAGATCTGTAATAATATTATTCAGGAGAGGTAAATATATATTAATTCGATAATAATCCTCTGTTCAGTTCAGAGGAACTTAAAACAGCGAACCACGTACATGGAAAAGTCCATAAAAAAGTAAATAAGTAGTGTTAAAATATATAAAACTAAAAAATTAAACAAAAACGTTTAACAAAGTAAACGTTTTTGTTTAATTTTCCAAAATGTATCACGAAGTTAACGCCTCAACCATTAATCAATAAAACTAAAAGGAAGTGGGAAATAAAGAAACAAATGAGTACAAAAAGAGAAAGAGATATCGACAGCCCTAATTATGGATTCCAAGGATTCCAAATGAGCAATGGAGAATAGAAAAAGATAGAAAAACGAAGCAGTGAAACAAAACGTTGTCATAACAACAGGATACAAAAATAAAACAAAGGAAGATGAAAACAGAAAAAAAAACTCACGGAGAAGGAAAATCTAAATATATCTAAGAACGATGTGACAATGGAGGAATTAAAGAGCATGTTTAAAGACTCCATGAGAGAAATGACAAAGAACTAAAAGAAGAGAGAGTGCAAAAAATATACAGGGGAAAGTATGGAGATGAGAACAGAAACGAAAATGGAAAAACAATTATAGAATTATGTATAGCAAACAACCTCATTGTGACAAACACAAAATTCAAATACATACATAAACACACTAGAGAAGTTAGACCAAGAAAAGAGAAATAAAAGACTACTCCTTAATAGACGCAGAAGAATGGAAAAGGTGAAAGATGTTAAAGTAATAAGACAAGCTGAAATAGGGAGCGACCACTACTTGGTAAAAATATAAATTAACACAGAAGCTGAAAACTTGAAGTATACGAAGTCGAAAACAATAATAAAAAAACACATAAAGCTAAAAATTGAAAAGAAAGAAACTAGGAATGAATACCAATCAAAAATAGAGAAAAAGACAAAATAGAAGGAGAAAAGAAAAAGATCAAAGAAATCATAAGTGAAGCAGCCCAAGAAAGATGTGAAACAATCACTATATCAAACAAACAGAGGAAGAAAAACAGGTGATAGTCAGAAGAGGTAAAACAATTTGTAAAAACAAAAGAAGAGAATTGGAAAACTTAAACAAGGAAACAAGGAAAGAATAAGATTATAGAAGATATATAATAGCAAATAAAAATGTGGAACAAAAATTCAAGATAGCAAAAAAGCAATCCTGGGAGCAGTTCGTTAAGAAACTGAAAGAAACGTTCACAGAAAACAAAAAGATGTTTAACAGCACTATTAAACAAATGAGCAATTAAAATACATTAACCCAGCCAAGTATAAAAGATAAAAACGTAAATATAATAATAGAAGAAAAGAAGATATTAGAAAGATGGAAAGAATTCTTTAATGAAATAACCAAAACAAACCAGCACGGAGATATAGAAGGTGAAACAAATGGAGGAATCAACGAAATAAGAATCGAAGAACTGGAGGCAGCAATCAAAAAAATAAAACTAGGAAAATCTCCAGGTATAGATGACATCACAGCCGAAATAATGAAATATATGGGGAAAGGGGAAGGAAGAATTCTTGGAAATAGTAAATGACATTATCAAAAATCACAAGATACCCGAGGAATGGAACAAGGGAATTATAATATCCATACACAAAAGGAGACACAAAAATATATGATAACTACAGAGGTATTACACTCACAATCAAACCAGGGAAAATTTTTACTAGGTTAATAGAAGCAAGAATAAGAGAAAAATTAGATCAACAGCTGGGAGAAGAACAACACGGATTCAGAAAAATAGAAGCAAACAAGATTTAATATACATAATGAGACAATTAACAGAAAAGATGATTAAAAAGGGAAAAGATTTACACATATGCTTCATCAACCTAAAAAAGCGTATTACAGGGTAAGAAGAGAGGACATATGGCATATACTCGAGACAAGAAGGATAAAAAAGCATTATAAATTTAATAAAGAAATAACAAAAATAAAGTAAGAATAGGAAATAAATAATCAGAGGAGTTCAAGACCAAAACAGGACTGAGACAAGGATGTATATTAACCCCGTTACTATTTGCATCACTTAATGACGAAGCAATAAGAAATAGCAAACAAAGAGCCGAAAGCACAAAGATAGGGTATAGAAATATTAAAAACTATTAAAAATGCAAATATGTATTAATGTTTGCCGACGACATAACATTAATAGCAGATTCAGAAGAAAGTCTGGAAATATTCAAAAAAGGGCTGGAAAAGATAAATATAATATCATCAAAAGAGAGCAATCACAAAATAGGGTTAAATACCTGGGATCAACAATAGAGGAAACAGGGAAGATAGAATTAGAAAAAGATGAAAAACTAGGCAAAACAGGAATGATCTACAACACAATAAAGAAAACATTCTTAGAGAAAAAAGAGATTGCAAAAACAATAAAAACAGAAGTATGTTATATAAAAGACATTAACTGCTATATATAGTCCATCCGTTGGATGTTCCGCCCTACGTCACAAAATATCGCTTCGAGAAACGACATAAAAACATTCAGTCTGATAAAGTAAACCAAATGCGTTAGAAAAAAAAACGCACTGTAAAACTTTCGTTTTTTGAAGCGATAGTTTGTGACGTAGAACGGAAGATCCAACGGATGGACTATAGTAGTGAATCGTGAGTAACCACAGAGAGTAATAACAAAAAAAACAATGCAATGGAAATGAGATACCTAAGAAAGATAGAGGGAATTAGGAAGACCAAGGGTTGGAACGAGCAAGTACATCAAGCATCAAGCAGCGGAAAGAAAAGGAATAGAATGGAAAGAAATAAGAAAATAGCACAAGCTACGCAACAGTGGTAAAGAAGTGTAAAAGAAATTAACTGAGACATATTGTAGAAAATAAGTCTGACACCCATAATGGATAAAAGGGAAAAAGATAAATAAAAATAATCTGCTATAATAGGTTTATCCAGGTTTGGTCTATTCCTCTGGCATTTGGTAATTCGCGGTTTTGTCATTTAAATTTGTAATTCGTTTAAAATATTGACTGCATCATTATAAATTGTTTAAAAGATGTGGCAGTATTTTTCCCCTTGTTGGATAAAACATCAACAGTGTTATTTATAAAGTTATTAGAGCAAGATTCATTTTATTTATTCTATTTACTCAAAGTCACTGTATTTCAAGAGACATTTGTGAAATATGTTTAATGGTTTTCCAAATGATTTTTTAAAGTTGTCACCAGATGCAATTCGAAATGTAGAATTTCACAAAAATTGCCCTCGTTTGTAATAGATTTTGTATTTAAGAGAGAACCAGCAGCACGATGATCTCGTTAGGGAATATTTTGTTTCCCCTAAATATGATACTTTTGATTATTGGTTTTAATCTATGTCTATTTTCTTCAATTTGTCGAAGTCTTTCCATATTTAATTTATTTCTTATATCTCGTGATTTTATAAAACAATTTCGCATAAACAATTGAATTTTTATGGTAATATTTTTTATAACACAACATTTTTACCTGATAATTTAGAATATTGAGATACTGTCTGAGATACTTATTTTTGCAATGGCACTTGTTGGTGCAACCCACCAAATTTTGTAAAAAAGAAGCAATATTTGCAAAAGAATCTGTTTAAATGATTAGAAAAGATTAACCAAATAAATTGTCTAAAATGTTTTCCAGACAAGTAATATTTAATATCCTTCCTCCTTTTTATGTACAGAATAGTGTAAAACAAAAGTATCTTTTACAATTTAAAATTCGAAATTTCTCAATTTCATTAACATTACTAAATTTAACTATATGAATGTAAATTTCAACATTACTATATGTACATGTTGTATGCTTCTTTTTCTCATGATGGGAACAACCTAGTAAAGATTTCTACTGCTAAATGTCAATGAAGATGTAGATGGATGAGTCAAATTGACTGTTGACATAGATCGATCTTTATTTGTTGAAAAATCGTGTTTTTTTAATTTTCTAAACAAATGAATCCAACGTAGATTATCAATTTTCATTTACTAATTTAATTACAACAAAAATCAGGAATAAATTAATTTAAAAGAATGCATATATTATTCCTAAAATCAAAAAAATACCTTATGTATAATTGATCGAATTATAATAAATTGGTAATTTATCAGCAATCACTAAAAATTTAGGATTTACATGCGACGTGTAAACAGTTTCGGTTTCTTTTACATTTAAACCAAGTAAGACAAGAAATATTATAAATTAAACTAAGAAATGTGAATCGCGCTCTTTTAATGTAAAACAATGTAAGGATTTACGATACCAAAGAGGCGAATAGTATCAATATATGTCGGGTATTATTAGAAAGGGGAACCCCCCGTGCAAAGGAAGTCATCACTTTTCTAACGGTGCTTGCGCAGATAATTTTAATTTGTGTACATGGATAAATGCACTGTCATAGATCGCTGACTAGAATTACCAACAGTTAACTTGTTTGTTTGAAATATTAGTAATTTTTAAGAATAAACAAAATAAGCGAATAAATAATTCTTAGGGGGGGTAATTACCCAATTACCCCCCCCTGAATACGCCACTGATGTAGATATTTTTTATGTTATATGTGTTATATTATGATAATCATTAGTAATAAATTTAATTCAAATAAAGCAGTTAATTAACAAAAGAAATAATATTTATTGAAACTTTAAAATCTGATTCGAGCTTAATCGTAAACTTTTGGATATTGATATGTTGTGCTAAATCATCATATTTTGGCCCTAGGAACCTATGGTCATTTCTCATTAAAAAGTAATAATAATAAGTGAATTACGAATTGTGCTCAAAACTAATCACACTATATAAGTATCAATATCTCATTTATGAATGGTTATGGATACACAACCTTCAACATCAGCTACAGTATCTTCGGTTTCCGAAAAGAGAATGCCCATTGCGACCTACCCTTTGAAAGAAAATATTAGTGCAGGATCAAGTTCATTCAAAGAGTCTAGCCCATATTATTAAAAAAACGTAGTAGTAGTAGTAGCCCAATATCAGTAATTAGTTCGAGAATTATTAATATGGAATCTCCGCAAGTATCGCCCCGCAAAGTGAAGCTAAAAAAAGAGTTTGCGAATTAAGAAAAAATATATATATTAAATGTAATATAAATTATAGACTCAAAAAGAAAATGAGATCATTTTCAACTAAAAATATTTTAGAAAATTTATTAAAATATCGAGCCCCATCTGTAAAAACTCTCATATACATGCAATGTTTTCATACATATAGAACAGAATGGATAACACGGTAAAAACAGCTATCTTTATCATTATATTATAAATCACCAAGTACTTATAAATACATACAAAAACATTTAAAATTTGCGCTACCTGGAGTATCAACAAGTCAATCTTGGTTGAAAATCTTTAATTTACAAACTGGTCTAAATACAAATTTGATTCAAAAATTTAAAATTAAGATTAATAATGTGTGACGAAATAATTTTGAAAAAAGGTTTAGATTATAACAAAGTCTTGGATGTTGTAGAGGGATTTGAAGATTTCGGTTCTCTTGGTAGGAACAACAAACATGGTAATCATGCATTGGTATTTTATTTAAGGGGACTTCAATGTAATTGGAAAATGCCATTCTGTTATTTTATTTCATCTGGTCCAACGAACGGTAATATTTTACAAAAGCTCATTTTATTGGTATTAGATAAGTTGTTTTCTTTGGATATGGTTCCTCGCGTTTTCGTTTGTGATCAAGGAACAAATAATAGAAATGCAATAAGGTTACTTGGCGCAACAATAGATACTCCATTTTAAAAATTAATAGACACGTCATTTTCATTTGCTATGACCCCCCACACTTACTTAAAAGTCTAAGAAATAATTTTATGAATAGTAGAATAAAAACAATGGTAAATAACTTAGAAGTATCCTGGAAAGATATAATCGACACTTATAAAATCGACAAGGAAAGTAAAGTTGCAAGAGCAATGATCAAAATTACCGAAAAACATATAAATCCCACAACGTTTGAAAAAATGCGTGTGAAATATGCTGCTCAGATATTTAGCAATTCTGTCTCTGCAGCAATTTTAACAGCAAGTGCTACAAAAGAATTAACGAGTCTATCTTCAATAAATACGGCAATATTTTTGAAGAAAAGCAATAATATATTTGACTCATTAAACAGTAGAGTCGTTAATGATTCAAACCCCTATAAGTCTGGCCTCTTCGTTAATCGTAAATTACCAGAAGAGAAACTAGAAGAAGCTTTGTCGTATTTTCAAGGTTTAAAATTTTTTGAAAATGGTAAGGAAAGAAAAAATATACATTGCAAACAAGGTTTTATATGGTCTATAAAATCTATTTTACTTTTGTGGGAATCATTGTAACTTGAAGATATTAAATATATATTAACGTCAAGAATAAATCAAGACCCCATAGAAAACTGTTTTTCCGCACTTAGGCATGGATGTGGTTATAATGCACACACCACTGTAAAAGAATTTCGAATATCATTGCAACAAAATATGCACATCAGATTGCAGATGCCTGTTGAAGCTGCAAATTGCGAAATCGACGAAGACGAGCAACTGCATACGATATTGATGACGTTTATTTAAAAGAATGTCGTAATAAAAAAATTAAAAATTGATAATTTAGAATCACAAGTAATTACCTATGTAGCTGGACATATAATATTTAAATTTTTGAAGAAAAATAAATGCGCCAATTGCGAGAGGGAATGTAAAAAAGAAGGGAAAATACCCGTCGATAGAAATGAGTTGTTGATAATTAATAGAGATTATGGTGGCAATGACAATACCATTGATTATTTATGCAGGCCAACAAATGCCTTTTCTGAAATAATATGTTTATTGTTCAATCCATCCAAATACCTCCTACAATTCGCTGATGATACTGCCCTAATTAGACATGCTCCCACACTACCAAAAGCCCTTCAATCCCTTCAAGAGCTAATTGACTCCCTTCAATGCTGGTTTGCAAAATGGCGCATTAAAATAAATCCTCATAAATCACAACTCCTAATTCCTTATCATCGCACCTATAACTCACCTTACAAAGTCCATATTTCCCAAACTATGATCCCTCCCTCAGATTCCGTAAAATACCTGGGCATAACCATAGATCAAAAAATAAATTTTAAAAAACATACAGCCATAATGAAAGGCAAAATTACTTCTAGGGCAAAATGCTTTAGAAGTTTAACGTATAAAAATAGAGGAATCAATACAAGAACAGCTGTTAAAATATATAAGATGATCTGCCGTCCACTACGTACCTATGGTTGTGCCCTCTATCTCAACCCCACCAACCCAACTTCCCGCAATATCGAAGTTAGCGAGCGAGCATCCCTCCGTACCCTAACCAAACTCCGCAATCCTCTTAATCCTCTATACAAACCTTCTAACCAGCTCCTCTATAATACCACTCTAGTTATCCCCATCCTAGAACGCCTTCGATTCCTATCAGAAAAATTCTCCAAAAATCCTTTCAACTTCCACATACTATCCTTATATTGGCTTCCTAGAAATCCTAGTATAAACCCTAAATTTAAAATTCCTAATTCCACCTTATTTGACTTCATCTCATCATTTCACCCCATTACGTATTAACGACTGACGCCATATGACTGGACAAAACAAGACAGAAAGACCTCTGGTCGATAGCCTTTTGACGAACTAACTCATTAACACATCATTCATGATTTAAATGTAATCATGTATAAAGTTTGTCAATAAAAATGTGTATTATTATGTTTATTGCTAAAACGCTTTAATATTCATTATAATTGTTACAAATTTAAACAACATGTTGTGACAAATATATCGGATGGTTAAATAAATCGGACCAATGTTTTAGTCATAGAACCGACATGTTAAACGAATTAATAAAAATCAAATTATTTCACACATTAAATTTAATTAAAATTAAACTTTTAACAAAAAGAGAAAAGGCCAGTCAAAAATTTAGGAAACCTCATAGAAAAACTAAAATACATTCCAAATCCTTTTAAAATATTTTATTCTTATCTTTGCTAAAATAACGTTAATTTTTATAAATACGTGTATGAAAAATTTTTAAATAAAACTTTTGTTTGTTTAATTCTTAATTAAAACACTTTGTTATTTCCTTCCTTCACTTTTAATTTTATATGCCTGATGTGCATTTCGAGTACCATGTACATGCACCTTGTCATTATCAATGACTAATGCTTAAAACTATTTTTACACCGACAGGGATTATCGGGAAAAATTATCAGAGGGAGGGATGGGATCAGCGTGGCTATTAATTTTCGGAATGAGGTATATTAAAGGATTATCTAAAGGGCTCAGGTCACCGGACACCAATTTTCCCTAAAAAATGTAAAATTACTAAAATCAGCCAAAAATAAATTAGACACGTTGGAAGAAATTGAAATGTATACATAAAAATACAGATTGTTAAATTTTGACCTGAGCCCTTTAGATAAGCCTCTCCTATACCTCATTCATGAAAATTAGTAGATACGCCGATTCCATCACATTGAATTGAAAACTGAATAAATTATTAAGAATTTTTGCGCAAACCTCATAGTTTTCGAGTAAAATATAGGGAAAGTACTATGATGGCCACATCACCATTTTTTATCATAATGATGGTTGCGACCGTTATGAAATGTTTTTTTTAGATTCAGAGTATTCAAGTTAAAAAGAGCAACACAACTATTTATTAATTTTTTCTAATAATACAAATAAATAATACCAAAAACAACTAAAAATTAAACAAAATAATATTGAAATGTTGTTTGATGAGTTACGTGGAGATTAATAATATTAAATAAAATAATAATAATATGAATGAAAGTTTTTACAAGTATTTTATTTTATTTCAAATGATATTGATAATTAATAAAAATTATCAAGGAGACATATGAAAATTATTTCTAATTTTAAATCATGGTTTCAGGAGCTATGAACAAAAAATAAATATACAAAGCACCATTTTATTTAATTTTATAATTAATTATTAAACACATTTGAATATTACTAAAACAGGTTGAAAATATGTTCAGCAGATCTGATATGCAACAATCGAGGATTGACAAAAAGTAATCAAATTCATCAAAATTGTTAAGCATTGTCTGCCGCTGAATTTGTAAGCCAAACCAGTCACATTAAAATATGTTTATGTTGTCCGCTATTAAAAATAATACAAAATTATTTTAGGCAACAGTGGCATGTAATTTCCTCTGGGAATAATACTGTATTGTCATTCATTGAATATATCAATCAAAGGTATTATTAAGTTATCAGCTATAAATCTTGACAAAGATAATTTATTTATTTGTAAATGTGTAACAGTTACTGTACCTATGCATATGATGCTAATATTGCAGATATATTCAATTTCCAAATAAACATGTGAAATTCATTTCGGGGTTTTTTATAGCTCCACTCGCACAAATAATGAATCATCGATGTTCCCCGTGCGTATGTATTGAAAGATGGATTGGGTGAATATAAAAAGGGATAGATACATATGATGTCTACAGGTTAGACACTATCAAATCCAACCAGCATGAACCTCGAGTTGTCCCGAATGCACGACAAAATATGATTTTAGCGTGTCGAACTAGTTCAGGTTTACGCCTTAATTCTATTTAACACCACTGACTGCCACACACATAGGATTTCAAAAAATTAACACCGCAGCAGCACTTTACTGTGAGTGTCGGGATAGGCGGGGAAAAGAGGGATCAGTTTAGAGGTGACTCGATTAAATACATGTGGGTTGGGTATCTATACAATATTTCAATCAACGGTTTTAGAATAAGTAAATTGATTTACTTTACTCTAATGAGAATAATAATTTAAACAAAATCAAATAAAATGATCAAATTGCTTGTTGTTCACCTCCACACAATATGCCAGTAAATATGTTAACAAATTCAGGAGTAACTCTTTCCAAGACTTCTCTACGAATTAGTTCAAAATCATCAATAATTCGTTGTCTCACCATTGCACATAGCTGAGTTTCTTGGAACGGCCAATCGAATTAGTTCAAAATCATCAATAATTCTTTGTCTCAATTCCTGCAAGCGTGTTGGCCATTTAACGGAAATACGTTTTAGATAACTTAAAAAAAAATCTATCGAACCAAATATTTTGTGGTAACTGTTGAAGTGCAGGAATAGTTTGGTTATTCAGTAAATTTAAATACTTGTTACCATTAAAATTTCCATCTACTATAAAAAATGGGCCAATAAGAATATTTTCGACAATTCCCATCGAAACATTTAACTTCAGTGGATGCTGGGCCAATGCTCCATAAATCCAATGGGGATTCTCATTTGACCAATTCTTTGAGTAATGGCGATTAACTGTTCTATTTAAATAAAAAGTTGTCTAATCGGAAAACACTTCATTAGATGCAATTAATCAATTGCAATGTTTTGTCTAATAGTTTTTTTAGATACAGTCTGCTGTCTTCCAGGTTTTGACAACTTTTTGACCATTTTAGTTGTAATTTTGTAATGTTTTAGTAACTGTTAAACGTAATAAGGAATTTCTGTCAGTATTCAATGTTTTTAAAAAATATTACAAATGAGTTCTAACACGATCATCATAATCTATCATCATTAACATATTACTACGCTTTGTTTCACTTAAATGGATAATTCTTAATCGTATTTATACTTTATTTCTTTAAATTACAATTTGACAGTTTGAAAACAGTTATCTACTAGAGTGTACTCGTTTATTTCTTACTATTAATACAAATAACATCACTTTGTTTATCTAAATGGTTTTTTGTTTTAGTATATAAAAACTTAAAAGTGGTTGATTAAAGTGATGTATTCCACGTTTTTACAGATTTTTATACAGGAAACCCATATATATATATATATATATATATATATATATATATATATATATATAAATTGGAAATAATATTATCTTTAAAAATCTGCAGAAATATACAAGATACATTTGAATTAAAAAAGTTTAGGATATTTCCGGTTAAACCCGAAGTATATTATTAACAAAAAATATACATCAGATGCGTTTTGCCCCATTGCATTTACCTGCAAAAATTCAAAGATATCGTCCGTTTTGTTTTAAAAATATTTACTTTAACCCAACCCTGTATGTAAAGTAGTTTCAAGAGTATCCGAGTTTTCTGTACCTTGATTTGAAGATGATAACTCCAGTTTAGTTTAGGATCTGGAATAACCTCTCAGGTCCGGTTTCTTTTTGTTGGTGAACATTATCAGCTTTGTCTTGTTGGATTTACCGAGAGGTTGTTGTCTGTACACCATTTCTCCACTATATTGAGGGTACTCTGCATTAATTCATTGAGTACACATTCATAGCCGCCTTGAAGCAGAATTATTAAGTCATCTGCATATCTGGGAAGCCAGACTTATTTAGTTAAGCAAGTCGTCTATTACTGTACTACAGAAGAGAAGATAGCACTCCTTCCTGTGGGCACCCTTTCTTTGGAGACTTGCTTAACTATTGATATTTGGACCGTTCTTTTGATTAGCATTTGTTATATCCCCTCACTAAGTACGACTGGCGTGCCGAGCATTGAGAGAGCTTATGCTATGCTGTTAAAAAAGACGTCTATAATCAGGGCTACTGTTTTTACCAACGCCTCCTCAATATGGGTGGAGTGGAGTGGAACTAATTTAGTTAGTATGTACGCGTGTTGACTTTGGTGAAGAAGTTTCGGTTTTAGAAATCTATCGAAATGCTTCTCCGAGGATTTCATAATAAACGATGAGAGGTTTATGGGTATAAACGATTTGGCTCCAGTCCCCATATAAGTAGGGTCAGATAAACTCCACCTATTCCTGAAGACTTAAATGGTGAGAATGTTTGAATGGCCCAGATTATCGTAGAAGCTATGCTCCGATCTTCTTTTTACGGAGTATGAATCTCCTGATGGTGGCAATTCCTGTCCTCCGTGATTTTGCAGTCGGAAAAATGAGTATACGCGTATAGCTTTTGACTCCACGAGGTTGTTGGTATAACTGCTTTTCCCCCTTTTCATTATTTAAGGCTGTAACTTTAGGTCTTTGAAGAGAACATTTTAAATCTCCCGGCAGTGGTTTCGTACTCAATTTGTTCACTAAACTTTCTACAGAATTACATCTGCCATTGCCTTACCTTCTTTTTGTATAGTAGATGAAGCTCTTTATAACAGGTCCAATCAATTTCCTGTTTAGAATGTTACGCTTTTCCTGCTTGCTTCTTAAACTGGTTGAATTTCTTATTCCACAATGGATTGCTAGATTTCACTTTACCCGAAATGAATGGGCGTGACTTTTCTAATGAGGACAAGAGATATAAGAACCTTTTCCAGAAGCAGCGCGAGATCATTGACTTCAGCTTACGCTTTCTCTTCGGAAAGTTTAGCACCTAATTTGTAACGTAACCATCTGTGTTTTATTAATTTAAGTGCATTTCAGTATTTATAAGGGCTTCTTGCAATCGTTGAACCGTAAATAATCAAAGAGACATGTTTCAAATTCCTTGTTTAACTTCAAAAATATGCTTAACAAAATACTACTTGTTCATCTGAGGCGAAACAACCTGATGTGTGCGCCTTTCAAAACACGACTGTAGCTTGTTTGTTTAATTAATTTTGTTCGGAAGATTTTGACTTGTCTAATGAACCACGTCATCGACCCAAAACTCAGGTGAATAATGATGTCCTGAAAGCCACGGTAGAAGCGAATCCCAGCCAAAGTGCACGTTGAACAATTTTGACTCATTTGGCACAAACTGGTAAATTGAAAAAGCTGGACATGTGGATACCGCATTAATTGACTGATGCACAGAAGAAATGAAGACTCGACTTCTTCTCGCAACAAAGCCGAACTATTTCTCAATCGAATTGTTACGTATGATGAAAAATGAATCATCTACGACAATCGTAAGTATTCATCGCAATGGTTGGACAAAGATGAATTACCAAAATACTGTCCGAAACGGAACATCCACCAGAAGAAGCTGATGGTTATTGTTTGGTGGTCTGGTTCAGGTAATGGAACCTGGCCAATCGATCACGGCGGGTATCTACTGTTATCAACTAGCCAAAATGATGGGATACCTTACGATTAAACCGCCAAAATAAGTTAATCGGATAACTCCAATCCTCCTGCACAACAATGCTCGACCACATGTCGCACGAATGACCGAATCAAAGTTACAGGAATTGGAGTTGAAACTCTTCGTCACTCACCGTTCTCGCCAGACCTTGCCCTTATTAACTATCATTTCTTGCTAATTTAAACAACTTTTTATATGGAAAAAGGTCAATTCCGCACAGGCTCTCAAAATGGCGTTTATCGATTCCCGTGATGGAGGCTTCTATAGCAAAGGGATAAATAAGATACTTCTAAAATGTAAAAAGTGTATCGATAATATGGGTGCATACTTTGTTTAAAAATAAAAAGTTTTTATTCGAAAAAATTGAATTAAATTATGTGCATTTTTTGCTCCATTTCATACTTGACAACCTAAATTCTGTTGGTGACAGTATCGAAAGTACTAACCATTTTATCTGTAAATATTATTCGTATTAACATATTTTACATTAAAAATTCAAAAATATTGTATGGTTCCCTCTTTTTAAGGTATGCATGTAACTTGTTTTTGAATAATTTTGAAATAGTTGTATCCTGTAAGTAACGTGGTAATTTATTGAAAAGAAACATAGCTGAGTTTCTGGAACGGCCAATCGATGTATTGTATTAGCATAATAAATATAATTTCGTGTACTATATATATGATAGCGAGTGTACGAAATAAATTTAGATTTGTATTTAAAGTTAGAAATCAGTTTCTCATATATAGGCTATAAAATGTTAATATACCCGAGTTGTTAAAATGGCCTCTGCTTTATTCGTTGTAGTTTAAGTTTAGAATTACTCATACTCTTTACCGCAATAAACAGTTTGTTAGAGAGTGTATTGTTCCCAAAGAATATAATGCCATATCAAATTATTGATTCAAAGTTGGCTTCGTATACCATGATCAAAATGTTATGATTAATAATTGTTTCAAAGCGAAGCAGACTCAATTCAGTTTAAGTTTAACCCTTCGCATTGGCATTTCAAATTTAGCTTGATGTCCATGGTTATTCGTAAGACTTTACATCTGACTTCAGAAAAAGAATATCCTAAATTGATTTTACAATGCAGCACTTTGGTTTTGTCGTTATTTAGTATTCCCCAACATCCATTTTTGGCTGATTGAATTAATGTTATTTGCTTTAGTTATTAATTTCGGAATATTGGTGCTAACAGTTGAAATATTTGCATCATTTGCATACATTTGAATAATACCGGTATTCCCACAGATTAAATTTGGATAAAATAATACATTTGAGGCATAACAATAGGCCCAGAATGATTCCCTGTGGTACACCCATACTCATAATACCGGTGGATGATTATTTATGTAAGTTTGTTGATGGTCTCGTAAAAATGACTCAATTAATCTTAGACAGGTGCTTTTTACTCTATAAAATTTCAATTTTATTAACAATATAGTATTTCAAATGCTTGGAGGGTTCTAGAATATTCCTGCCGGATTTTCAGCTCCTTTCAAGGCATCAACTGCACATTCTAAGTAGTCAAATATGGCCTAAGTAGTGGATCTCTATTTCAAGAACCCATGTTGTGCTTTATTGAACAAATTATTGCTTTTAAAAAAGTCTAAGATTCGATTCGTTAATACTTTTTCTAAGATTTTAGCAAAAACACTCAGTAATACAATTGGCCTATAATTTTTGGATCTGTTGAATAATCTTTTTTATATATTGGAATTATTAATTTATTTACTTAGAATGTTAAGGGTAGTTATAGTTCATTTTTTTGCAGTATTTAATATATTTCAATTTATTTGATTGTAGCTGGGAATGTTTTTATTTTTCATAACATGTATAATATTATTTCACTTGGCTGGGTTGGTCTAAGAAATATGGTATTTGTTGGTTATTTCAGAGGTTTTAAATAAGCTCAAGTGAGAACTCAGCGGTATGAATATCGAAATATATTGTAACTATGTTTTTTTATAAAATCAACAACTATCATTCGTTATACAAATCGGGCGTTACTTGATAAATACAACTAATAGTATATTTTACGATACGTTAGATGTCATGTGTCGGTGCTCGAGATTTAGATAACGCGTATTTTCCAACACTTCCCCTCGAGAGCTCCGGCATCGACATGTTAACCTTCCGTTAATCCTAGCAGCTCGATGCACTTCACGTGCTTATGTCTGGCTAACGATTTCGTCAAAACATCAGCTGGCATGTCTTTAGATGATACGTGGTTCAAATTTATAGCTCCCGACATGACGATCTCGCGAACGAAATGGTGCCTTATATCTATGTGCTTAGTCCGGGAGTAGTAGACCGGATTTGAAACGAGCTTCTGTGCACCCAGGTTATCGTTCGATAAATTTATCATGTCGCTGTCTTCGCCCAACTCCTGCATAAGACGACGAAGATACACGGCCTCTTTTGCAGCTTCGCTAAGTGCCATATACTCAGCCTCTGTTGTTGAAAGCGCCATGGTCCTCTGCTTCCTTGAGTCTCATGATATGCAGCCTCCATTCATGGTGAAAACGAAACCGGTTAAAGTCCTTCTGTCATCTATAGATCCAGAATCTCCGTCGTGCACGAATCATTTCGCAGCAATCCAATGGGCCTTCCCGTAACATTCATTGAATTGGCTCAATAAGCTAGCAGCGTGAGCCACGTCTGGACGTGCTGCAACAGCAAGATAAAGCAATGCTCCGATCAACTCACGATAAGACGGTTTCGGTCCGTCTGAGGCAGATCATGGTTTGGATTTGATCAACTTCGTGCTTGCGTCCAATGGCGTTGTGTTGGTTTGCAATCCTCCATTCCATACCGTTGTAGAATTTCACAAATATATGTCCTCTGACACAGTCTGATGTTGTTTCCCTTCCTCTCGAAATCGATACCAAGACATCTTTTTACTTCGCCTAGATTCTTCACACCAAAACTTTTACCTAATGTAGCTCCGAAACGTTCTATTTCTTCGATATTGCTTGATATAACGAGAATATCGTCAACATAAATGACGATTAACATCAGATTGTTGTTCTTCTCCTTCAGGTATAAACATGGATCACTTTTGGATGGAATTGCTCCGAGTTTTCGTAATTCCTCATCCAAGCGCTTGTGCCAAACGCGCCCCGCTTGTTTCAATCCGTAGAGTTCTTTCTTCATCCGGCACACCTTGTCGCCGCTCTTCAAACTATTCAGCATATTCTTTGCTTCATCTGTAGTGCGACGATCCAGTCCTCTCCTTTTAACCATGAAATTCAATACTTCATCCATCATCTCTGGAACCTCCATATACACCTCTTCCTCTAGAACACTATTGAGGTAGGCGGTGGTTATGTCATATTGCTTGATATGCATCTTCTTACGTGCTGGAGGGCAACTGACAATCTGATAATGCTCAAACGAGCCACTGGAGCGTACGTATCCAAAAAATCTCTACCTGGAATTTGGGAAAAACCTCTTGCTACAATCCTGGCCTTCCGTTTCTCGAAAATTCCATCAACGCCATATTTATTTTTAAGGATAAAACGACTACCAATAACGTGATTTTCTGTTGGTCTGTTCACGAGTTCCCATGTATTATTCAATAAAACAGATCCAACCTCGCTCGCCATCGCTTGCAGCCATTCTTCTGATTCTGGACTTGATATAGCCTCCGTCAACGAAATCTCAGTAATGAGTGCCATGTCCTGTTCATCGTTGACATACTGGATAATGCTATACTTTTTAGTTGGTCGTCCTTGACGTCCTGTCCGAATCTTTCGTGGTCTACCAGGGCCACGTCCAGCAGTAACTTCTGCATTTGCAGGCGGAATTCCTCTAAGTACATTTGGACATTCCTCTTCTTGACTGTTTCTATTTCTGTCGTCGTTGTTTTGTGTATTTGATTCTTTTCCGATTAGGTGAATCTCGGCGCATTCATCGTTTTTCTCTGCATAATCGGAATGCCGTTCCTCAGGGAAACAGTCAGTGTATTTTTGATTGCTCGCTATATCCAACGAAAATCTCCTTCTTTGATCTCGGTACCAATTTGCTTCGATTCGGAGTTGTATTTAAAATATGTACTTCACATCCGAAACGTTTAAAAAAACCAACGTCCGGAGATTTCCCGTGCCACGCTTCGTATGGCGTTTTTCCATTTAGTTTAGTTGTGGCACACCGATTCCTAATAAAATTAGCGGTATTCACTGCCTCTGCCCAGAAAGAGGCAGGTAGCTCCGATTCAATGAGAAGACATCTCGCCGTCTCCATCAGGGTTCTGTTTCGCCTTTCGGCGACTCCGTTTTGTTCCGGGTTGTAGGGCACAGTCAGTCGCTGCATAATTCCATGCTGTCTAAGAAGATCGTTGAATTGTTTATTCACGTACTCCAGGCCATTGTCCGTTTGAAGTACCTTGATTCTCTTTCCTCTTTGAGTTTCAACAAATGCCCTATAATCCTCAAATTGTTTGATAGCATCACTTCTATGTGCGATGAACCTTACTTCACTCCATCCAGAATAGTTGTCGATGAAAGTAATGACATATCGTCTATTTCCATTCGACGTCACTTTCATGGGACCGCAAATGTCTGAATAAATGATATCTCCAAGATTTGATCGCCTTTCGGACTTTTTAGGGAATGGTAATCGTGACATCTTCCCCTCGATGCATACCTCGCATGTGAACTCCTTATTTACGTCTTCAACTCGTAATCCTTTGATGGTCACTTTCTTGATCGCTTCGCGCAGCGTATGCAGGTTGAGATGTCCTAGACGTGCATGCCAATCCTTCAATGAGCTTACCCTCGATGGTTTGGTAAAGTTCGACTCATTTACCATCTTACACTTTTCACTGGCGCCACCATGAAAATAGTACAACCCATTCGTTCGCTCCGCGACAAGTACAATTTTTCCTGTCTCGTCGATAACCTCAGCCTTTTCTCGGTTGAAAATTACCGTATAACCCTTGTCCGTTATCTTACCAACGGAAACAAGATTCGTGCGTAGTTCCGGCACGCATAGCGTGTCTCTCAATGTCAATATCTTCTCACACCCATCTACTTTTGTTAAGATTGGTACACTTCCTTTTGCTTTGATATCGAAGCATGAATTATTTGCGAGGTTCAACTTCCCGCGTTCATGACAAAAAACTTCTGAGAATGCGTCAGTATCTTTGCACATATGTGCAGTGCATCCGCTATCCATATACGCTGTTACCTGTAGTTTCTTCCGCACGGAGAACGTTGCATCCCTTCACCGGTTTAATTTCTGAAGGGCTTATTGACAGAATAATGTCCAATTGAGCTTTGAGGTCTCCCTCGGTCCAACGTCGCGCAGCCTCAACTGAAACTGCATCACCTGCGATGATTCTGGGTTCTACCGACGCACCGCTGACATATGTCTAAGCGTCATTTTTTATTAGTATCGCGCGCATTTGGATTTTCCAGGTATCGAAGTTTTCCTTATTTAATTGCTCAAATCTTACGACACCACTCGTATTCTTTCTTAACACTCGATGAAAACAATGTTCAAAAAAAAATTCGATCAGTGGAAAGAGTTCTGGGAATTCTGGTAACAATCACTATCACTTATAACGTCGCGCAACCCTATGTGCCTGGGCCCATAACCTGTTGGTTATTTCAGAGGTTTTAAATAAGCTCAAGTGAGAACACAGCGGTATGAATATCGAAATATATTGTAACTATGTTTTTTTATAAAATCAACAACTATCATTCGTTATACAAATCGGGCGTTACTTGATAAATACAACTAATAGTATATTTTACGATACGTTAGATGTCATGTGTCGGTGCTCGAGATTTAGATAACGCGTATTTTCCAATAGTATTTAAACTAATTATGTCTTATTAATTAAAACAATTGCAGAAGAACCAAAAGAAAAAAGATAGAGCGCTTTTAAACCACACTGAAGAAAACAAAAAAATAGCATTGATGGTTGATGATTTTACAAAACAAAGAAACCATTTTAGTGTCCATTAGATAGATTAGCTAAAGGTCAGGAAATTTAGTATTATATATTAATTTCATTAATCAAAACAATTGAATCTCATTGTCAGTTAACACATTGACGTCTTTAAAATCACACCAAGACAGGCAATATGCACTTTATTTAAAAAGTATTACAACTTATTTTACCTAATATTATTATTTTTTTAAATTAGAATTTCAAACAGTTACCAAACTTCGTTTTATTTTACCGATTAACAACGATGCAAAAATATATAAATAAACTTCCTATCTAAACAATTCTCAATTAGTTTGATGGGATCTTAGTTATTTATTAATGTACTAAAAACTATTTATAAACACTGTGTGTATGACCTATTTAACCGATATAAAAAGTACGAAGGTAATACTGAATAATAATAAATATTTTTCGCCCCAACCCACATAACAGAGATCCTCAACCATATGTGTATCCCCCGTAATCCCATTACAAACCCCTTAAATCACCATCTATCAATTCATTTCTTAATTTCACAATGATGATATTAACTCATGACTCAATAAGGCAATCAGAATTTATTATATTTGTTATAAATACTGCATTATTTGTAAATAAATATGTTAAGTAACAGTAAAAAATAAGAAAATTGAAGCTAATTAATTAAATCCATGAATATCTCATTTAAAATGCTAATTTCTAGAATAATATATACTCAAGCATGATTTTATTTTATTCGCTTAATATACAGCTCAAACGTCATTAACGCTAATCCTCTAAATATCAAAACTATTCATTTAATACAGAAATACTTGTATTTATAAATGCGATTCAGTGTAATGACTTCAAGAGTAGCAAGCAATTAACTCGAATCAAATTATTATATCCGACTATAAATGCTTTAATTCCATTTAATTTTCCCAACTTCAAACCTGATAATTGTGTTTCAAGGTAGTTGACACGCGGATTTAAACTTTGTCGAAGTTAATTGAATTCAACTGAGGACCCCGTAATTAAATAACGGTTTCCACGTATTGAAGACACGTGTCCGTTGTCTAGATAGAATATGATTACGTTGCTATAAAAGTTCATACACTTTGTCAATTATATTTCGCGTGTATATGATAGATAGCTGAATTTGCATGCAGGCACCATCAAGGATAAATTCAATTGGTCGGAATAATGATATTATGAATATATTAGGGTGCGAAGTCTTACATTCAATCACGATATGAATGCGGTTGATTAATTTGAGTAGAATTTTTGATAGCACAATAGTTGATTGTAAGTAGTTTTTTGATTTTAATATCATAGTTTAAAGTAAGAACCAGAAAATAGAATTTTATATGAATTTTAGGAGTATAATAATATATTTTATTGCAGTAGTGAGAAACAAATAATTTAATATATACATTTATAATGAAGATTTATTAGTATTTTCAGTATAGATAATGTACAAATAAAATAATATTTGTGATTGTCATTACTTTGGGACACATTTTGAATGGTTGTTATCACTGAAATCACCTGAAATATTTTTTTTTTGCTTTTGCAATTTCTTTTAGACTTTGATGTATATGATGTGCTCACAAAAGCAAATTTATTTTTATAGCATATCTAACCACCATATTATATACAAGTAATTATAAGCTCTGTTGATCTCCTTAAAAAACCGACTGGCTTTTATAGTTATATACCGTCGTAAAATGATAAATTCATCCAGCCCGTAAAAAATAAATCCAGCAAAGCGTCCATAAATCAAACACTGAACCACATCATAAACGGAGGAATTGGCGAAAGAGGAAAACCCGATTTTCCGAGCATTTTCCGCGTTTACGCTTCCGGAATTGTCGACACGAAAGCTTTTAGCCGATTTAAATATTGACGCACACGCGGGTGCACGCCTCTGTTATAAAAAATAGGAAACATACATATTTCGAAACATGTCAGACATGAAAAATGCGGACAAAATTTCCATCGCGAATATATTAATATCGTTCAAAAGATTAGATATCTATTCAAGCGTAATATTTAAGCATTCTGTTCGAGGTGCGTTCGTCTAGAAAAACAAATGACTTTTATTGTACAGCTTGAGGTTGTTTTATGGAAAACCTAAGATTTCGTTTCAAATTCAAATAACATGACGGGTACATAAAAGAGTATAAAGAGTATATAAAATAGGCTAAGGTAATGAGGAACTAACTTTTTTAAGTCGACTAGTTTAACTTTATGTAAGAAATTTTAATGGAGAGCTTACTATGTGGTCATACTTCTACTGAATTGAAAAATCAACTATGTTTTTGCTACAAATAATTATTGTAAAAATATTATATTATAATATGTGAATTTTTAGATTCAGTGTAAAAAAATTTAATTAAACCCGACTCGAACTACTTAGAAATCCATTTTGACACTTATTATTATTATCCCTCCCATTATCAATAATGCAATCTTTCGTTTGTCGAACTGAAGATAAATCTAAACTGAACTTCGCAAATTAGCAAAGATACCGAAATCGCTATATTTCAAGTCCGCGCTAATTTAAATATAGCGACTTCCACCCCGTTTAATTTCGAGTTCTGTGCAAAGAAATTTGTCGCCCCTAGCCGGCCCAAATCGCGTTATATTAATAAGACGACACGCGAACTCTCCAAGTCAGATTTATGCGTTCGCATTTTGCTTACACAAACAGCGCCGTCGACGCAGAGATTCGAATTAAGTCCTCTCGCACTGGATGACTATAAATATTTATGGCGAGAGGAGATTCTAAGGAGCTTAAGTCGGCATATTGTTAAGTGGTATAAAACCGGTCTTTTTATGATCGTGTTACGCACGTTTTATGGCGTGTAAAGTTGGTTTGATTCGTGATTGTTTTTCTGTTTCACTGTTAGGAATGGGACGGGATGATAAAGGAGCTGCTGGATCAAAAAGCGGATTTGGCCATAGCTGATCTGACCATCACATACGATAGGGAGCAGGCGGTGGATTTCACGATGCCCTTTATGAACTTGGGGATTAGTATACTGTACAGGAAGCCTATTAAACAGCCACCGAATTTGTTCTCGTTCCTGTCGCCGCTTTCGTTGGATGTTTGGATCTATATGGCAACTGCTTACTTGGGTGTGTCCGTGCTTTTATTCATCTTAGCAAGGTAAGATATATTTTTGTTAATTAAAATGAAGGCTTTAATAAAATTTCACGTTTTTTATGATAGTGTTAAAATGATTGTTCTGCAAGTAAGTTTGAACGAAGAGGTTTCCGCAACGTCATAAATAATATTACCAAAGTTCAATTTAATTATATTTTGTTTTTTTCTGTAAAATGCATTAGTATTTTAAGCTTGAAAATTAACTTTAAGAAAAGTTGTAAAACAAGAATATGCAAATATCTATTTGAAAAACATCTTAGTTGTTCTTCTGGTTTTGCTTACCAATATCTTTAACTATTTTCTTTAAGATTATCTACTTGTGTAAGGATAGAAATAATAAAAAAATCAACTTTTTTCCTAAAAAGGTAACATTTCCCTGGGTCATGTATTAATCCAAAATCTTTTAAACCACGAAACAGTTCTTCTAAATTCTTTACGTAATTCTTAAAAGAATTTTTCGATTATGACTATACTGTAGAGATAAAACATGCAAATCTTTTCATGTAGTCCTTTTGGACGTCCTTGGCATATTACATAAATCAAATGGCTTGATATTAATGTGACCTAATTCCGTCATCCCCACTGCAAATTCTATATTTACTTATTCTTATAAACAATCAACACAAACAAGTCAATATTCTTTTTCTTTGCCAACGGAACTGCAAAGGTTTATGAACTACTAGATGTTTTATTAAGGGCTCATCATATAGCACATAGCAGTGTTTGAGATTTTCAAAGATTTCTCTTGAAAAATGATTTCATTCGAATATTCCCAAAATTAGTATGCAATTTTGTCTATTGCCTTGATTTTTAGACAGCCATTTTCGAGCTATATATAAACTTCTCTTCAAAAATTTTCTCGAGTTTTTGTAGAATGCTTTGAGCTATCTAAAAACTTAGCATTTTCTTTTCCATTATAACAGTTATTTACCATTTCTTCATTTATCTTGTCAAAATTTTATATAAATTATATTTTTACTTATCTTCTATAACTCTAAAAATTTCCTAGAATTTCTTTTTCAGATTAAATGAACTGTTTAAAGTTCTAGAATAATCCAAAAAGTTCACTTTTATTTTTTTGAATATTTTCTACCATTCATTATTTTATGGTATTATAATTTTTCACAAGTTTCACTGCCAAAATTTTCAATTTCCAATTTTCGCAAGTTGTTTAAACAATTTGTATAATCTTGCTTTATCTTGTCTACATTGTGCAGCACTTTTAGTGTATATTTATCAAAAACTTTAAAACAATTTTACTTATAAATCGCGATAATTCTCTTCTAGGGTTTTTCAGCAATTTTAAGTATATTTTCTTCTAGATTCCAATAATTTTTTTGAAGGTTCTAAAATTTTTATCTTTATGGGTTTGAGTAGAAGATTATCTGCAAGTGTGAATATTAATTAAGATTAACAAATACATTTCCACCGCTTATTGCTTTACTTAGGTACAAATTAAAAAAAAATGTATTTGTGATCGTGGCCTTCGTCTTACATTTCTGGTTTCAATTTGACCTTGTAAACTGAATAAGCACCAATTAGTTGATTAAAATATTTGTAAAATTGGTTTACAATTTTGTACATTTTTGCTGGAATCTATCATCGAGATAAAAACTTTTTTACAAAATATCTAATGAGTTTTAGAAATTTTATTTCAATACTTCTAAAAAATTTCATCAAATTTTCTTGCAAAACACGATAATAGTTCTCCTTGAGAATGACCAACTGTGAAAACTATTCGAAGGAATATATGAAAACAACAACACCAAGAGTTTAATAAAATAATTAATTAACCTCTAATTACGATAATAGTTTTTGAGTATTTTTGGCATTTCTTTAATTGTTTGTTTTAACAGGAAAAACAAAATACTTTACAACATTTTAAAATGCAATAAAGTGCTGTATAAAACATTGCAAAGTGTTTTATTTTAGCTATTAAAATTAACTACCACGTAATAACGGTCACCACTATCATCAAATTGAAAAAAAACACTTTCTGGTTTCATTGAAGGTTCTAAATAATTTCAGCAATTTCTGTTCCAATAATTTTTCTGAATATTCTGGAGAAATTCTCTTTTATGCTTCTAGATTTCTGAAACCAAATAATTTTTAAAGATTTAGTTGATTTGATTAAAATATTTTTTCACTTCACAAAAAATTTAGTAGTTTCTAATAATAAATCTTCTTTATTTATAGAAGCTCCTATAAATTTGCGAGTAATTCTAGCAGACTCTCTCCTATTCTATAAAAAATGTCTTCACCATTCAATCTATTTTATCGAAATTTTCTATATATCTTGTTTTCTTTGATCGCAGTTTCAAGTAGTTTGTTTTACAAATGGAGATAATTCTATTTTTTTTTTTACTCTTTTAAGGTTTTCCATTCTTTTAGCAATTTTCCTTTAATATTTTAAATGTTTTCTCTATAAATTCTCTTCTAAATTCCAATAATTTCCTTCGAAGGTTCTAGAATATTCTTCCTTAATAATTTTCCTAGACTTGTATACCAATAATTACTTTCTCTTAAAAGAAAATGTTAAAACTTTGTTTCTTTTTGTGATAATTTTAAATTATAAAAGAAAATATGTTTATGTTTATATTTATTAGTCTTTAGCTTTCGTTTAAAAAATACATATCAATATACACAAATATACAGGGTGAGTTTTTTTCGATGTTCTCGGAAACTATAAGAGATAGAGAAACGGTTAAATGGGGAAAGAAGTGTAGATTTACGAGACGAATAAAATTCCACTTTCAAAGTTTTCAAAAAAGTCAAGGGTAACTAGATATTTTGAAAAAAGTAAAAAGTGTCAATTTTTTCAAATCAATATATCTCGGTTATTATAACAGATAGAAAAAAACTGTAGAGGACAAAGTTTTAGATAATTTTATGTAGATTAATAAAAAATAATCAGAAAATTTTTATCGCCATTATTTTCCGAGATATGACGCAAACTTACAATTTTTTAAATGGAAACCATAGTTGGCTATGGCCTCATTCAAAAGGTAATTTTTTTGTCTTTAATCTAATATGACATACGACATAGTTATTTCTAAAAATAAGTGAGTTATAGTCGTTTTAAATTTTATTATAAATAAAAAATGGGTAGCCATGAAGAAGATGAAAGAAAAACAATTGCAGTTGTTTATAATAATAGCAATATTGTAATTATTAGTTTTACAAGTTAAACAAAAATGAAAAACCAGCGTAAGAATAATAATTTTGTAATTATCAAATGGCCTACTGTATGTGGTATAAACACATTTGTCAAGATGATAATACGTTTCTTACAAAAATATTATGAATAGATGAATCGGAGTTCACTAATTGTGGTATTTTTAATCGCCACAATGAACATAGATGAACTAAAGAGAATCCACGAGAAGTTTCACAGAGGAAACTACAAATTTAATTTGGGTTTAATCCATGGTGTGTTTGGATTAATAATTCTCGGTTCATATATTTTTGAAAGCTCACTAAGTGAAAATGATTACTTTCATTTTCTTCAGAAAACATTTGAAGATACGCTCGATTGTTTAAATTTATCATTACAAGCAAGATTGAACTGGTTTCAATATGACGATGCTCCACCTCATAACATGTTGGCTTTACAGATTATTTAAATGATGCTTTTCCTAACTCATAAGTGGGAAGAAATAAACCAATCCCAGGGCCACCTAGATCTCCCGATCTGCGCGTTTTAGAACTTTTTCTGTGGGGTTATGTAAAAAAACAAAGTATATGAAAAATCATATCAATCCATGGTGGATCATAAACTAGCTGTTATTGAAACATTTAATTCAATTTACATCAGAATAGTCAAAAGCCATAAATTCAATTTTAAAAAGATATAATTTATGTCATAATAATATTAATAGTGGACTCTTTGACCATATTTTTTAATATTAAAATTTTTCTCCCATTAATATTTTGATAACTACAGAATTACTTTATGCTGTTGTTTCATTTTGGTTTATCTCTGTAAAACTAATCATTACAATATTGCTATTATTATAAACAACTGCAATTGTTTTACTTTCACCTTTTTCATGGCTACCCATTTTTTATTTATAATAAAATTTAAAATGACTATAACTCACTTATTTTTAGAAATAACTATGCCGTATGCCATATTGGATTAAAGAGAAAAAAATCATCTTTTGAATGAGGTCATAGCCAACTATGGTTTCCATTTAAAAAAATGTAAGTTTGCGTCATATCTCGGAAAATAATGGCGATAAAATTTTTCTGATTATTTTTTATTAATCTGCATAAAATTATCTAAATTATCCTTTACAGTTCTTTTCTATCTGTTATAATAACCGAGATATATTGATTTGAAAAAATTGACACTTTTTACTTTTTTCAAAATATCTAGTTACCCTTGACTTTTTTGAAAACTTTGAAAGTGGAACTTTATTCGTCTCGTAAATCTACACTTCTTTCCCCATTTAACCGTTTCTCTATCTCTTATAGTTGCCGAGATCCCCATAGAAAACATTGAAAAAAACTCACCCTGTATAACAAAACGTACAAAAATTTTGGATGGATGAAGCTGGGTGTTCATATCTGTGATTGTGGCCTTCCTTTTGTAGTGGTGGTTTCATTTTCATCTTATCAACAGGATAAGCACCAATTTATTAATAAGATTATACCTAAAATTGGAATTGAATTTTATTAATTTTGTTGACGTTTATAAATATTTTTCTTCAAGATATTTAGTCTAGAAACTTCTCCAAAAATCAAATTTTTACTTCAATATTTCTAAATTTTTTCTTGAAAATCTCTTTCAAAATGAGAGAATGGTCTACGATTGTTTCAAAATTTACCAACAATTCCATTTTTTTTAGAAAAATTTTACATTCTTTATATTTCTAGCAATTCTTTTTACATTTGACTGTATTTTTAAGAAATTTGTTTAAATTAAGAGAATTCTCTTTTTCTGTTTTAATAAATTCTATTGCAGATTCCAAGAATATTCCTATTCTCTTTTAAATATTGTTAAAAGTTCTGGAATATTTCAACAAATTTTATCCTAGAAACAAAAATTTCTCCGAAGAATCTAGAAAACCAACTTTTCTTTTATGCTTCGAGATTTCTAGAAAAGCCTTAAAAATTATTTAATTAGAAAATTAGACGTAAAATTTTGTCTATTAATTCGTTTGTTGATTAAAACACTATTTCACCTGTTTCGTCACGGGCTAAGTGAGAAATTAATTTATCGTAATTTTGTCTATTATTACGGCTTATAACCTATTGAAGTACGAGTTGTTTATTTTAAAAATAACACAAATAGTTTGTAGAAAATAAATATATTCAAACATACCAGCATTGTATAATTGTTTTCATTGATTGTCGCGATAGATTGTTGTTTATCGTTAAAGTTTGAGTTCTCGCTTCTTTAGCTACGGGCGCCATTACATTATCTAGAAGAGAGTATTGCGGTCGGTATAGAAAGTAACGCATACTTTTAAGCTTTTATAAGCCGATTTAACAAACTTTTATGCTATTGTATAAAACGTATACATCTATTATCTCGCAATTATCTAAACATTTTTTATAAGTTGTCGTTTTTATACTTTTCGAATAATTCCTCCCACATTTATAAACTTTCATTAATTGAGAGAATTTTCTTAAATTTATTTTTGGCAATTCTTCTTCCAGTATTTTTAAAATTGAATTTAAAATATGAATTACCACATAGTAACCGGCGTAACCATTGAGAACTTCCTTCACCCTTTCTTGCTTGATTTTATAGATTTTTTAGATATATTTTATATAACAATTTTCTTTGGAAGTTCTAGAATAATTATTTTTAGATTTTTGAAAATATTTTACCATTTCTACTTTTATTTCTTTAAAATTTATTTTATTTTTTTTCAACTTTTCAAAACTTTCCTATTATTTCTTACATTATGTGTTTGATATATTTTAGTTTTTGTCTTAATTTATTTATTTAATGTATTTTAATCCATGATTTAATGTATCAGCTTTTAGAATTGTAAACCTTATTCATTTAATTTGTATGTTTGTTAACACCAATGTATATTAATACTATTCTAATTGAATTTTCCAGAACTTTCTAACAATTTTCCGAATCATTTGTATTGCACCGACTCCAATATCGTGGCCTTCCACTTGCATTGCTGATTGCACTTTGATCTGGTGAACAGAATAAGCACATATTTCATATATATATATACGAAGTATATATATACAGGGTTAGTTTTTTTTTATGTTCTCTATGGGGATCTCGGAAACTATAAGAGATAGAACCACGGTTAAATGGGGAAAGAAGCAGATTTACGAGACAAATTAAATTCCACTTTCAAAGTTTTCAAAAAAGTTAGATATTTTGAATAAAGTAAAAATTGTCAATTTTTTTCAAATAAATATATCTCGGTTATTACAACAGATAGAAAAAACTGTAAAGGACAAAGTTTTAAATAATTTTATGCAAATTAATAAAAGAAAATCAGAATTTTTTTATCGCCATTATTTTCCGAGATATGACGCAAACTTACATTTCATCATTTCATCATATCTCGGAAAATAATGGCGATAAAAATTTTCTGATTATGTTTTATTAATATGCATAAAATTATCTAAAACTCTGTCCTGTACAGTTTTTTTCTATCTGTTATAATAACCGAGATATATTGATTTGAAAAAATTGACACTTTTTACTTTTTCCAAAATATCTAGTTATCCTTGACTTTTTTGAAAACTTTGAAAGTAGAATTTTATTTGTCTCATAAATCTACACTTCTTTCTCCATTTAACCGTTTCTCTATCGCTTATAGTTTCCGAGAACCCCATAGAGAACATCGAAAAAAACTCACCCTGTATATAGGGGAAGTGATTTTTTTGAATTTTTTTTTTGCGGAAATATCCGTTTTGAGGTTTCATGAGCTAATTGCACTGATTTCTAAAAAAAAAATGTGTCTGTGTGTGTGTCTGTCTGTCCGTGGGAGCTGTATCTCAAAAACGAATGATCAGATGGAGATGAAACCTTAAACTTAAGGTTTTGTCGTTCATAACTGGAACTGAAAAGCTTTTGGTAAAAATTCGAAAACCGTGGGTTAAACACCTACCCACGGTTTTCGAATTTTTTTTTCGAGGCGTTTTTTGTTTTTTGTGATATTTTACGTAAACCTCATAGTTTTTGAAATAACTATAGGAAAACTACTATGATGGCCACATCACCATTTTTATTACTAAACTTTAATGAAAGTTTGATAATAAAAATGTTTCTTATTTTAGGTTTCAAGTATAGTTTCTCCTTCACTTTTGAAAATTAGAAAATTTTGTTTTGAAGATTCTAGACTATTTTTCTTTATTTTTCAGGCGTTAGTATCAATCATTGCTTTACCTTGTATATATTATAATTTTGTAGAAGGGACAAATTTCATTTTTTTCTATTACATTTTCATTTCGTAAACAGGATAGTAAGCACCAATTTGTTGATTTTTGTTTTTGCGGTTTATAAAAATCTTGTTTTGAGATATCTAGTCTAGTTAAAATATATTATTCTTTAAAAATATAATTTGAATTCTTTCTTCAAAATCTGTTCCTAAATGTCAGAATTTACCAGCAATTCAACTTTTTGAGAAAAATATTTAACATTCTTTAACATAAAGTAAAAATTTCTAGCAATTCTTCTACTATTGATTATAATTTCAAGCATTTTTTTGTTCAAAATAAGAGAATTCTCTTTATAAAATCTGAATTTTTTAGTAAATTCTTTTGCAGATTCCAAGAAATAATATAATGGCTTCAGTATGCAATTTATTTTCAAGCAATTTCTTTAAAGTTAGGGAAATTTTTTTTTAGATTTTATTAAAAATCTAAAATATTTTACAAATTTCTATCCTAGAATCAAAATTTTTTCTGAAGGTTCTAGTAAAGGAAACTTCTCTTTCATGCTTTGAGATTATATATTCAAAAACACCACCGTTGTACAATTGTTTGCATTGATTGTCGCCATAGCTTGTTATTTACTCGTTAAAGCTTGAGTTCTTCCCGCTTCTTTTGCTAAGGACGCCATTACATTAACTAGAAGCATATATTGCTTTGCGGTCGGTACAGAAGGTAACGCGCACTTTTAAGCTTTTATAAGCCGATTTAACAAACTTTTGGGCTAGTTAGTGTATAAAACGTATACATCTATTATCTAAGAATTATCTAAAGAGGTTTTATAATTTATGTTTTTTATAATTTTTGAATAATTCATCCCCCATTTATAAACTTCCATCAACTGAGGGAATCATTCTATTTATTTCTCTATTTTTTGCGATTTTCCATCACCCTCTGTTGCTTGATTTTATATATCTTTGTCCGTACTACTAAGCAATTTTTCTCACAAATGGGGTTAATTCCCTTAAAGTGTTTTGGAATTTCCAATAATTTGCTACTTGTTTCTACTTGTTTTGTCTTTTAACTTTTTAACAATGATTTCCAATAATTTTCTAGAATATTCCAAATTTGTTTTGATTTTTGAAAATATTTTACTATTTCTGCCTTTAGTTCTTTGAAATTTATTTATTTTTTTAAAACTTTTCAAAACTTTCCTATATTTTTTTACATTGTATGTTTTGCCTATTTTAATATGTAAGCGTCTTAGTTAATTTATTTAATGTATTTTAATCGCTGATTTTATTGTCTCAGTTTTTGGAATTTTAAGCCGTATTCGTAAGGTCCTTAATTTTAATTTGTATGTTTGTAAATTGATTTCCTTTTCCTGTTTGGCCTGTGTTAATACTAAATGTATATTATTACTATCGTGATGAAATTTTCCAGAATTTTTACTTTATAATAATCTTGGCCTTCCACTTGCATTGCTGGTTGCATTTTGATCTGATGAATAAGATAAGCAACAATTTAATTTAAGTGAATTTTTTATTTTATTTTAATATACGTTACCGTCCAAAACACAACGGCAGAAATTCAAATACAGTTTAATTTTTACCCTTGTGTTTTGGACGGTGTCGTATATTTTGGATTCCTTCTTTACAAAATTTCTAGAAATTTTCTTTTAAGAAATTAGTTGAAAAACATTAAACAGGGTCACTGATATGTGTGGAAAAGGTCGAATATCTCCTAAAGTGAGTTAAGATACAAAAGATTTGGGATTTTTTAAAAACAGTTTTCGCTAGCTATATTACTTTAGGAGATATCCGACCATACATATCAGCGACCCTGTATATTTAAATTTATCTATTGTCTTTACATTTTTAGACGGAAAACATTTTATTCACTGCACTCTTGATGAAACGAAATTATAATAGGTAATTTTGAATTAAAACACTTGTTCTCGAATGATTTATAAAAATAACTAAATAAAAAGGAAGACGTGTTTCAATATATATAATTAATTACAGGAAAGTCCAGAAATTAGAAGGGTCGAACTGGTCAAAAATTGGTACTGTTCAACAAATGATCACCGTTCATAATAGCCCTCTTAATGTTTTAAGGAAATTTAATACACGGCCTTTTTCTACAAAGCGGATCGGTTTGATGTTGGCTAATTGATGTCCTGTTGTGACGCAGTGCTCGAATAATCCTGTTTTCCTGGTTTGTTTTTCTACTCCTGTTTTGTGTTCGTTGAACCTGATTTATAAATTTCTTCCCGTTTGTAATTATTATATTGTTAACTAAATGTTAAACTCCCCCGGATAACTTCTATTTTTGGACGTTGTGTTTATTTCTTTAGCTATCTTCTGGCTCACGTATGGAATTTAAGGAATAGCTGCGAACTTATCTTCTTTTGTTTTTTCTCCATTATAGAGTAGATTCTGAACTGCGTTCCTTCTCTTGTATTTCAGTATATGTATATTCGTTGTTCTTGGCTATTTCTGGATTGTATGAAATTCTGGGTTAAAATTTTCTTCACTGAGCGGCATTTTGATTATCCGATGAGTATATGATTTTAATGCGAACGTTATAATTTGTTCTGGTTGCAGTGATGGCGATGGAAAGACTGTATCTGTGGCAGTAGGTTTTCTATATATACCCTATTTTAAGTTCTTGAGTTCTATTGAAATGCTGAAGTCTGATATTAAACGTATATCGAAAAAAGTAACTTTCAAAATATCGTAAAACACCCTACTGCCAAGTTCCACAAATAGATTGTTGAAGCAATTCAGACAATCCATTATCCCAGATAATGAGATTTATAAATATATAATTATGAATCCACGAGCAGGCATATTATACGGCCGTATATGTAAATGTTCTTTCATATAAAATGTGTTATCTTGTTAGCAAAATCCTTCCAGAAATAATTCCTTGCACCTCCAAATACGAAATTAAAAACTCTATTTACTTCGTTAAGAACGCTAAGAATCCAACAGTCAGCAGCAAAGCCATCCTGGTCTCTTTTGATATCAAGAGCCTTTTCACGTCAGTACCAGAACTTGAACTAAAATAAATCTTACACAAAAAGTGCAGAAGTCACCAACTTAATAAATACTTGTCTTAAACAAAATTACTTCCGATTCAATGATACCCTTTACATTAAGAAGGAATGACTGCCAATGGGTTCGCCTGTTTCACCACTCTTGGCAGAAATATTCATGAGTAATTTTGCAATTATTTAAGAATAACACATCAATAAAAAACAAAACCTGGTGCAGATAAGTTGATGATATTTTCTGTATGTGAAAATGCACATAGAGACTGTTGGAAAGATTTTTAACAACCGAGAATTACATACAATCTACTAAATAGCCACAAACAACTGATACAAGAAAAAATATATAGACAGGATACTAAAATACAAGAGAAGAATAACTTCTATCTAATGGAGAAGAACCAAAAGAAGATAAGAAGTTAGCGGACATTCCTTATATTCTATATGTGAGCCAGAAGAAGTACACAAACATAATGTCCAAGTAACATAAGTCAACGGAGATAGTTTAAAGATAAGGAATGGTTTAAGTGGAAGAACACAATTTGGTATTGTGAACTCCGATGTCGCTTCTTTCAAAATTTTACATATTTTTTTTAAACAAACCACGAAAACAGGATTATCGGAGCATTGCATCAAAACGGGACATCAATTAGCCAACGTCAAACCGATCTTCTTCATAGAAAAAGTCCCCAAAATAAATCTCTGGGCTGGTCTGGATATTAATAGGGCTATTAGGAATAGTGATAATCTAATAAAAAACAGTACAAACTGCTGACTAGTTCAAATATCTTAATTCTTAGATTTTCTGGAAATTAACCCCATAATATACAAGGTTAGGAGAAATTACCAGAATGGTCGATTATTTCAAAAAATACAGTTAGCAAAAAATTTCTTAAATAAAAGTCTACTAATCTCCAGTGAATTCGAATATACAGGGTTGCCCACAAAATTTTCTACAACTGACTCCTTGAAAAAAATTATTGACTAGAATATTAAGTTACGTTTTATTTAAAAATTTTGAAATTTTTTTCAGAATCCACATTTAGAGAAACTAACATTTTTTTTGTTTATATTATCGAATTTTCAATTTCTTCTAGATTTTTTTATATTCTATTTTTCCAGCAATCATTGAAAATTTTAGAATATTCCTACAATGTTGCTTTCATATTTAATAATTTTCAATTTCTCGCTTAATTTTTTAAAATTTATTTTTGAATTTTTAGTATCTTCTAGCATATATATTTCAACTTTTTAAAATATTCCCACAATTTTTTACTTTATCATAATGATTTTTTTAGCTTTTACCTTATAATTGTAATTTCTCCTTTTTCATATGGTTATTGGGATAAACACCTATGTGATATTATTTATTTTAGTGAATATATATCTAAGTAACCAAATCAATAAAGAAATGAAAAAAAAAATAGAAAATAAAATAGCATTGAGAACGAACAATAAGCTAGGAAAACTTATTAAAACAAGTTCGATAATTGTGGAGTGTGTATGCTAAATTGTTTGTACAAACATGACGATTTTTTTAAGAAAGAACTGCAGAACATAAAAGTGAATTTATTATGATAACCGTATTAAACAAATGAATATGGATTTTGAATCATTTAACAGCTTGTCAATTAACGAATTGATTTTATTTGAATTTCTGCTGTTATTTCTTCGATGGCGTCGTTATTATGGCTTCATTCTTTCAGAAATTTCTACCGAATCCTTTTAAGAAATTATATGGTTAACATAGAACAATGGAATTATTTAAAATTAAATTTCTTGTGATATTTATATGCATTTTTAATTTCTCCTCCATGTTGAGAAAATCATTTTGCAAAGAATTTTCTAGCAATTTTTATTCTAGCATTTTCAGATTTTGAGAATATTTAGAGAAGTTTGATAAAAACTTCTTTTTAAACATTTTCCATTATTTCTTCATTATATTTTTATTTTTATTATTTAAATTCCTTATAAATCTCTATTCTGACGTTTATAAATTTTACATTATTTTTCCGTTATAACCTTTGAAAATATTACATCATTATTCTATCTTATCATAATTTACAAGCAAGCAATTCTTACATAATTTTATTGAAATTTGTAAGTAATTTCAGTTCTTAATTAATAATTAATTAATAATTTCATGTGTCTGCAATTTTTCATTCTAGAAACCAAAAATTTTACAACAAAGATTTTAGAATATAATTATTAATTATATTACTATTAGACTTTTTAAATGCTATGCCTTATTTAACTAACAATGCTTATATTAATCCAATTATTTATTACATCACAGATGAAAATACATAGTTCGTTTTTTATTCCTTAAAAAATTACAATATTAAATCCGTATTAGCGGATTAGAACAAATGTGAACGGGGCAAAGCTGTCTGGGTATATTCACCATCTGTGCAATGCAAAGTGTAGAAATTAATCCCGGGAGAGGATTATTTCATAAAAGAGAAAAATACGTTCTGGCTCTCGCTAAATTGATAAATATAAAAGAGTAACGGAAGCGGTATTAATGGCAGCGTTTAGGGCTATCCTCCCCTTTCATTAAAACTTTGTAATCCATAATCCAAGAATGGAAACTTACTAATCCGACGCAACTTGAACCAATTAATAAGCGATTGTAAAAACAAATCCCATGAATTTTAATAGAATACGAATTCAGATCAAATTTAGGTGATTTAATTTGAACGGTATGAAAAAAGGTACATAAAATGTGCAATGATTTCGCTTGGTCATGCAGTATTAAATCCGAACGAATTGGGTCCCTGTTCATCAATGCGATAAACTGGGGTAAATCGTGGCATACAAAACATCCAGGAAATAACAACGCCTGTGGACGAGTGTTTTTTAAGGGACCGATTTATTTTCCCTTTCAATGATTCCGAAAACACGTCGCCGCCAAGAAAAACAAAAACATGGGGATTTCGGGAGCTTTCTGTTTTCGGTATATATCTTTGCCCTTAGGTGCACTTAATTAAATTTTCATGCTTGATATAAACAAAAATTAAATTATTTATTATACTGTAATTGTTATTATTTGCGCACCTAATAAAAATTAAATTCATATTTTTTTATTCGTTTAAATGTTTTTGTTTGATTTACTCTTTATATCTATACTTTAATTTTTATAAAACTATAATTTAGTATAGTAGTTGTCGAATTATCAAATGTAACACTATTTTCAGTAAAGATGTTTATCTCTCTCTCTCTCTATAATTATTTGCTTATTAAAATTAATTTTTATATTAAAAGTATTTTAAATCGTTGTGGCTGCTTTCATAAATTTCTCGGCTGATTTAACCACCGAAGGACATGAATATTTTATGGAGTGTAATTAAATGCTTATTATTATTTAATAAACAAATTAAAATTTAATTAAATAATGAAAAGTAATTACTTAAAATGACATGAATGAAAATTTGTAATGATGGTTATTTTTCTGTAACCACACAAAGCAAATTAATATTTTATTAACCAATACAAAAGTTTTATACAATTTATGTTTCAACATTAAAAAATAAATCGAAAGAATATTGCCTAAAATAATTTTATTTATTAAAAATTATAAATTAAAAATATTTCTCTATACATACTTAAGCTAGTTCACACTTGAATAACTAAATTAAAACATTTATTTATATTAGCTTTTAAAAAAAACTACTAGTTTATAAAAAATATCAATTCTATTTTAACAAAACAAAAGAATGCGAAATTAAAATACTTCTTCCGTTGCATATATGTACATATTTCTGTAAATAAGGTTTACTATTCTTTCTCTCATTATTTATTTATTTAACGGAAGTCCATTTGAATACAATAAAAGTTAAATATAAAAGAACGTTAATAAAGTTTAAGAATAAAAAGTTTAAACATAAATACATACAGGACGCAACACCTACAAACTAAAGTATACAATTTAAAAACGAAACTAAAATTACATGTTAAGGGCAATCTTACGCAAGTTATTAAAAGTAATGTAGTTAAAATCGACATCCACCATGTTGCTATTGTAGACTAAGCGAGAAATACCAAAATATTTGGCATAGTCAGTCTTTTTACAAGGTACTGAAAATACTTCATTGCACCGTAGTTGTCTTGCTGGCACATGGATGAGGATTTTCGATAAAATTTGGGCAGATTTAATGTTACCACGTAATACTTTATGAACAAAATAGATATCGGCCCAAAAGCGTCTATGTTGAAGTGTTCGTAAACCGAATAAATGTAGTAGTTCGTGGTAATCGCAGCCCTGGATATTAAATTTAAAAGATAAAAATTTCACAAATTTTTTCTAAACACGCTCGAGTACATTAACTTCTTGTGCGGTATAGGGGCTCCAAATCAAGGCACAATACTCCAAATGTGAGCGAACAATTGCTACAAACAATCTTATTAAAGTTCTAGGATTTATAAAATCTTCGGTGTTTCTTTTTAAAAACCCAAGCATTTGGAATGCTTTTGAAGTAACTTTGCCGATGTGTTCTGAAAAACTCCAGTTACTGGTAAGGAGCACCCCTAAATATTTAATGCAATTAACACGCTTAAGGCATATATTATTAATGAAGTAAGAATACGAAAATGGGGAGCGGACTTTAGCGAAAGTTATAACACTGCATTTATCAATATTAAGATGGATTCTATTTAAAATGCCCCAATCATTAAAACGAAGTAGGTCCTGCTGGAGAAGTTGAGAAGAATGTTTATTTTCAATTACAGTAAAAATTTTCATATCGTCCGCAAACAAGAGGCAATGAGAGTGTCGAAAACAGGAAGTGACGTCGTTAATAAAAATATTAAAAAGAAGTGGACCTAGGTGGGAACCTTGGGGTACACCTGATGATGCAGCTATCGAAAAAGACATGTAGGTACCAACACGTACCCTCTGAGTTCTATCTCTTAAATAAGACGCCATCCAATCGAAAAGTGAACCTTGTATTCCCAATTTAAACAATTTAGACAGTAATATACTGTGGTCTACTGTGTCGAATGCCTTGGAAAAGTCGGTATAGATAATAATAATAATAATAATAATAATAATCATTTATTTCCCAACAGACATAAAAAATATCCAATTACAGGGAAATTTTACATTAATTAATAGATTAATTACAAAAATAAGAAAGAAAAAAAATACAATTATACAATAATTAAACAATTACGCAAATAATTAATTAAATTAATAAAGTATTTATAAGGTGACATCTACTATAAGAACTAGGCTAAGTAACGTAAGAAAATTACCAAAGGTTCGTTATAAATATCTATACTATGATGGACACTATTATAAAGACGAATAATTCTGTTTATCGGAGAGTTAAAATGAGCAGTCGTGTTAGATAACGCATAGTTAAAGGCCAAACTATAACGAGCGGATACTCTTGGAACGTTGAATGCTAGCCGTCCTAAGATATTAGGATCGTCAATTAAACCATTTACAATAGCCCTTAAAAATACAACACCCGCACAATTACGACGATGTACAAGAGGCTTAATATTAAATAGCTCAAGTAAATTCGCATATCTCATATTCTGATCGGGATAAATACCATTAGCGCGAAAGTATAATATTTTAACGAACCTTTTTTGTACATTTTCAATGCTTTTTATATGGATGTGGTAGCAAGGTGACCAAACGATTGCCGCAAATTCTAGTTTTGATCGGACAAAGGCATAATATAATTTAATCAATACATCAGAGTTTTTAAAATCTTTACAAATTCTGTGAATAAATCCAAGTAATTTCATAGCATCATTACAAATATTACTTATATGAACATTAAATGATAAGCGTGAATCAAATATAATACCGAGATCGCGAATAGTATTACATCTCTCAAACTGAACATTATTAGAAGTATAATTGTAAATAATAAATGATTTCTTGCGCGAAAATGACATGCACTTACATTTAGTTAGATTAAGATATAACGAATTTTTAGAACACCATTCGCTTATTACAATCAAATCATTTTGCAGGATTTCACAATCAGAAACAGATTCAACAGGTCTATAAATTTTGATATCATCTGCGTAAAGCAAAACCTTGGACTGCAGATTTTCAACAATATCGTTAATAAATATATTAAAAATTAATGGACCCAAGTTAGACCCCTGAGGCACACCACTCTTTACACAATATTTGTAAGAATAATAACCCATATAACCAACATATTGGGTTCTATTCGTAAGATAACACCGAAACAATGAAACCGTGATTGGTGAACAACCATATTCGCTTAGTTTGTTTAAAACAATATTCTGGTCGATAGTATCGAACGCTTTACGGAAATCTAAGTAAATAACATCAACTTGCTTGCGATTATCTAAATTTTGTGAAACATCCTCGGTAAAATTTATGAGATTCGTAGAAACCGATCTTTTTCTTACGAAACCATGTTGCTTATCGCTTATAAAATTACTAAAATGGCTGAATAAACGATCAGATAAAATGGTTTCAAATAATTTAGAAAAGTTATTGAGTATAGTGATAGGCCTATAATTAGTTACATTACATTTATCACCATTTTTATATACCGGGGTAACTCTGCCAATTTTCCAGTCATCAGGAAAGCAACCTGATTTAATAATTAAATTAAATAAATACTCTAGGGGAATTAAGAAACAGCTAACACAATCTTTAACGATGAAAGCAGGGATTTTATCTGGTCCACACGTGTTGTTTGCAGATATCTTTTTTGCTGCTAATAAAATGTCATCCTTATTCACCGAACCAATGTTAAATATAGGATAATGCTTTGAATTTACCTGACTAGTATCAGTTGTTACAGATGTTTGGTTTGTATACACGGTTTGGAAATAAGTAGCAAATCCGTTAACAATATCACTTGGTTTTTTAAAAGTATCATTTTCATAAGACATGTTTCCCGGAATACGAGTAGATGACTTCTTTTTATTAGCATAAGACCAAATCTTCTTCGGATCAGTCAGAATTGAGTTTTCTATACTAGCAATGTAATTTTTATAATCAAATTTTATCCGAGTATGAATTTCTGATCTTAATTTATTTATTTTTAATTTTAAATAATTTAACCTAGTCTTATTAAACATCCTTATGGTGTGGGCCTTAATTTTAATCTTTTCTATTACATTTTTACTATACCATATGGGATATTTATGTTGATGAACATTTTTATGACACGGTACACATCTAACAAATACATCATTAATACAGTTGTAGATAGTAGAGCAGGCATCATTTGTATTCTTACAGCTAAGTACTGGGTTCCAATCAATTTTAGAGAGTTCCGTATATAATTTTATGAGATCAGCTTTAGCGAAGTTGAATGAGAGATTACTTGAATCTGGTATAAAATTAATTATTGATTCATTTATTATCTTAAGAGTACCATGCAAAGCTGGATGGTGTAGGTCCTCTTTAACAAGGCCAACATTTTTGTCTATATGGCAATTTACACCCGGAGATGTTAATATTAGATCTAATAATCTGGTGTTAAAATTAAGTATTGAGTTTTGTTGAGTTAGATTATTAAAGTTTATAAAGTTTGAATATGCAGTAATTAATGAGTTTCCACTTGAATCAGATGTTGTATAAGATTGTAGAGTTGGTAAATTAAAATCTCCACCAATTATTATCTCTTGGTTAAAATCAGTATAGTTTTCTATGAATTCAAAAAGGTTTTCATAGTCAGCTAGTATACACGCGGGTGGTATGTATAGACATATTGCATAAAGTACTCTAAAGCTTAACATTACTTTAACAATTAACAGCTCAAACACAGAGTTCGTTGATTGGAATATAAGTTCTGATTGATACATATTACTAATTGAAATAAGAACACCACCCCTACGGCCAAAACGATCACACCTAAAAACATTGTAACTATTTGGAAATATTTCACTATCATAAATGCCATCATGTAACCAAGTTTCTGTAAGAAAATACATATCATACTCGCAACCAGCAACATTATTATAAAATACATTTGTCTTCGAACATAAACCCCTAACATTTTGATAATATAGAGAAATATTTAGTGACTGCTGGGAAGTAATTAGTTTTCCGTTATAATTTTTGGAACATCATTTACAAATTTTAACTTAAGATTACGTTCACCGTTGTCCATTCTACGCTTAAGTTCTTCACGTATCGAATTTTCATATTCAATTTGTCGCGGGGTTCTGTCACTTCGAATCCGAATGTGTTTCACTGCTGCAATATCACGAAGTTTTCCTGACTTCCTCAAAATTTGTTTAACCTCATATGCATTGTTGAAACAAACTTTAATTGGCCTAGGACGGTTTCCAGATTTAGCACCTAATCTAAATGCCTTATGCGGAGTGATGTTCTCATCCACTAAATTTTGTAATACACCATTGACCGCTGCAAGTTCATTTCCTGACTCAGATGACTCATTCATATTGAAAATTATAATTGAATTCGCTCGTTTTTGCCGTTGACTAATTTCTTCATATATTGATTCGTCGCTGCTGGGAATATTAGATGATGTACTTAATTTTATAATAGCGTTTTCAAGAGTATTACATTTTTCATTTAAACTGGAAACAGATTTTTTTAATGATTCATTATCATTGCGAATTTGATGTAATTCTTCTACCAGTTGTTTAATTTCCACATTCTCTGAACGCAAACGCTCACATTCACTAGTCAATTTATTTATGGAAACTTGTAAATTATTGGTAACGATTAGCAATTCTTCCAGAGTAGAATTCATTGACTTGTTACAATTGTGACGTATAATGCATCCTGGATGGCAAAAATTACCACAGTCCTTACAGGTGGTTAATTTAGTAACAGGCTTATTGCAAGCTCCTGTGCATATCGGCAGGGAATCTATACTTTGTTTTTCTGACATAATGTTGAAAAGTGAATAAAGTAAAATTAAATTAAATAAAAATAATTGAGTTGTAGTAGGAAATAAAACAGGGACACACTCTTCACACCAAAGTGCTGATTATGGTGACTAACGAGATGTAATAGACAAAATAGTGGTGTAGTAAGCAACGGAAAGGGAAAACACAAGAAAACAGAGTTTTAAAGGAAAAATTAAATCGAATATTAATTGTATATTTTGCACGTAAAAATAATGCGTGTGGCAACGTCGGAAGATTCTACATCGGCGGCGCGCGGCGTACGCATCGCTCCACCAGAACAGCTGATTAATTAATGCACCGATAAAATTATCTTAAATGTGTACTTATCTGTGTCAGCCTAGCCAATGTTATATTATCAATAGCAGAACATTGACAAAATGATTAAAATTCACTAGAACAATTTAATTAAAATCACACACGTTCTCGATAATTAGTGAAGTAAGCCACTCACGATGGAATCAACCTGTTTGTTCTTCTCCAAGGCATTCACTATAAAGTCGCCATATATTAATAGATTGGTAGCTGTCGATAAACCACGTCTAAATCCATGCTGCTGCTCCGTCAAGAATGCATCAACTTGTGACGAAATATATAAAGTTACAATTTTTTCAAAAATTTTAGGAATATGCAATAGAATGGATATAGGTCTATAATTTGCGACGATATTTTTAGCACCATTCTTATGAATTGGGGTAATAAGAGCATCTTTCCAATAAGATGGAAATTCGCCACATTTTAACGAGTTGTTAAAAATAATCCAAAGAGGACGACATAAAGAAAATGAGCAATTTTTTTAGAAATAAAGCGGGCAAACCGTCTGGCCCCATTGAGTAGGTTGGTTTTAAATTCGCTAATTCCTCTAAAATCGAAGATATACCAACATCGGGAATAAAATTATGGTTGAGGTGAGAGTCACCTGACTCGCAAACAGTTTGGTTACTTGAATGTTTGTAGACGGAACCAAAATTAGAAGCAAATAAATCAACGATTTCGTTTGCGCTATTTATAGTTGAACCCTTATGATTGAAGGAATTGGGAATACCACTAGATGGTTGTTTTGACCTGATGTGTTTCCAAAATACGCTAGAATCATCAGAGATGGCACTTTCAAGTCTTTGTAAATATTCTTCATGACATCTACTAGTTAGTATTTTGCAATCGGCCCGTACTTTTTGAAAGCTTTCATAGTCCGTAGGTAGATTGCTTAAATTTGGCATGTAGTGTTTTTTTTTAAAAACAACATATTTTTTAAATCCTTACTGAACCATTTAGGGAATCGATAACTAGGCAGACTATTTGCATCCACAACAGGAACAAATTTGCCAATCGCCTCATAAAGAATATTATAAAAAACACCCACTTGATCATTAACATTTAAATCCTTTAGAACGTTATCCCAATTGAAATTTAAAAATTTATTATTTAAACTTGCAAAATCTGCTTTATGGAATTGAAACCTTAGATTGGAGTCCCAAATAGATTCCGTAGTATTTGATGTAAAGTTTATACTCAATTCTAAAGATGGATGATGCACATCATATGGAACAAGGGAGTTTTCAGCACAAGAGACAGAAAACTTATTAGCAAAGGTAGTTTGTAAAAATATAAGGTCCAAACGTACAGAATTAGCGTTAACAATATTGTTCACTTGAAATGAATTTATGAATCCGTACGTATCAATCGCCTACTAACCAATTAATGTTTGGGAGATTGAAATCACCCAGTATACACACGTGGTAATCAGGTAACATATCAACAAGGTTCTCAACAAAAACAATTAGAAGAGTAACAATTCTTTGTTTCCATTCTTCAGCAATTATTTCAATAAAGATCAGGATATTTCATTTTTTATTTAAAAAATATGTAACTTCCTCTTTTTATTGTCCTAGAAAGAATTGAAAAATCATTATGAATTTGTTTTAGCTTTTTAATCTGAAATAGTGAGCAACAAGTAAGACTTACGATTGTTATAATTGTAATTATATGATTTCCAAATTAAGAAAGCTATCAGAAAATAAATTTTTAAAAATTTGATTGTTTTTTTACAATTTTATTTGTTTCAATTTTTTATATTGATTTTAGCTTGTCAAAATTTCTAAAATCAAAATTATCGTTAATAATAACGAAAAAAGACAAGTTTTGCACATTAGAGGAATTATTTTTTACAATATTTTTGAATTATTTTATTTTAGAAATAACGCAAGATTTGAATTTACAGCTATTTATGCAGAAAATTGTTGGCATCCCTGAAAATGAACACAATTTGACTGTTCAGAGTTTCAGTATAAATGGAACGTTACACGTTACAACAACGTGTTTACATTATTGAACAAAATCTTAAATTTAACTTATTTAATTGAAAAATTAGGGAGATAAGATCAGTTCAAGGTTACAAGACACACAGCTCGTCCAAAAACAAATCGTTCAAATATCTATATCGAAGTAGTGTTTGAGAGTGTTGATGAAAATCCCAGAACTTCAAATTTCATTTCATATCATTTCACATAATACAAAAAAATCGTGTCTCCATGCTTACAGAATTCAATTAACACAACAACTGAAGCCTAATGAGCATGCTCAGCGAAGAATGTTTGTCGAATTGATTAGTAATCATCAAGAAGTTGATACTATTTTTGGGAGCAAAATCTACTTAGGCCATGAAGCACATTCTCAATGTTTGTTAATTGTCAAAATTGCCGTGTTTCGGTTTAGAAGAACCCACATGTGGTTTATGAAAAACAAATCCATGTTTCACTGTTTAGATCATATTTTTTTGAAAATGATACTGGTCAAGCAGCGACTTTTAGTGATATTCGATATCGCGACATAATAACACAGTTTTTTCTACCAAAATTATATTCCATTGATCACCACATATTTACGGTTTCAACAAAACTATGCCACATGCCGTACAGCCCGTGAAATAATTTATTTACTACATGAGACATTTCTTGGTCGTGTTCTCTTTTATTTTTGTGATCAGAGTTGACCTCCTGGTGTAGTTTTAAATCAGAGGTCCCCAACCCTATAACCGTGAGAAACATTGCATCAGCCGATAGTTATACGTGTGCTCGTCGCTCTGCAATCAAGATAAAAAATATTCAAGTTAAAAATAAATAAAAAGGGTAAATGAAAATAATTCTTAAGTTTTTATACCGCTATCGCTACCATCATTTTCATTGAAACAAATAGTTATGGAAAAAATATGAATCGGAGAAATATAAGCGTATTTAATCGAAAGTAATATATCGTTATAATATTCAAAATAATAATTCATTTCAGAAAATGTATAAGCGTTGATTGAAGTATTATAACCAACGTAGAAGTCTGCTAAAAAAGTGCCAGCTCATATGGGTATAGTTTGAATTACGTCTCCGTGCTACTTCCGCTTCTATAACAGCAATTCTGCAATAACGCCATGAGAAACTTAATGTATAAGTGGCAGTGTGTTATTTTAACTCCAAACGGAGATGATCAAACAAAAGACAACGAACGAGTTTTAACACTAATTAGGAAGAATCATATTGTTTAGTCTATTTTAAAGATCGTTATGTTCGTTGTCGTGCGGCAGTAGTGTTAAAGTACCAAAAGAACCTATTATTGAACGGCAATTTCAGACAATTCATGCTACTTTTAATACGAGCTATCCACTTAAATCTGAATTAAGAGCAAAAACAATAAATAAACTAAAATCAAACCTGTCTGTCTAACTGTCGGTTTTCACTAGCAAAGAAGAAAAAGCCTTTCCAAGATTTTGAGTTATTAAAAGAAGCATTTTTGATTGGCGCCAATTGCTTATTTGAGAAATTGTCCAAGAAATGTGAGATTATGTCAGCAATACAAAACTTAAATTTGTCCCAAAAAAAATACATGCCATTTCAAAGAACATCAAAATTCAATTAAAAAGTGACTGGGAAATATGTTCTTAGTACAATTTGACGTGTCTATAGATACATACGACACAGCAGAGGTAGCATTAGTGATCAGAATGGTATTTAATAACAGTAAAAGAAGATCTACTGAAGTCACAACGCATGAAAGGATAAACAAGAGTTGAGGATATCTGTAGTATATTTAGAACATATGCAAAATCGACAGATTTAGCCGTTTGCTATAACCACCAGGAAGTTTTGTGTGGTGAATTCTTCGGAAATGTCATCTGTATTTCTGCAGCGCCTTTGCCTTCTCAATGCATTATTAGAAAATTATGATCCTTCTTGCAAGATTTGTAAATTTAATTGAAGAAATAATCTCAAAATCAAAAAACAGAATTTTATTGAACTAACGGACAGTTGCTAGTTTGTGAATTTCGGTTTCATCGCAGAGTTAAGGGTAAAATTAGGTTATTTAACTTAGAGCTGCAGGGAAAAAGCTGAAACGATAGGACCAACATACTATTTTAAAGCCACATGTGCTTTTTGGATACGACATGTTCAGAAGGAGTCATTTGTGCATTTCCCAAATATAGAAAAAATTATAGGTGACTGTTACTTTGACTTGTCATCTAACAACATGATTCAATTACTTTAAGGACAGTTTTAAAATCGATTTCAGCAGTATAATACCATCGAGAAAATGGTCGCCTTTTTTTTATCATTTCTTTTACGTGCCAAGTAAAAGTAACCGCAATAACTACATGTATTGAAGAGCTTATTCATGTACGGGTAAAAGAACTGTAGCTAAAAATTTGGAAAATCCAAAGTATCAAATGAGAATTTTCATTCTTGTAACAAGCAGCATATATAATAATATCGTTTTTCGGTTCCACATAGTTGTGTAAATCATTAATTTCAACAATGATTATGTTCATTAATATTAATATTTAAAATTTTCTGCTACATATATTTTAATAAATCAACTTTCCAAAAACATCATGATATTCATGAGTACCTGACCAGAAACAAAGCAAAAATTGTGACAATTAAACATACCCAAGCATTCTTTGAAAATTCTCCACATCAACCCCGAATGGATCTTTGTAATTGACTGATACAATATTGTTCAACATAAAATTAAAATAAATTTAGGTAAAAACAAAAATCGTTACTTCTGCAGCAGGCTTTTTATAGCATAACTTAGTTTAAAAACTACACAATATTGCAGCACAAATTATAAGAGCCATCTTCTAACCAATTTATTCTAAAACGTTTTGCAATTATTATATTACGTTATGTTTTAAGCGTTTTATCGCATTTTTACAATCTTAACTATTTTTGTGTACTTGGCGTGTCTAATATTATTAAAAACAAATAAATTTTAATTATAATTCTAATTGAAATGAAAGTACAGATCTCTACATACATATATACTTCTTGATGATTTCTTACTAGCAGGAATATCATAATTCTAATTACGAAGCAATTGCCAACGGTCACAATGATGTCTTATTATTTTATAAATATTTTGTATACTGTTATTTACTATTTATTTTACATAAAAAATAAAAACAATAGTTTTTATATTTTATAATTATATTTATGGAATTAATTTTTTTGTAGAGTTCGTAATTTATCCAACTGTTAGAAATCTAAAAATAAGAAAAAACCAAACTTTTCGAGCAACAAAACTTATTAAAATGTTTTCTATTTTTTGAAAATAATTTCAAATCAAAACAGAAATCTTATACTTAGACAATGTTTTTAATCTAATTAAAATATAAAAATCACTCAATTTAAACACCACAAGTTAAGTCAGAATTAAGTTCATCGTAGGAAAATGAGCCAAATTTCGGAATTGGGAGAAGTAAAATTATAAAAATTAGGACTTAATTGCAGATTAAAAATATATAAATAAAATTCGAAATTTTGGCGCTAATGATGTTATCGGTATTGACAATTTCATGCTAATTATTAAGTAGTTAGCTCCCCTACCGATGGCTGATGTAATGTATAATCTCTTTAATAAATTAAGCTTCCTATGTTTTCTACAAATAAGGATTGTTAATCCGTGTATAATTGCTTTCTGCGTTCGCGTTCCCTTGATTCAAACTTTCTTTTCTGTTTGCTCTATGTAAAAACCTTCGCAATTTACACACTTAATTTTGTATACTCCTGAACTTCTTAGTGAATCTGTATTTTCTATTTTGTTATTGATGATTTTCTATTCCAAATTTCTTCTGTATACTATTGTTGCTTTTATGTTGTGTAAACGGTTTCTTCTTTTTTTATGCTGGTATAATTCATAAAAGGTATAGCTACAGATATGCTTCCTTCGATGTCTATTTTGTCCCCTTTGTTATATAGTAGTTCCTTCTTAAATAATAGTTTATGCCTTTTTTTAATATCCTGAATACAAGGTTCTGGTCATATCCGTTGTTGTTGAATTTGATCGGTCTGGAAGGAATCATTTGGTATTATGGTATCTGTTGAGGTTGTTTCCTACATATTTTATACAGTAGTTTGTTATTGTGGATTTTTATTATAATATCCAGAAAATTGATTCTATCGTTCTTTTATTTCTTTATTGTAAATTGAATGTGTTTGTTAATACCTTCCCATATGCAGAACATATCATCCACGTATAACACCAATGTATGATATTCCTTCTTATTTGGTTATTGGTGTCCAGCAATTTTTCATCGAGGTTTTCATAAAGATTTTGTATATATCGGTTTCTTCAGGGCAGTGATGTTCTATTAAGTTTTTGATTATACCTTTTAATTCTGGAACGGGCATTGACGTAAATAAACGTTTTACGTCAAACAATACTAATACAAGACTTTTTTGTTTAACGTTAAATGTTTTGTTCTATTGACGCACGATATATACGGTATTAATTATAGTAGCTTGTTATTGATGTATGAACAAGCTTTATTTATCGGCGCTTGGCACATGACACTACTGGTCGCATCGGTGTGTCTTCCGTGTGGATCTTTGTCATTACATATAGGGTTGGTGTATTTTCAGGAGTTATTGGGATTACGGGGAATACAGTATTTTTCAAGCAGTTTCAGGTTAAAAGGTTTAGTAGTAATTTTTTTATTGATGGCTAATGAACGTTGGGTGAAGGGAATGATTTGGGACGATTCATATAGTAGTTCATTGAATGGGTTGTGAAGAGGATTATTTGTGTGCTTAATTTTGGTAAGAGTTTGGATTGTGGATCTTTCTGCTATGTTAAGGCGGAAGAGCACTAGCTTGCAGTAGTTTTGTTGGAATTCCTTGGCTTTTGACTGTTGATAGTGCTCGAAAATTCACGCTTAGTGGTTTTAACTTTGGCTTTAGGGTTTGTGGTTTGAATGATAGTTTATCAAGTAGGATTCGTAAGTATTTGCAGGTATGAGAAGGTGGGAGTTCAGTTTTATAGATTTTAATTTTAGGAGAAGATTAATTTTAGATGTTTGGACTTTGTAGGGTTTATTTCATTGTGCCATTTATAGTAATGCTATTTTCAGTTACGGGCAGTATAAAGGGTGGGTGCATGTAATATTAGTGCGATGTCATCCACAAATAGGAGAATGGTGAGATCGAAGTGCTGGATCGAGATTAAATATATCGTGACTATAAAGTTTATAAAGTAGAGGGAAGGGGAAAATTACTAGAAACATTATTGTGGGATTTTAATTTGACAGGATCGATTAATAAGGAATTCATAAACCAAAATGATAAAGTTCTGAGTAAATTTTAAGAGAAAACATTTATAAATCAGTCTTCAAAGACATACCGTTGTAATATGTTTATCTTTATGTTTATTATACTTATATTATTTTGCAAAAAAATACATATAGATATACAAAAATATTATTAAAAAAAAAAAAAAAAATTCGATGCTTGAAGCCATAACTTTGTGATACATCTTGAATCAGGAATTTTATCAAATGGTAAATAAATTAAATTAAATTGAATTATTATTTATCATTTGATAAAGTTCCTGATACCGTTGTCAATTTATTTGTATTCGTTTTTACAAATCTACGTTGTCAATAATTAAAAATGGTTTTTTATTCTCAAAAATATGAAAAAAGTTTTTTTATTTCTAACATATTTCATAATTGCTACTTAGATTTTTATCAATATTTAATTTTTCTTGCATAAATCTATTTAATTTTTGCCATTAACAATGAGTATTTTTTTAAAATACTTTTTGTAAATTCCTATTCTAAACCAAATTTCATCTGTAGTTTGAAAATGTATTTTTTAGTTTCTAATTTTCTAGTTGTTTTCTTTAATTTCTTAAATCAATTATTGCAAATATTAACTTTGAATGATTTCCTCACATTTTTTTTAAATTTCATATTTGCTATCAAAAATATTGTCAGTATTTCTTCTTAAATCTTTTAATTATTTTCGAAATTGGTAATTAATTTGTCTTTTTTCTATAATTCGAAAATACTTTATTTTCATAATTGGCCAAAGTATTCTCTCAAATTATAATCTAATAATCATAAAAAATGTCATCGAATGATGATTGAAGGAATTGAAGAGTTGAGGCGTGGACCACCAGTGCAACATCGTCGCCAAAAAGGACGTATCTTGAGGAATTAGATTTGCAATGGTCATGACAAAATCCTTTTAGTTGAATGAAAATTTAATTTTTTTCAAATCTACGTTATTAACAATTATACATTTTATCTAAAATTAAATGTTCTTTTTCATATTTTAAAAGTATTTGATAGTTGCTTAATAATTTTAAATCAATATTCTTTTTTAATCTCTATTATTTTTGTAATTAGTAATTATTTTTACATAACTTTTTAAATTATTTTGTTGTAATTGTAAATTAATAAAACATTTTATTCTAAGAAATATTTTAAGTTATATTAATTTTAAGTGTATCATTGCTAGTAACTATTATTGATTTATATTCATATACTAGATGTATATATATGGAATTAACTGTATTGTATAATATTTTTTACTTCATAATTTCCAGACCAGTTATTGAAATTTTGATTAAAATATTTACGTGAGTTATAAGTTGATACGTTCTTATGTGTGCAATAATTTTCAAATATTCAAATCTTTAATAACATTACTTAACTATTGGTTAATATTATTTTCAACGCAATTCTTTAAACTTTACTGACATTATAGGTTTACTCCTTACGAATGGCAAAATCCCCATCCGTGCAACCCGAACCCGGACCACTTGGAAAACCAATTCACTCTCTTCAACTGCATGTGGTTCGCCATCGGCTCGCTCATGCAGCAGGGCTGCGACTTTTTACCAAAGTAAGTGTAGTGCAGCCCAGTCTAGAGCCTATTTTCTGGTTTCCAGGTTCAGTCCGTACGAGTGGGATAATCCCCATCCATGTAATATCGAACCGGACGTCCTGGAGAACCAGTTCACTTTATTGAACTCGTTGTGGTTCACCATCGGATCTCTGATGCAGCAAGGCTCCGATATAGCGCCTAAGTAAGTCGCGTTTTCTTAACGAAACCTGATTAGGTGTTGAATATTTAAGATCGCTTGACTTCATTCCCAAAATTTCCATCTCATACGCTGTGGTCACATGTATGGGTGGTTATATTAAAAGGCTTGCTGTATCAATTGTTGCGTGCTTGAGTTTATGCTAATTCCGTTGGTAATGATTATAGGGCGGTGTCGACCAGGATGGTTGCTGGTATGTGGTGGTTCTTCACGCTGATTATGATTTCATCGTACACTGCCAATTTAGCCGCGTTTCTAACTGTGGAACGGATGGATTCCCCTATAGAAAGTGCAGAGGATTTGGCTAAGCAGACGAAGATTAAGTACGGAGCGCTACACGGGGGATCTACGGCGGCCTTTTTTAGGGTATATATCATATATTTTATAATTATTATTTATAAAACATTTAGCTTAAAGATAAAGTCCATCGTAAAGTAATTATTTGCACATCAGGTGAGGTAAGTGGCATTTAATATTCAGTATGAAACTTTGCAACGTGAGATCGCCAGTTGTGCTAAGTGCAGCAAATGAATATTTCCAACTAGATTCAAATTTAATCTGATGGGAATTTACCATAACACTACATTACATGTAACGATGAAAATAGCTTTTACACTGACATTAATTTAAATATGCAGTAAATCTATATGTTGAATTGAATTAGCTCTTACAGAATTAATAGTACATAGATATATTTGTTAAGATGAGGTAATCAAAACTATAATATTTTACTACTACCTTTATATTTACCGTATATACGTACTTACGTATTAGGTTAAAAGCCCAGGGTGTTGTTCGTGCACCGATCGTATCTAGGATATGAGCAGAGTCAAGATACGTTTTTGAAAACCCTGCATTGCTATTTGCACAATAGGAACAAACGCACTAAAACGGGAATTCAATTAATCAATGATCAATGAACAGGTAGACATTATGTTCTCTCCTATTATCAATGCTGTTTGTAATTAACCCCGCGTTTAAATTTACTTTTGTTTATGTGATGGAAAGCCTGTTTAATTAAACATCAATTAACAAATTAAATACTGCTGCCTAATTCTAATGTCTATAATGTAATAACAAACTATATATCAGCGTTAAATACAAGAATATAAATCAAATTAAATTATATTTTGTTAATATAATATTTTAATTTAATTAAAAGATTTAAAATAAAAACCTTGGGATTTGAATAATATACCAAGATTTAATTAATGTCTCAATAGTGCAGATTTTCCTTTCTAGGAAGGGACATTTGTTTACCTGTTCCGGCGTTCCCAGATTGAACCACCGAATCCAATTACGCCAGAAGTGGAGGAACCGGGATGATTACTTTTATAAAGCCATGTATAATTGACGCCGCAATTCCGTCAGTAATGAAAATGTAGATTAAAATTAATTGGACTTTTATATTGCCCAATTTCGCTTATAACAAATTGAGCGTATTTTTCAATCTTTGATTACCTTTGTTGTTAGTATTTATAATAAGTCGTTTCCTATTTCAGGACTCAAATTTCTCCACATATCAGCGGATGTGGTCCTTTATGGAATCGGCCAGGCCGACGGTATTCACGACGAGCAACATAGAAGGTGTAGAAAGAGTGGTCAAAGGCAGAGGTAGCTACGCCTTTCTCATGGAGTCCACTTCAATTGAGTACGTGATTGAACGAAATTGTGAGCTCACACAAGTGGGTGGCATGCTGGATTCTAAAGGATACGGGATTGCGATGCCACCAAGTAAGTGTGAATATATTTATTCATTTTAAGGTTCGTATATATTTACACAATATTTTAAATATAAAATATATGGTATAAATATAAAACAAGTGTAAATTATGTATTACTTATTGTCAGAATTATTTATAATAATTTTAATTTTTTTGTTTAATTCTCTTAAGATTGTTACACTTTTGATTTTATTGGAATTATTTATAAAGGCAACTTTTAATAGAAATAATTAATAGCGCAATACCGTATAGATACTTCATGCAATTAGTTAAAAAAAACAAAATAAAAATATTAATGAAATACAATTACAAACCCAAATCCATTTTAAAACTCAAGCTAATTAATTTATCAGCATAGGCCTCTAATACGATAGGGCAATAAATGGTTTATTAACATTGGTCAAGAGTACGTTACGGCGATGAATAATTAACTGGAATGGGTCGCTACTACAATAAATTAATTATTAGACTTGGTCAAGGGTATGCAATATTTTTTAATTGAGGTAGGATTTAAAAAAAATAGTGTAAAAAGCGAATAATGTGTTTTAATAATAAATAACGTATTGGAATAGGTCAAGATTATGGTAATACAATGACTGAAAACGTATGAACAATTTAGAACCAGACACATACGATGTACAAACTTGTCTTTTTTGTGCATGTGACATCAAAATTACACTAAATAATATGAAGTAAAACACCTAAATCATACAAAACAATAGACCCAATCCTAAAGACAACGAGCGACTTATAACTAAGAAAAAACATAAATAAAGCCAGAAAAGATTTCAAAGCCATAGAAAGTTCTCTAATCAAGTACACCTGCAATTAGAAAATCAGATACACTTAGACTAATTTGGAATTCTATCCTATCATTATAGTATAGAAATTAACTTTAAACAAAAAAAAATGCAACTAACTCATAGATACAAAATCACTGGCAAATAATAAGTAAAGTAAAGTAAATTATTTATGTTATTACCTAAAGGTTTACATAAGTCAAAAATATATGAGTATTCTAAGGAACATCTTACCCCAATAAATTAACAATATTAGTATAACAGCATTAAAAATTTCGTATATGCACTAACTAATTATTAAATAAATTAAATCAGGTAATATGAATATAAAAAATCAAGCTGAAAATCCAGATAGTTTAAATTATATAAAATAAGTGATCATGTAATAAAATAATATAAAATAATTGTAAAAATAAAAGTTCAGTAATAAGATCACAACACATTATAAAATACATATTAAACAAGTTAAATGTAAAAACTATAAATAAAATCTTAGTAAAAATGACATATTAAAAGTATATAACCACAGTATAAATAAATTTGGTAATTATAAAATCGAAGTAAAAGACAAAATATTCAATAAATAATTAAAAACATATAAAAACACCGTACGTAACTTCACAATAAAAGATTAAATTAAAACATCGTAATATAAAAGATTTGAATATATAAAATAAACATACGGTACATTTTAACAAATTAAAATTACATAACAATATCTGCAAGGCCACTTGATAAACATTCAGAAATTTGGTAGAAAGCTTTATGGCATAAATAGGCTTTATTAGTCGTTCTAAATTTTGTGATTGGCAGAGAATTCATATTTTCGGGGATTGTATTGTATATTATAGGACCATAGTAGTCAATACCATTCCTTGTTTTAGATAAACGTGTGCAAGATGGACAAATCTGAGTTGCTGATCTAGTGTTATGGTCATGTAATTGATTTTGTATTTTATATTCTTCAAGACGTTTGTGAACATAACACAGGCATTCTAAAATATGAAGACATGGTAGTGTAAGTATCCTCAGTTTAATAAAGGAGTTTTTGCAGTCTTCTCTATATGAAACGTTATCAACAATTCTAATAGCTCTGCGCTGTAAAGAAAATAATCTAGTGATTATACTGGAATGGCCCCATGCCAGAATAGCGTATGATAAATGACTCTCAACTAGTGCGAAGTAAGCCGATTTCAAGCAAAAATCAGAGAGCGAGGTTTTAAGCATGCTTAATAGATATATGTTACTACAAAGTTTTTTTGACAATTCACTTTCATGAGTTTTCCAAGTTAATTTCGTGTCAAGATGGACTCCAAGAAATTTTGCAGAACTTATTTCAGCATTTTTCTGCAATATAAACATTACAGTTTTTGACTTATCTGGATTTACTACTAATCTATTTGCATTAAACCATTCAGTAACTCCAAGAACTGAAGACTGATTTTCACACAATGCGTTTATCCGATTTGCGGATGTGCTTTTCACAGACGTGTCGTCAGCAAATAAGATCAGTGAGCAATCAAGACGTTGAGCAGGCAGATCGTTAATGTATATTAAAAAAAAGTAGGGGACCAAGAATCGAACCTTGAGGTACCCCGTGGTAGAGATTCAGTTCGCTTGACATGCAATCTTTAAATTTAACTCTCTGTGACCGATTGTTAAGATAAGAATTCAACATACGACACGCACATGGTAACAAATTATAGCAATATAATTTCCGCAGAAGGACCTCATGAGAGACGCAATCGAATGCCTTGATTAAGTCCATTAAAGTCGATACAGAGCAAGCACCCGTTTCATAACCCTCATAGATCTCTTTCGTAAAGGCTACGATTGCGTCGGTCGTTGACCTTCCTCCCCGGAAAATGTATTGGCGGTTTGATAGTACACCTTGATCAATCAGGAACTCAATTAATTGCTGGAATAACGCTCTTTCTAATACTTTAGCAATTACAGGCAAAAGCGAGATTGGCCTATAATTATCAATACCATTTTGACATCCCTTTTTCAAAATTGGTATTACGCACGCTCTTTTCAAGCAGTCAGGGAAAATATTCTGGGAAATACAAAGATTTATGAGTTTGTTTAATGGGTAAATAATTACATTTATTAAATTAAATTTATTATTTGTTTAAGTTACGTACAAAGACTCATACGATAATATCTTATGTTCCAACAGAGAAACTCAAATCAGTATACAATTAACAATTTTACACTTAAATTATATTTATATGGAGATCATCAGACAAGAGTTGCTATCTATTTTACGCACGACAAAACCACCAAAATCTTCCATATATATGACATAAATATGTAGTGCTGAAAATATACCAAATGTTTTAGTTTAATGTTTACATCATTAATAAATAGTAATGGTGGACCCATCAAACTTCCAATAAACAAAGACAATGTCACAGTAACGAAAAGACAGTATACGATAAAAAATAGAAGGGACTAACAACTCTGGACTGACCAGCTACTTATGAAAGCTCACTAAAACAATACTCTTGGAACAAAATATTCCAAACAACGTGAATGCAGGCGCAATTTAAAAAATTAATCGTGGGTGTTAGTACTTTGTCATAGATCTTGGAATCAAGAATGTAGAAAGAACTACATTTTATTGATATCACTCGCAGGATTTATTTTGTGACAAAAAGGGATAAATCTATTTCCTCCAAATTATATGAATTGCCAGAAGTTCATAAGGAACGAACTCCCATGAAATATATTTCAAGCAAAATAATTTTCTTAAGACATAAAATAGCGAATGGATGCATTGAGGAACATCATACTATACTAATATACCCACAATAGTTCCTTAGTAGTTTATTACTACACTATATACTATTAACACAAATCACAATTAAAGAAGCACATCAAATAATTACAGAACTAAATCAATGAATTATTTAATTTACAGACGACTTTAAAGTGAAGTTATTAAAAAATACTGAAACTATGTCTACATTTCATGGACGGTACCTTAGTAATATCAGAAGAAAGGATTTGATGGCTTTCTGAATCACCTCAACTGAAAATAGCTAAAAATTTAATTCACAATACATACTGAGAAGGCAAAAAACTTCCTAGACATACAATCAATTATTGTAACACACCTACAAAAAGAGATACTCATTATAGCTAAAACTCTAATGACAAGGACAATCAGTTTCATTGAGAAGTAAAATACAACCAACACAATAAAAATTTCACTGAAGAAACAACTTTTAAAGAATAAACTACCAATAAATGAATTAAAACAAAAAGCCTAAACAACAAATATAAGCAAAAAAACAATATTAATAAACAAAATGTGTAACTTATAAAAAAGGATTTATATCACAGCAGTGTAGACGTGTAGGGGCGAGAGGTGGCACAAAGACTTTGAGAAACATGTGTATCAGGAAAAATTGTGGTGGGGTTAGTGGAAACATGAATGATGAAGGAGAAGTGGGAAAATGTGAGAGTTTCACTTACAGGCGGGCAACGAAAGATACGACCACAGGGAGGGCGAAAAGGGAAATGGGAGTGGGAATGAAAAATGGGGAGGTGGAATTTTCAGAAGAGGTAGACGATATAGCGTGATAGCATGGAAAGGTTATCAAGGAACGAGATGTGTTGTGAGGGGAGATTTTAATGCATAAATAGGGGAGCGGGTGGAGGAATGATCAGGGTGAATTAATAGTAAAAAGGACAAATTTATAAACAAGGAGGATAGGAGATTGGTAAATAAAAAGGCATCGTAGCTGTTAAATGGGTGCACTGATGGTGATTGTGAAGGAAAGAAAACGTATGTGGGACAAAAAGTATCGTAGTTGATTATGTCGTAATAAAATTGATAAATAGGGAAAAATGGAGGTGGAAACAGTATTATGGTCTTTCCATTTGCCAATATTGGTGAAGATATGGATGGGAAAATTAAGGAAAATGAACAAGAATAGGAATGGTGAAATCTATAATATAGTGTGAATGCTACCAAGCATTTGGGAGAGTACTTAGAGAAGATTGACTGGAATTAAGTAAAAACAATAGGGGAGATGAAAATGATCATTGCGGATTGGAGAGAAGTAGAAAGAAGTAACGGGAAGAGATGCGCATGCTTCAATTGGGCCGCGAAATGGGAAGTGAGGAAGAATTGATTAAGTGGATGGGTTGTGGCAGCAAATGATAATTACGCCAAAGTATGTGCGAAAAAGAACATACAGGCCTAGGAAAGAAAGACTAACGAAATTAGATTATTTAAAAATGAGAATAAGATATAGAGTATTTCAAAAAGAGGTTAGATGGAAGGACATGTAGCAGTGACCTTATAAGAATGGACAGAGAAACTTCTCTCCACTCATTATACTACATCATGAGTCAATGGGAAAGGTTGAAGAGATTGCGGAGGAGGAAATAGAAAAGACGCTTGATGAGATGGAAACTGGAAAAGCAGCTAGACTGGATGGTTTAAAGACAAAAATGTGGAAGGAGATAGGATAGAAAAGAATGCGGAGGTTTAGAGAGTTGCTGAACCAAATGTAGAGAGGAGAATTGTCTGAACATTCCAAAGACGTGACATAATCTTCACACGTGTGCGGTACAAAAGGAGGAAATACATTAAATATAGAAACATATAGATGAATATTGATTATGTATACCAGGTGTAATATTGCCATGAGGGTGGTATAGAATAGGCTGGAGAAGGAGGCAGAGACGAAAGTGATAATACCGGAGACGCAAAGAAAAAAAAAGAAAGAAAATGATAAGAAATGGTTGCTGGCGTATGTGGAGGATGTGGTGGTTTTGATAAGAAACTGGGGAGTAATAAAGGAGGTGATGCAGAGAGTTGCTGTATGGTGTAGCAAAAATAATTAGGGAGTATGAATGCATAGAGAGATAGCAGTCGTTGTTTCTGAAGCAGATTGTGGAGGTTGAAAGATCAACGCCTGGATATATTCTGCCTCAGAAAACAAACTGAATGAGTGTGCATGGGAAGGCAATGGACAGAGCATTAAAGTATGAGATGAAGTTGTATAGATTGAATAATGAGAGATTAGTGAAAGATGTATGGAGAACGTGCATGGGAACAAAGTTGATTGAGTAAATGATGGAATGGCAAAAGATGTCCAAAAATATTTTAAATGAATACTTGGAGAGTGGGGTAAATGAAAGTTGCATACATGAATGTAAGAAAAGTAGAAAGAGGTTGACAATCAGTAAATGCAAGGAAAGGCTAATAGCGTTTTCTCGAATGAAGATAAAATTACCCTGGCGGTTTGGAAGAGAAAAAAGGTTTAGATGGGGTAAAGGTACGATAGGTATGTACTGTGGGAATGGAATAGATACATAGAGTCATTTGGGAGAAGAGTGTGAAGGGGTGAATGAGGAATAGTTGGGGGTTAAGATTTTGATCAGAATGGGATGGGGGAGAGAGATAAAGAGAAAAATAAAATAATGTTTGTATACAGAATATTATATATAGAAAAGAAGGTTGTTTTTATGTGTTCGAATTGTTATGGGAATAAAGGTTATTTTATTAAAATAAACCACAACACCATCACGAAGAGAAAAATTCCTCAATCTTATAACATTTGGTGACGGATAAAAAAATAAGTACCCAGAACTACCAAACTATTATTAGAAACGTTATATATACTGAAAAACACCAACTGTTTTTTAACAAAAGGGATAACCGTAAATGATAAATGCTTACCTGTATATCTATAAAAGGGATTAGAGTCGCCTAGAGTCATCTGTTCATAGCGCAGATCTTCGAATACGCTAAATCCATTTCATAAGAAGTATAATGTTTAACTTGTACTAATTACGATAAGCCGAGCAAGATAAGAAATCACATAAATATCCCTGACAACGATCTCCATTAGTTAATTTTACAACAATACATGCTTAATAATGAAATGAATTTACGAGGCTGATACATGACGAAACTCGCATTGAAATAAAACTACACTACTGCATCATATTCACCATAGAGTGGCTTCATCAAGCAAAGAAATTCATCTGGCAGATGACCCTCTTAATTGTTTTGTTTTATTTCAATAATAAATAATTAATTTACTGCTATATAATTTAAATTTTATTAAATATAACATAAATGGAATTTTAAATATAATATCTCTACAATAAAGTAGAAATAATAGTTTCATAAGATACAAGCGTAAAAACTGATTATGTATTGCGCGAACTGTTGTTTAAAAACTTGAGCGAGTATTTGCACAAATTTGATTGAAACTGACATTTTTGTACCACATAAATTAAAAAACATTAATGTTCTAAAAAGCCACTTTTTAACGAAAATTGATGCAGAAAGCGCCTATTATCTATACATCCGTAGATAAAATATATTCAGGACCTTTTATTCGATGTTAAAGTGTTGATTATATTTTCCGTGTTTTATCAGGAAACAATGAAGTTATTTAAAAGTAAACTTCCCGCTGATTTCAGCACTTTCCAGTTTTACGTCTCCTGAAAAAGCTCTATTGTTTTTCCTCGATGTTATGTTCACGAGCATTTGCCCTATTGAAAATTATCAAGTTGTATCGTGACACTGTTTTTAACCTGTTTACTGCGCTGTATTTTACATCATTTAATAAATAAATTTAAATATTGAAATATTAAAATAACTCATAATATTCCTATTTCTATATTTTCTTGCATTACTTGTTCTACTTATATCTCAGCCTATTAATGCATATACAGTCAAGACAGTGGAAAAATGAGTTTTATCTCTAGAACTTTTATTAGTATTTAAACACAGTTAGTATTAATTTTAGATTCTATACGGTACATATTTTATTTTCCCGTGATCGTAGAACTTTATAGATATCGTCAGTTAAATTTCTTAGAAACTTACTTTCCGTATATCATTTTTTTAAATATTAATTATTTTTAATTTTTAAAACTTGTTTTCGCTTTTTCTGCTTTAGTTCATTAAAATTTTTATAAAATTTCTCTTTTATGCCAACTTATCAGTTTTTCAAAACTTTTATATCATGTTTCTAAAATATGGACACGACTGGTTATTTTATGAATAGAAACATTTACATAAGTACTGCATTCAATAATATTAACTATGTTCATTTATTGAAATTGTTTGAAAGTTTTCGATAAAATAAAATGAGCATTTCTGAAAAATTAAGCAGGTAAAAAAATGTTAAAATATGGAAAAGAAAAAACTAAATATTCGTACGAAAAAATTAATGTAATAAGCTGTAACAGGTAGTATTAAAAGATTGTCAAGAAATCTTGGTCTATTCTAGAATTTTCTAAAAAAAATCCCTTGAAATTTGAATTAATTAATTTACTATAAAATACTGAATTCATAATCTTTTTCAGAAAGTGAATGTAGAATATTCTTTAGTTTTTCTTAGAAGAATTTTTTTTCAAATTTCATTATTTCGTGGATGATTATTACTATATCGGCGCAAATGAGCATAAAATTAGGGTGACTCCATTATTTGAAGTTATTTTAGAAATTTTTAGATTTTTACGTGTTTTTTTTTTTTGGTTGTAAGAGGTTGCTAACTTATTGCTGGAATAAAAAGAATAATATTTGGTTGTTGAAAGTTTATGAAAAGTAATGAAAATGAACAATTTTAATTTGATGTGCTAAGTAATCAAAATGAAAAAGTTTACTTTGAAATGCTTTTTTTGAAAAGCAAGTTTAAGGACAGAATAGTTTTTGTTTCTATGGTGTTTCTATGGTTAGTTGCAAATTATTTGTGTATTGTTGTCATTGTTAGTGTTTTGCAATGAGCATAAATCCTGTTGTTGCGGCACGAATTGTGGCGACTTTAGGAGACGGCCGCGGTCAGCGCGAAACTGCAAGAAAAGTTGGTGTCGTGTGTGAAACGAGCATGGCGGCGGTACGAAGAGACTAGTCTGCTCACTCGAAGACCTGGCTCAGGGCGAGGTAAGACTACAACTGCTTGAGATGACCGCTTTCTCGTTTCTAGTGCCAAATGGTTACGGCAGTTTCCCTTCGAAATCATCTGCAAGAAGTAAGAAATGTAAATATAAGTGATGAGTGGACAGTTAGGAGGTGCCTTCATGCTGTTGGATTATCTTCTCGAACTAGAGCTACTGTACCACCGCTTCCCGTTGGAGTCGCATATTGTTTCCGATGAATCGCGATTCTGTCTTACGGGCTCAGATAGACGTGTAAGAGTGTGGTGACGGCAAGGCGACAGATATGCTCAAGCGTGTATTGCCGAACGACTTCCATTTGGTGGAGGATCAGTTATATTATCATGGGGAGGCATATCTTTTGACATTCACACGGAGTTAGTCTTGATCGAGAATGGAACGATGACTGCGCACAGGTTCTAGAAGAGCATGTTTTACCGTTCATGATGATTCTTGAAGATGACGCAATATTTATGCATGATAACGCACGAAGCCACTCTGCTCAGATAGTTACTGAGTATCTTGATGAGTGTCAAATCACAAGATTCCTTTGCCCTGCTCACAGTCCAGATTTAAATCCGATTGAGCATGTTTGGGATGAGATGGGAAAACGTTTACGGAGACATATACCGGCCCCCAGAATTTCTAGAGAGCTTCACGACATACTGGTGCAGGAATGGGATAATCTTCTGCAGAATGTGATCCAACATCTGATCCAGAGCATGCCTCGTCGATTGCAAGCTGTTATCACTGCCAGAGGAAAGAATACTCGCTACTGAAGTCCTTAAACTCTCTTTTGTTTAAAATAAAACATATCAAAGTAAACTTGTTCATTTTCGTTACTTAGCATATAACATTTAAATTGTTCATGTTCAGTACTTTCAATAAACTTTCAACAACCAAATATCATTTTTATTCAAGCAATCAGTTAGTAAACTGTTACCACCAAAAAAAAAACGAAGAAAACTAAACATTTCTAAAATAACTTCAAATAACGGAGTGACCCTAATTTTATGCTCGTCAATGTATTACAAGAATATACAATTTTATAATTCCTAAGAAAATTTAAGTCCAATTTCTGTTGCTTCATTTAATCGCAGTTTTGTAGAACTATTTCCAAATTCTAAACGCATTTGTACTAGAATTTTTGAATAATTTTTCCTTTAAGGTTCTATAATTTTTCTGCATATATTGTTTAAATTTATTGGAATTTTCCGAAAGCTAGCTTCTAAATACAGATTTTTTTTCGTGGATTCTAGAAATTTCCAAACATTTTTTAACATTATTCGCTTTATGATATCAGAACTTTTCTTTTAGCTTTCTAAAATTATCCACTATCTCTTTCATGCTTCGGCTTTCTTCAAACGTTCAAAAGATTTTTTTTCATTGAAAATGTCAGAATTTTCAAGAACGCATCTTTAAGAGATAGATATACATTTTCATTGAAGATAGTATTGCACTATTACGACAAAACAATTAAAATACTTCTTCGCCCTTCTCTTCTTGGCTATCGACCGAAGGTCTTTCAGCCTTAGTATCTTCTATTTTTCAAAAATTATTAACAAGATAGCATAATAACTTTAAAATATGCATTAGAGAAAATAATGGGAAGAAGATTAATTTTAATTAATAAAACACTTCAACTTTGTTTGTATAACACTGTATTTTTTATTATGTTGACTAGTTTCGGCAACTCTACTTGCCATTATCGAAACGTAAGTTAAGATTAATTTTAATTATTTTAAAGTTGATACTTGTTACGCTACACTTGATGAAAACAGATATTCATTTCAGCTAATATTAATTATTTTAGTAATTAAACATATAATTAATAACAATATAATGAGATAAAGTTTAAAACAATGAAGCAGAAAATCATCGGACCAGAACCGATAAATGATAATAGCAATGATGAAGAACCGAAAGTAATAACATAACATACTTGGATTTGAAGAGGCAAAGCACGAGTGTTCGGAGTATAGAATATTTTTAGGTTTCTTTTTCTAGATTACAATATTATAGATCTATAAGAAAAGGTCAGAAATCTTGAAGATAAGTTTACCTAATTAGCAGTGTAATTACTTGAAAATTTCCTACAAACAAAAATTATACAGGGTGCGCCATTAGAAACGGAAGTTTTAGGGATAGGTAGTACTAAACCGGATGGGGTCAGAGAGGGGAGCCGAAGCCGTCCTTGCAGTTGGAGAATGGTTATTGTTTAGTTTCAGTCATGGACCGTGAAGCTTCGCGTTTTCGTGTATGACAGTTTTGTGAGGAGAGGTGAATCAGTCACGGAAGTTCAACGTCTCTTTCGTCGATGGTTTAACATTCTTCATGCAGACATACCGAGCCAGAACATCATTTTTTGATGGGTTAATGCCCTTCGTGGTGGAGGCTGTTTAATGAAAGAAGCCACCGCGACCACGTCGCACAATTTGAACTGTGGAGGTGGATCGTGTACGGCAAACTATGGTGTTGTAATCGTCAAAACTTCCGATACTGGGCCTCTTAATAATCACTTTATAGCCCCAAAGTTACGGAGCGGCATCATTAAGTTTGGTAGCATATGGTCCGTATTTTTTTCAGGTAACAGGAACATTTCTTAAGGACTGAGTTAAGAGGACGAAAAATCAATCTGCGTAATGTTTGGTTTCTACAGGGTGGAATTAGAAGTGTCCATGGCTGCTGTTAAAAATATGTTCCCTAATCGCATTATCTTTAGATTTTGTGATTTACGTTGATCCCTCGCTCCTAAGATCTTTCATTGTGTGATCTAAAGTTTCGTGTTTATGAAACCAAACCTGATGCACTGGACAAACTGCAACAAGAGATATAGCAAAACATAGCTTAGATCGATTGTAAACTATTGGAGAGGGTGAAATCTAAAGTCAGAGAGCGTCTCCACATTTGACAGCATGAATCTTAATGATATTATTGTTCATACATAGGTAACTCAAACTACATCTTGTGACCTACTTATTTTTGATAATAAAAATATTTTAAACCCTAAAATAGTGGAGTACCGTTTATTTGTAAAACGTCCGAGAAGATTAAGAAAGGAATTGTTCAAAAGGTCAAAGAGGAAAAATATACAAGAAAAATTCTAACTTTTTGTAAGAAAAATACATGTTAAATTCCGAAGATCAGGAAGTGACTATCCAATCTGCAAAACCTGGTACTACTCAAGTCTTAGTTACGCCTAGAGGTTAACAAACCAAATGTATACATACCTCATGCGCAAATATCGAGTAATTAAATACACATGATATTAATATAGGCAACCCATTATCACCAAAGATCAAGCTGGTAACAAGTGTTTTCATTAAAAGAACAAATGTCCTTTAGAGCTGAATAATAGCCGCCAGAAGAACATCAACGAAGAATTCTTCACGAGGATAGGTCTCTTCAATTTTAATTATAGTAATAGTATTTATAGTAGTATGTATTTTAGATGAATTTAAGAAGAGAAACAAAGCAAGCAATAAACAATAAACAAAGTGTGTCAATACAAATCCTAAAGTAGCTTTAGATGTCTTTAATGTTTTAAATCGGGATAACCCAACGAATTCGAATTCCTCAATAGAAGCAATAGCTGCGAAATGGACAGAAGTCCAAGACCAAAGCAAAAAAGAACAACATACTCAGATTTTTGTCAGTAATATAGACCAAGAAGAAATAAAAGGAATCGAAAAGAAGGCACACCTACATGTATATCGATTGGATCTCAAGTCCAATGAGGAATCACTTATGTCCTATCTGAATAAGCAGGACGAAAAGTAAACAATTAGAATCCCCACATCTTGCGGAATATATAAGGTAACAACCTCGTTCCATAAGAAAGGTGTAGAAAATCTAAACCCGTGCCCCAAAGGAGTAGTAACCAAGTTTTTTATTCCACATTCAAAGAAACACGAAAAGCAGAACTAGAAGTAATAAGTATAATATATCAAAATATTTAAGGTCTAAGATGTAATGTACTAGAATTGAATCATTTATTGATTATACTTTAAAAACTCTCTTTTATATCACTTATTTCAACATCAATCCAGTATACTCTTTTATATGTGCATGTAAAAATTGGCTTAGTGGCTTTAAAGCATATAATGTCAATATAAATAATTTCAAGGTGGCTTCAAAATTCTCTTGAAATTTAAACACGGTGGCGTCATGATTTAGTCCGATGGAATATATGACAGTTATGACTTGAATATGTCTAATTATTCGAAAGAGAAAATTTTGCATCTACCTGAAATATATAGCGTAAAGTTACGCTGCAATATACTTACAGTCTACCGTTCTCCAGTGCGTGATTTAAACAAATATTTAGGATCGTTATATTTAATACTAAACAACTTATTCTCCTTGCCTGTCATAACCATTTTATTAGGGGACTTTAACATTAGATTCAATGTAAATGACCCGCACAAAGATAAAGTCATTGATATCCTGCATACTTTTGGGTTGAGTAGCAACTACCCGCATCAATAATGGCCTTGAAAATGTATTTTGATCACAAATTCACGAACAATTAATCTAGAATTATTAGATCATATAGGAATCAACATTTATATCTGAGGAACCTTGCAATTACACTACATCCAAAATAATTAGACCAATTATATGTGAAGGCAAAATAATATTCTACAACATAACAGAGCAAGTTTATTGGGACTATTTAAATGATGTTACTAGTGTTAGTGAAAAAGCTATCACCATAAATAATATAGTGTGTAATGCAGGACTTAATGCTTTTTAAATATAAGCTGGTTAAGGTGAACTGCAAAAATAACTAACTGGTTTAATGAATATCTAAGAGACATACAAAAGCTTACTGTCCATAATTTCAAAAATACTTATGCAAATATTTAAAAAAAAAACATTGTTAATTTATCTGGAACCAAATAACATTCTGAACGAGAGTTTGGATGTAGACGAGGGAAATGTACTGAAATGCAATTTCAGATTTTGTAGACTGCCTCTGTGATTGCTTTAAAGGTAATATGTTCTCATTTATTGATATCTCGATAATATACAACCTAAAAGCTGCAAATTATTAACATCCTATCTCTCAAACAAATGTCAAACAATAACCTACAACTCGGAAGAGTCCGACAGACATATCATTGGTATCCAAACTTTATTAATGGTAAAAAAATAGAGAAAACAAAAATTGCAAATTGAATACCAATTTTATAAAACGCTAGAAAATTCTGTTTCAACTGATTGTTTTAGAAAGTGAAAAATTAGCTAAGGAGATCTAAATTAGATCGAAACCAGTTCGTAGCTGTAGTTGACTGGAATACAATACTTCAATAAAATAAATTAGTTTAGAGCATGCTATAAAAATCCATTCAAACTTTTACACTTTAATATTCAATTGAATACCTAAACCCGTGGATATTTTATGTAAACATTCCGAAAGTTATTTACATACATCCACCTCCATTTCGCTAAGCTGTATTTGATCGTCCCACTGTAGGATTTACTACCGAATAAAATTTTTATAGATTCCCCGTTCAGGACGGCGATCAGCGGCGCCATCCTGAAACTACAAGAGGAGGGCAAGCTCCATATACTGAAGACCAGATGGTGGAAAGAAAAGCGCGGCGGAGGAGCTTGTAGGGTGAGTACTGAACACCCCATTGATGGTTCAACGCCAAAACACAAATGTCTTTTTGCATAGGACGAAACGACGAAGACCAGTAGCACGGCTAACGAGCTGGGACTGGCGAACGTCGGCGGTGTGTTCGTCGTCCTCATGGGCGGCATGGGGGTGGCGTGCGTCATCGCCGTTTGCGAATTCGTGTGGAAGTCGCGGAAAGTGGCGGTGGAAGAAAGGGTGAGCAGCATTCTACACGACACGTAGCTATAAGCTAGCCCGTAGTTTTAGGTAAATCAGGCATACAGGTTCATGTATCATATATATAATATAATACATATATCCTTGATCCTATCCTCGAATTACGAATTTGATACTAAAATTTAAATATATAAATATAATTTGAAAGCTGAGTGAAAAAAATCAAGTAATAATTTGTTGCAGATTAAATAAATTAAGAACGTAATATATATTTACTTTCTATATAATATAATTAAATATGTATAGTAAGCGATGTAATATGAATTTAATTAATTATGCTCTAAAATCAGTTCATGAAATCACGTTCTGATTTAAGCAAAATTTAGCTTTTCATGAGTACGAATTTAAACTTTCTTCTCATATTTAAAATTAATACATTTTTCGATAAACCTTTAGGCCACTTTGCAAGTTTATTGGAATGATTTTATAAAAGTTTCAAAATTAAATAAAATATATATCTATAGTTGGTAATAGTAATTAACAACTGATCTTACAAATAAGAAACTTAAAATTATAAAGCCAACTGTATAAACAAAAATATAAGCATAATTATACCAACAGTATGTGACCATAAAAACATAAATTAAATGATTACGTGATTTAAGGAAGATGATTAATTTTGTATTAAAGGATAGTGTAAACAAAAATATAAATTTTTAATCGCAATATTACATTAAATATACTTCCTTAAATGACAATTTAATAAATCATAAAGAAAAACATTTGAATTTTATCATTCAGCTTTCTAATGAAAAATGAAGTACCATAAAATAACGGTCGTCATACTATGTTTATAAAAAATGAGATAATTAGCACAAAATTATAGTTCGATAGATAGTCTAGTTTTTAATTCAGGGGATAGATGTTGAATAATTTAGTTGAAACATTTTTCTAACGAACCACACCATGAATCAGCTCAATTATGTACATATATTTTCTGGTGGACCGAAATCGCCACATTTCGCTCCGTCAAAATATACATATTATATTATTATTATTATAAAAGAATGCGCATACATTTTATAATTGTTACTAGGTGTAATCATTAATCTAATTAACTAGCTAAGCGACACAATCGAATTCAAAACGTGTACCGAGCTTCTTACCCAGGATCAGGGTATAATATAATATGTCTAAATTAAATTCTTAGCACAGATCACTTTCAATAAATAAAACAACTGAAAACATGCAAAAAGTACAATTTTCGAAAATTTCAAAAACAATGAATTATTTGATATTCTTTATCTATTCTAAAGAAAAAATTTCATGATAACAAGTCAGTATTGATACCTTTCAGAGCTACACATTATTTACGAATTTACTTACAGTTTACTTTAAAATTTATCATTGCTACGACATATAATTTCGTTTTTTCCATATTGAATTCTAACGCAAAATCAAAAAATCATATAGCACATGCTGAAAGTCTCCCTTTTACATCCAAATTAACCAAACCATCAAAAAGCTTACTGCAAACGTCCTTCAAAATAAACACCTAGAAAAAATAGTCTCAAATTTGGTAAATACTTGATGGAACGAAAATAGAATATTATCTGATTTCAAAATAATAATTCATATTGGTATATTCAGTTTTCTAACACATGTTTCGGTCAATGTCGACCATTCTTAAAGGAATTACAAAATTATACACGTATCAGGAAACTGAATATACGAATATGAAACCAAACAAATGTCTTATTTCAAATTCAGATAACAGTCTAAAATTAAAATCCAACCAAATCACACCTTATTATCTAAATTTGGGTTGAGTAATGTGAAGAATTCTATAATGATAAACTCAATAAAATTTCTTGCTTAACATTTTTAATCACTAAGTTTTGGGTTGAGTAATGTCAAATAAGGAATTTTACTGGGTTTATGTCACCTTAATATATTTAATACAAAGCAATCCTTTAAATAGTTGTTTACAAAAATGTTCTTTTATTATAATGTTCATAAACAATTATTAATTCTAGGATATATATTTAAGAAAGTTATCTTTGCTAAGAATAGTAAAAAGTATATATTTAGATGGTACTTTTTGTTGAGTCCACTGGATAAACGAATTTATTGACAATATCAATATCAATCATGAAATTTTATTAACAATCACTGTTGTTGTTGTATTTGTTTCTGTTGGTTTACATATATAAATGAGGTGTGTAAATAATTTATTGGGGCGTGTATATGTTTTTGATATGATAACTCTTTAAGATTTTCTTGATCATTGTTCTTGCTCCCTATATATTTTGGAAATTTAGGAGGTAAGTGTACTTATTCATATTTTATTATTTTAAGGATAGTGTCTTTTAATGTAAATACAATTATTCTTGATAAGGGACAAAATGTTTACTAATTATTGAGTGATGAATGCAAATACCAAGTTAGTATCAATCTATTGATTGTAAACAAACTATGTAACAAAATACCTTCCTTATATTATATATCAAATCCTAATTCTTGTTAAAGTGACTTGCTTTTATTTCAAATTGTTTAACTAAAACTGCTCGCCCGTTGAACGGTTCAACGTTTTGCTTAATTTTATTTTTATTCTCGAAAATTAACACTTGTTTATAAGAAGCTTTTACATTGTTTTTTTTTTAAATCAACAAATACAATAGAAACACTACTGATGCCAAAAATTTAAGCAAAAGTTTAATTTTTAAGTTCAAATACTGAGATGCTATAAACTAATCAGTTGAAGTTTTGTTCCTATTATAGGTAAAGTTAAATGATGCAATTAATAATGAAACTTGGCATTGTAGCCAATATTAGACTAAAAATTTGTCTCACAAAAATCGTTTTCTAGATAGGTTTTTATTGATCGAAAAAACATTATAATCTACTTTTACTAAATATTTATTAAACGTAAATTTATATTTAGGAATCAAAAAGCTAATATATCTGCTGTGATAATATTATCATATAGGTAAATTTGTCGTCAGATTTATATTCCAAAATCATTTGATAAGAGTTTTTCCTGCCTGTATTTACTCAGCTCTGGTGAATTTCTTGCTAAACTGCGTTTACAACTCTTCATAATCTTTCTTATTTTTCCTTTCGTTTTGTTAAGTATTAACTTGTAATGTGTCTTAAGTAAAAAATGAAGAAGGTCCAGGTATATTTAGAAAAAGAACCAAAACATTATTGAATTAATTACTTTAACTAATATTTGAATTAAGAAGAAATATACACAATTTTGAATTAGTTTTCTTTTGGTCACTAAATTGTTGAGTTCCTTATTTCAAGGATAAAAGCTTCCTTGGTGAAATAAATCATATATCAAATAAACTTAATGTTTATACCTCTTGGAGTATATTTTGTTTGTTATCAAGGAGCAAAAATGATTTTGTTCTTTATGATATTACTAAATGTATAACAATTAGTCAGAAATATAAGTCAAATTTTGAATAGATTTTTGAAGAATATTTATCCAAATTTAAATTATATAGTTGTTAATCAATGTAATTCTGTAGGAATATATGAAAAAGGTCCCTATTTAAAGTTTTATACACTAATTTCTAAATATATTCGTATAAGGGAGGTAGGTTTTTCAAATATTTTAACTTTTGATTTTTATTTTTATTTTTTTTACAGAAAAAAAATCAGAAAGTAGATTTTGTTTCATTCATAAATACTAATTTAGGTATTGTCATAATTTATGTTAAATATAGAAAGAGCTAAATATATGATTGCACTGATAATGAAACTATAATGTAAAGTATATTCAAGTAAATCCTTGTCGTTTGAATTTCCACTTTAAATTTAAAAGTGTTTGGATATACATAATAAGAAATTTCATTTTTTAATGTAAATCATATTTGGTTATCTATTAAAAAAACATTTTTTACAGAAATCGAATTACAAGGTCCATCCGGAAAGTAGTAGTCGTTTAGGAATATAAAAAGACTAGTACATATTAACGTCTCATTTGTAAACAACATATCTTAAAGTATTTCTTTACATAGCCATCTCGCAAATTTAAACATTTGTCGTAACATGTGGCGAGTTTTTATATCCCATTTTCATATTCCTCCGCTGCTGGTGTTATGAGATTGGTAATCACAGCATCTTTTAGTTCTTCATCTCTTTTCAATTTCTTTCTTACCAAAGTCCTTGACATTTGCAAACAGATGGTAATCCGAAGAAGCTATAGTGTAAGTGATTGGACGTTTCCCATTTGAATTGTTATACAATTTATTGCGTTATCCGGACTGTATCAGGCCTGGCATTGTCGTGGAAGAGAATGACACTGTTGGATAGTAGACTTCTCCGTCGATTTTAAATCACCCGAAATGATTGCTTCAATATTGCACAATATGCATTGATGGTATCTCCATGGGTCATGAAGTCTATGAGCAGTACACCTCGCTGAGTCTAGAAAATTGTTACCAATACTTTCTGGATAGATATTACCATTCTATTTTTTTGGTTTTGATGAATGATGCCACTCCGTTTGATTGTCTTAGAGGAGACCTTTTCCGGACTCGCATAGTAACAAGTGACAAAACTTGGCTTTGCTATGTCGCTTAGGTGTTTCGTCACTTGTTACTATGCGAGTCAGGAAAAGGTCTCCTCTAAGAGAATGACGTTCTAAAATCGTTATTTCTGTTTACCATATCAGTAAGCATGCGAGGGACCCACCTTCTGCAATTTTTTGAATAATACAGCTAGTGTTTAACAATTTCATGACCAACTGTTATTTTCATTAGAATAAAATTAGCATTAATTTATTTACCTCTTTATATTTTTTACACTAAATTCATTTATTGTTCTTCACAAATTCGTAAATTGTATGTACTCATTAGTTTGTCAGTAATGACTTTACGATCGTCATCTTAAGTGTTGTCTCTTTGTTAATACAGGATGCGCCAGAGAATAAAAACAAAAGTACTTCAGCTATTGTGTTTTTTCTTATTTAAGAATACAATATCCCAAGTTTTTTTTTTCAAACAGTTTTGAAAATTACATCGGTTAAATGGTGACCCCCATTGTGCATGCACTGATTAAGTCGATATTTGAAGTTCATCTCCACTGGCGTACCTTGTATTACGATATGAGCGGCGAACAGAAAACTAATCAATGACATTTTCATATCTTTCAATTGAATATCCTAAGATGGCACATTTCATACTATAAGAAATTAAACCACAAGCGGGCAGCGTTCTTTATTGGCTTGATCATTATCAACGCTTACATACGCTACACATTCAATACCAGCGAGACATAACTTACATACAGACAGCTGTAACACAACTTAACATGTTAGCACACATGCTAGAGCTCAGCATGAGGCTAACGGTAACCTAATATGCTAATGTTGATAAAATATAATACAATCGATGATTATTTAATTTGCAGAAGACATAATAATATTTAATTCGAGGTGTTAATTTGTTATCATTTTTTATAAAATATTATTTTATACAAGCATAATTATTCTCTTAAAACCATTTAGATTGTAATTAAATTATATACTTCAGCAGTTATTATGAAAAATAAATGAAATTACTTTTAAAATCTAGCGAAGACATTTGTTGCACAATGTTGATTAGGAGATTAACATAAGTCATTACGAAGCTTTTGGATAAAAATAGCAAGGATTTTATTCAATAAAACTATATTTCATAAATTAATTACAAGTCTTAGAGTAATTTAATTAATCAAAATTATCAATATGAAAATTAAAAGCATAACGATAACATACATGCCAATTGATAATTGGCAGGTAGCGAATGTCTGTTGATAGATGGCATTAAACAGTATTAAGTGTCATTAGAATAAATGAAAGATCACCGGCAATAATTGACCGATTACTTGTCGTAAAAGATAGAAGATGAAAGAGAATTTATAACAGTTAATATCTAACAGTTGAAAAGTAGCAGAAGAAAAATATCATTTAGGACAATTATACAACATTTTAGGATGGATGTTAGTAGATGAAATATGACAAATAACTAGTGACATAAATATAAAGATAGTGATAAGCAGTACGTGACAGATAATAAGTGATAAAATATTTACGATATACAGTGTGTACGAAGAAAAAGAAAAGAAAAGAAAAACACATTTATTTTTTTTAAATAAGCAAATATTTTTATTTCAATATAAAGAGAAATAGTTTCGATCAAACGTGATATACAACATCAGGCAAATGGCCACCACGAAACCTCTGGCACAGGACCATTCTTTTGTTAACATTTTGAATAACGTTTTCGCATAAATGTGGCTGTATTTCACCAATAACGCGCCGTATTTTCTTTTTCTTTCTCTTTCTTTTTCCTTCACATAGCCCGAAAGAAAAACGTAGATCGGTGTTAGATTGCACGGTCTTGGTGGCCAATGTTGATCGCCAAATCGAGAAATGAGCCGGTCTGGAAACTGGTCTGCAGTAACACTACTGTTTCAAGTGCAGTGTGGCAGGTCGCACCGTATTGTTGGAATATCATGGCCTTCACATCAATTACATCCAATTCGGGCCACAAAAACTCCGTTAACTTTTCACGATACCGCGCACCGTTAACAATTTTCCAGCCGCATTTTCAAAGAAATACGGCTCAAATTGCGCACCAAACAATTACTCGCGGTGGAGTTGAAAATGTCCCTCATCTGAAATAATGATTTTCTTCGAAAAATTCTCATTAATTTGATGATGCTCCAACACCCAATCAGCAAATCCACAGCGTTTCTCTTGGTCCCTTCGCTTGAATTCTTGCATCAATTGAACCTTGTACGCGTGCAAATGCATATCTTTTATCAAAATTCGTTGCCTACTGCTTCTGGAAATGTTACTGTGGCTATATATTTGAGTAGCCGACAAGGACGACGAACAATGGTTTTCTGAGCGTAAATTTCGTCTCAATTTTTTTAATTAAACGCCTCACTATCTATTCATTTGGCGCATTATTTTGACCGAAAACTTGACGTAATTAACTGTTTTCGCAAAACTTTCGCCATTTTTGCAATTGTGTTACAATAATTAAAGGTTGTTCGTTTTAATACTCCATATTCATAAATCGCGGGGTCTGTACGTGACAACTGTCAAAAAAAAATCACTGCGCAACTCATACTAACAAAATAGCGGCAAATTTAAAACCGACGCTCATGTTAGGGCACCCTTTATAATATTTAACAGACAGAATATTAATATCGAATAACAGGTAATATATGACATTTATGAGTATAAATAGTGTAAGTTGGCCAATGATATTAAACAATATTAAGTGGGAGAGACAATAATTACTGTTTATTACCACATAATAATTAAACGATGACGATAACAGAAGATGCGAAAACAAGTAATAGTTGATGGGTCACAAAAGATTTGCAAGTGAAAATTATTTGACAATTGAATAAGGTAGATGAATGACAGGTAGCAAATGACCTGTAAGAGTACACTAACGACATTAAACATAGTGTATACTGAGTTATAGGCCACCCACCCAATCTACATATTTTGTTTTTAATAACTTCTCTCCATCATCTAATTATAGCCCAAACAAAAAGGTGGAGATCACACATGTGAAATATAGAATTTAAGAGTTGGAAAAATAGCAGAGAAAAGATGACATTTAAGAGAAATAATGATTCATTGTCACTAAATAAAAACATATGGCAGATTATTACACATAATAACATTAGTGATGGCAATTTACTCGAATATTTTTTTATATGAAAGTTAGTGGCTTAGCGATTTTAATAGAGCTGGAATAAAAATCGCAAATAAGCAACAAACTTAAATGTACTAAAAACCAAATTTATTCCGAGTCAATTGCAATCATGCGTGGTACTTTGAAAGACTATTCCACGACTGAATGGAATTAAGAATAGGATGAGAACAATTTTATGTATTAAAAGTACAATTTAAATAATTACAGTGAAATGTGCAATTATTATAAATATTTACATTTTCTTTTGTTGCTTGCGTAATTTGTGACGATGCTGTTGTACTGTAAGAATGAATAACGGATTTCCAGAAATCATCTTATAATTGCAATTGGTGTTGTGAAACAATTGCAGGTATGGTTTAATTGATATTGTATTTGAGTGTCCTGTCATTTTGATAACTTGATATCCACTAACTCCTGACTTTATTACATTTGAAATTGCTGATTATCTATTTGAATGGTTTGTTATGTTTATGTTTTTAAAGTCAAGTCCACTTTTTTCAGCATCAACTTTAGTCCATTTCGAAATATTATTTATTCCGACAGGCATGTTTTTATACCATCCTTTTGAGTAAATCGAATTCCAATTGGGATTACTCGTTAAAAATTATCTGTCAGTTTATATATGGCCAGCCACTTGCTGTCTGACAGTTTTTTATTTCCACCTTGATAAGTTTTTGAGAAGATTGCATTATATTCTAATCTTCCTGTTAATAATTTTCCCTTCCTTCTATAAAGTAGTGTAACAATTTGCGCTCTCATCACCTCTCCACGTAAGTAAATAAGCAGCAATTTGAAACAATTTCATTTACAATGGTGTATTTTGATTCCAAGACTTTGCTATTGCAACTATTTGTATTGATGTTATATTTCTTGCACTTTTCTGATTTCGGGTAATTTTTGTAACTCCCGCATTTCGTCCATCACTGGCGTTCTTGAAACAAATATCGGTGAACGGTTCAACTTTTATATTAAAATTTTATGATCCATCTCCTGCAGTATTTTGGCCAAAACATTCCACATTGTTTTAATGACACCATCCTTATAATTAGTTTCATTTACTTTCTTACTATTATACGCCCAGTTTTCCAGAATCGTGGCAAGAATTTCCATTGAAGTAGTTGCTAACAACTGGCAGTTTCTATCGGTACAGAAATATTCAAATTGCTTCCATACACATGATTTGGTTGTATTTTTTGGTAGGGAACTTGCCACCGCAGCATTTGTATGGGTAATGAAGCGCTAAACCTTTCCTTTTTTATAATTTACTTACAACTGACATAAGTATATATATAAACAACATTATTCACATATAGGAGATATACGCCTCCAACTTATCCTTTATACATATATATTTTAATTCAAATATAATTATATTCTTTTTATGCCACAAACAGAAAGATAGACAAATAGCAGAAGACAGATGATATCTCAGAGGGACAATGTTTTCATATCATTGGGGGATGTGTTGAATTAATGATAATAGATGACAGATGACGGATGACAGAAGATATAGGTCGCAGGTGATAAAATGTTTGTGAGAGATAACATTAAACAATGTATAGATAAGAGATACATTAAACTGCATCAAGTGTGAGGCAATATTATTAAACTTTATTAGGACATACGATATATTACGGATAATAGAGCATTACGATTCAAGTAACAGAAGAGATAAAGACAGGTGGCAGTTGATAGGTGATAAAAAATTTGTAAGTAAAAACTTTTAACAATAAAAACAGATAAATAACAGATAACAAGTGAGATTTAAGAATATAAATATAACATTTAACAGATTGTATAATATAAAAAATCCAATAACCTTACATATATGTTTTAATTCAAGCAAAATCACTTTTCTTCAACTTCTAATTATACCACAAACAAACAAAAATCTCTTATGAATTAAATAATTTTTTTACGTACGTTTTATAAATTTCCAGGGTGATATATCAGTCACGCGCCCACCCTACGACTTTTATTGGCATATAATAATACAATAATAATACCTATATTAATTTCCTTCATTCTTCCTTTTCCCACCCTAATTTCATCAGATACTTTTCGGCCATTTTCCCTCATCCATTCTGTCACATTTTGGTTTCTTTCCATCCACTCCCCACACACTCGTTCGCACTCCTTTGCCAAATTTTTCCAAATATCCATTTCACTTATAAATAATACACATTCCCATCCAGCTTTTCCTCCTTCTCTCTCCTTATTTACATCTAGCTCTTGGTAAAGTGATATTTTCCTCTGTACCAAGCTGACTGTTGTTCGGTTACCTTGGTACCCTCAGGTGCACATGTTTAATAAAACTTTGTCTTACAAGAATTTTACTTCCTTCCCTTTCTTTTTCACCCAAGCCGCTGCGTTTACTCTATGCTCTAACCATCTGCTGACTACATTCTCCAACAACACTACTTTTTTATATATTCTCCTTCTATATATTCTCCAATGATATTCTCATCCACCTATGCACGTCTTCTATATCCCTTTTACCAGTCAATTCTCTTCATTGCAAAATACTTCCACTATATACATTAAAATCGACTTCACACACGCATCCCATAATGTACATGCCATCCAAAATTTGTTCTCCAGCCATTTTCTGAACTTTTTTCTCACAATAACTTCCCCATTACTTGTCTTTAAAAATAAATCCTAAATACTGAAATGCTTTAACCCTTTCAATTACCTCTCCCTTTCATTTAAATTCTTTCATTATTACCTCCTTTACTTTACTCGTAAACTTTTTCTATACATCTCTTTTGCTTATCCATATACCTGTCCACTCTTTCCTAAGCACTTCTTCTAATCTACTAATATATAAACTAAATAACAAAGGACTTAATCAGATACATATATTTTCACTTTTGCAACGTTTCTTCATACACTTTTATCCAATTGACCACTTACTTCTTTTCTTCTAAGACATTCTGGAATACTCTTCTATACACTGTATTATGCTATGCCTTTAGATCTAGGAATACTGCATATACATATTCTCTCTCTTCAAACACTATCTTTGCTATTAGTCTGGTAAAGGTCTGGTCCCTACTCCTTCTTCTTCTAAAACCCCCTTGAGTTTCTCTTAACAAACCACTATTTCAACCATACATATATTACATCATTTTCACTGCAGTCACACTTTGAGTTTCAATTGTATAGTTGCTTAAACATGGATTTCTAATATAAAAAATGTCAAATAATATTATTTTCTGGACAAAAATTAATAAAGATACATTACTTGTAAATAATATAAATATATTTTATTACGCTCTTGCGTAAATTGTATAGATTTAGAGGGCGTTTATTACATATATAGCAAAAATTCATAGGGTTACTCTCTGGATTATTTTAAGAATATTTTGTCCTTTGATAATTTTTGTAATCGCACAAAGAAGAAATATTCTGTGACCATTATTTTGACCTTTGTAAGGTCAAAGTGTGATAATGTCCTTATTAAGGTTGAAGCTATAGATTTTGTGGGTGATATTAACAATGTGCAGTTACTTTAAAATTCCTATTGCAAAGATAATTAACGTATAAAGTTAAATTGTCTGATCTTAGAGTTATTTCATAAATGTTTAAAATACACCCGCATATAGCATATATTTTGTTTGTTTATGTTAATATTATGTAATAAGTTACGACACTAATCTTCGTATTTTCCCAAGTTAATGCAAATAACAATCACTAAATAAAAATAGACAAAATAATTGACATTTCTTGAATAATTTTCTTACTTATTTCTCAATGAAACTCAATGAAACATAATGAAAAATAGGTAAAGAAATGCTAAGCGCTTGGTTTGTTCTTTCAGTTACTTATTAGAATAATTTGACATTGGATTCTTTTAGTCATGTTACAATTTATTAATTTTTTCCAACACTTTAAATATGAAAGTAACGAATTTACGTAATACTAAATTCTACTATTCTAAACTATTCTAAACCTGTAAACACCACTCAATAATTATTACTGTTCCTGTAGAATAATTGTATTGCATAACAACTGTTTTGAAAACTAATTAATAAATGGCGTACTTTATAGACTTCTTTGTGTTCTGAAATGGCTTCAGAATTAAAATTTGCATTGCGCTGTCACGGCTCTGAGAAGCCGGCCACGAAGGACCGAGACGGTGCCGCCAACAGTTCCGGGGCCATAGGAATCGAGGATACGCACTTTTACCCTCTAGGCCCTTACGCGTCCTACGGCGTGGTCGGCAAGGATCCCCTAAGTTAAAGTGGTATGATATATTGACAGGCGATTAAATTGTATCACGAATAACGGGACATCCAATAAAAAAAAAACAAAAGAAAGTAGAAATTTTAGATGAAAATATATCATATCATTTTAAGATCTCTATTTTTCGATTCTTTTGTATATACATGGACTGGATGATAGTTTCTTTTTGAGAAGATTATGAAGAAGAATATTATAGCTCTTATTTGTTGAGATTGTAAAGATAAGAGTTATAATTTTGAAAATCCTATATTATTTTAGTATTAATTGTGATTTTATTTTCTACAATAAATTTAATATGACTGAATTAATATGTCTTAATATATTTAAAACATTTTAAACATTGCTTATTTCAATTTTCTTTTAAATTATTTGTATAATAATCATTAATCATTAATATTTATGTTAAATATATACATATACATTATTACTTTACTATTATTGCGGAAATGTTAATATTTTAAAGCATTTTTAAAATATATATGCAATTTTTTTATTTACAGTTTCAATTTAATGTTTAAAATTTTAAGGCTTTAATTTATATTTAATTTAGGTAATTAGTTGACTTTTATGGTGGAAATGTTTGATTGTAGATTTTGAAAGAAATGTGAAGATTTTATTTAGCTACATTAATTCACCTGTACATAGTACCATTAATCAGTATGACTAATCTTCGCCATACTCTTTGTACCTATCACATTACATGCATTTATGAACTACGTAAAATACAAAACGTTTTCTATTGTTTTCTTTTTCTATCGTCTCGATCATCGATTTATGTATTTACAAAGTCTTTGTAGTAAGTTAATTACGTCATAAATATATAAATATTATTCTACATCTATTATTTGAACCTGTCTTTTGTTACTTATTTTTACAGATTTCTTTGAAATGAGGATACGTAAAATGTTTGCTATCTGCCAAACGTGTTTTCTCACTAAATGTATTTTTTAAAACAATAAAATTATTAGTTATACCAAAGATTCAAAAACTAGAAAGTGATAACGTAAATGTACTGCAAATTTAGATAATTACTGGATATCCTTCCCAATCTGCATGAAGAAACAAATACGTCAATACCAAAATTAGATTAATATCATAATATTAGGTAAATGTTTCTTATTCCTTTTTAGTCTGCTAAACTCTTTCCCTCTTTCTCCTACCACTACAATATTGTTATTTAGCATAGAAAGAGCATTCGTCGCATTGAATACCTGGAGAAGTCTACCACCAGACTCCTGAGAAACATTTCCTTATCCATCCAAAAGGAATATTAGTATGTAGCCTTGAATGAAAGTAACTGCCTTGACTTCTGAAAAAATCCTTTAAATACAACTGCAAATGAAGATATTAGTCAACTTCTGCTGGTCTTTATCTAGATCACTTACAAATCTTCTCGTGTATTAGTGCTTGATAAACCTCCACTGATGTTTCTACTTTCTTAATCAAGAAGTATTTTACATAATTTAAAATTTTCTAGAAATAAAAATAAATACCCATGATTAAATAAATTTTACTTCACTCTTTGTATTTCTTGTAAAATGTATTATTTATTCCCAAATATTATTAAATAATTTCTGTATTTAATAACGCTAATGGTTTAAGTTTCCAACTTTCTAACTTTCATCATTACGACAAATATATATAATAAAAGTAGATTAGAAAGCAATTAAATAAAATTCGAAACAATTATTAAAACTTGTATAATACAAACCATTACTAAACATAAAAATCCAATAATTATCCTGATTGAATTTACATATTAATAACTCATTGCTATCAGCAAATAACTAAAATGCAAACACGTATAATAATACATTTAATATTCACATCACTGTTGATTAATCGGACATTAAATTGTAATAATTTATTAAATAACATATTTGTAAAGAAAAGTTGCATCTATTACATTATAAGTGATAACAATTACACTCAAACAAATTCCGTTATATGTGAAGATGTAAATAATTACATACCATTATTTTTAATAAATTACGAAACTTTTCTTGTAAAACCTCGGGTGGAATTTTGCACACCTACTGGATACATAATTTCCTTAAATAATGCTAATAAATTAATAACATTATTTTCCAACGATACAAATTTTTTATTCATACCTCACACTAGAATTGTAATTTTTACACCGATTGTAAATTTCGAAACGGAAACGTTTTTAAGAATATCGAGAAGAAAAGCGGTACATATAATAATAAAAAATGAAACAGACTGCTTGTCAATATTTAATAATAAAAGTAATACATGTGAAGATGAAAAGTTTGTGGAAAAATCTTGGAATCCAATATTTGCAGATGAAATTTTTAGGATTGCAATTTTTACCACTCCATTTTTCATCTTAATGGATAGCGCGAATAATATTGAAAGTGGAATTGATAAAAATATAATTGAACACATTGTTAAAGGTTGGCCGATTAGATACGTAGTCTATGAACGGTTTTCATGGCTCCGCACAATTGATGATTTAAAGAATAAAACTATCGACGTATCTTTAGGAGGTCACTGGGGTTCAAGAGCAAGGAATAGTGATTTAGCCTACACATACCCATACCTAAAAATCTGCATCAAGTTTTTAGTACCGAAACCAAGTTTGATTAGCAAATCGATGTTACCCATCCTACCCTTTCACTGGGATCTTTGGATTACATTAATTTTGGTTATGATTTTATTGTACCCACTTATAGTACTATTAATTAAATTACCCTACTCTTTAATATCCTCTAAAACTTTAATAGCTTCTATATCAGCATTTTATATTTTAATAAGCAACGTATATTCAGCTAGATTAGTAACTTTTCTCATATCACCGAGGGTAAGTGACTTAATAAAATCAGTTGATGACATTATCGAACATGGTGTAAAATGGTACTTAGAACCGGAAAATAAAGAAAATTGGAATTTTATAGATCCCCATTTAGAACCTAAAGTTTGGTACTTGTACAACAACACAATACCCACGCCTTCAAAAAATATGGCAATTTGCCTTAATGTTATACAAGATGAATATATAGATGACGAGGTGGTAGTTAACATGAATGACCAATTCAATTTGATGATGATGCCGAAGTGTATATTTTCCGATACCGTCGTTTATCCCTTACAGAAGCAATCGCCATTTATAGAATTTTTCGATCGCCAAATTTTACGTTTATACGAACATGGCTTTATCGCGCACTGGGTTGCAAGAGGATACAGAAGTGTTCACTCAAGGAGAATGATGCAAACATTTTTTGATAAATATCCTCACACTAATCACATAGAGGAAGCTTTGGATCTTAGTGATTTAGTAGGAGTGTTTTATTTTTGGATTTTTGGATTATTTTTAGCGATTGTTGTTTTTGGTGTGGAGAATGGCATTCAGGTGTGCACAAAGAAAAGGAATAATTTATGTACACATATGAAAATTCACAATGTTTACTCTATAAAAAACTAACTACACGATGTAATAATGTCTTAACTAATCCGCGGTGAAATATTGTTTATTGTGAACTGATTTAGGTAATTTTATTTTATATTAAAAAATATAACAAATTATTTATAACTATATTTAAATTAATATGTATGAAAATTAAAGTTTATTTTGGTGATTAACTTCACTGGCTGGTGTTTCTTCTGAAGATTTAACAGATTTCCTCCTGTTTCTAAAATTTAAACTGAATTTCACTTCTTCAAAATATCTTTCCTTAAATTTGCTTCTATCGTGGAAATTTTTGCGCAGCACGTGCACAGCTAGTTCTAAAAATGTTCCTATAATACCTAGAATTGTGCCAACTAGTAGAATGAAAAATACACCTTCTACATTTTTAAGACCTAATGAAGTTGCTTCGCCCGACGCTCCTCTACTCTGAAACAACACGAAATAGAAAGGTATATTATTTAAGTCAAATATTTTTTAGTTGAGCTAATCATCTTTAAAACTTAAGTTTACATTTTGTGTTACTTTCTTTACTTGTTACTATATCTAATAACGTAACAAAAAGAGGGAATCGGTAAATGATTTGTAGTAACTTGAAAATCTTCTTCTTAAAATTAAGTTCAAAGCCTCTGTTTTGCAACTGATTTGATCCAAATGTAAATTTAGGTCGATTTAATAATATTTTTTTATATAATGGCTTTAGAATAGGAAATTTTAAAACATAACATTGATTTTTAAGTTACTGGATAGCTCAAAATCTGTACTTGTATGAAGAGCCATTTTAGAAACATCAGTAAAGCTTAAATTTTTGGTGTAATTTAATCTAAACCTATTTTTTCTACAAATCAGGTACAGATACACGATATCCTTGTGTTATGTTACAGCTAATCAACTCGTGCTCGCCTAGATGAAATATAATAATAACATATGAGGCTCAAGAAAAGAAGTAAACATTTTATGATGAAACGAAAATAAAATTCCTTACTTCACTTATTAACTATACAACTATCAGCATATCATCTACATCTAAAACTGCAGACATTTTCTGCAATAGAGTGGGATGAACGCCTTAGAAAAATCAATACAGTGTCCGATCATAAAGTAGGAAGGAAGTCGTCTATCCAACAAGGAAAACTTCAAAGGTTAATTCAAAACCAAATCCCGAAAAAAAAAGAAATAATAAGTGAAGTAAGGAATTTTATTTTCGTTTCATCATAATATATAACACTTCACATTACTCAACCCGAAATTTAGTGAAGTAAACATTTTCTAATCAGTTATAAAATTAAGGGCAAAAATTAAGATTCAGTATTGTTGATTTTAATACTTTAGAGCTTATAGTGTCCTAATATCTTTATATTGTTGACCAGATTTACTCAAATTCAATTTATAATATAACTGAATGCAAATATACACTGCAATTATCTTTTATAATTAGAATGTTCTATCAATAAAGTTTAAACAATAATATTCCTCTTTAATTACAAACAGACAAATTGTCTATTTGTAATTTAAGATTTTATTGAAGTACCTTCTTAGATAGGTCTATTCTGCTTCTGTTATTATTAAATACTTACAATACAGTTTCCCGCTCCGTGTTTTTCTTTCCACCATTTGATTTTTAGTGCTGTTAAACGCCCAGTCTCTTGCAATTTGACAACGGCTGCACTTAATATATTTCTATACTGCGAATCTGAAAACATGTTTCAGTTTATTTATACTATTAAACTAGATGTGGTACTACAAGAATTCCCTCTTAAGTGAATAGTGGTGGTATAACATGTAATACACCCATTGATATTGTTAACTTGTTGGCAGATAAGTTTTCAAATGTTTACTCCCTAGCATCAAACAATACTTTTAATGAATCATCTGAATACACTAACCCATTTAATTTTTATTCTGTCAATGATTCTGATATCACAATCAGTATTAATAAATTGAATAATAATAATACTTTAAGTGACGATCAACTACCAAGCTTTTTATCAAGGACTCTAAATATTATGTATTTTTACCTTTGCTACAATTTTTTAATCTAGCTATTTTTATTTAAACATTCCCAAATAAATAGAGACGTGCACGTTTTATTCCTTTGTATGAAATGGCTGACCGCTCTAATATTGGTAATTATCGGCGTATTTCCTTTTTATCGAACTTTGCCAAATTTTTCGAACAAGTGCTATATAGTCCTTATATGGACACATAAGAACAGAAATTTCACCACATCAACATGGCTATATGGTGGGTCGGTCTACCATTATCAATATTTCACTTATCACACAATATACTATAAATTAATCTGTGAATAATCGTACACAATTGAATGCAATCAACACGGACTTCTCTCGTGCATTTGATTCTTTTGTTCTTGCAATTTTCTTAAACAAACTCTCAACCTTTGGGCTTAATGGTCATACTGTTGACTTTCAGAAATTATACCTTTGTTGTCGAACAAAATATGTACACTATAATGGTTTCAAATCTTATAAATTTAGTTCCACATCTGGTGTAGCACAGGGTTCTAATCTGGGCCCACCTTTATTCATAATTTTCATTACTAATCTTATTTCTTCATTCTCCTGTCCCGTTTTGGCTTATGCGGATGATTTGAAAATTTTCTCTAATGTCTCTAGTCTGACTGGTTCTCTTAAGTTACATGATAATCTTGATTTTATTTCTAGATAGTGTGATTTTAATGGATTAAGCCTAAACGTATACAAATATGCTACCGTCTCTTTTGGTCGTGTGTCACAGACTGGGAAAAACTTCTTGAATATAGCGATTTGGGTGTACTCTTTGATAACTAAATAACTTTTGTGAAACACATAAATGCATTGCGTATATCAGCTCCTAAAATGTTGGGGTTCATTATGCGGACATGTAAATATTTCAACTATTGTGATTTAATTAAATGTAAATGTTTTCAGCATATATCCGCAGTCAGCTAGAATACGCTTCTATAATATGGTACCCATGCCATGCTTACCTATCACTGTTATTTGAAAGAGTACACCGCTATTGTCTGAAATTTATGAGCTTTAAAGAGGATGGAGTGTATCCTGAATGGGGTATAGATTATGAGCAGGTGCTTTTGAGGCGTGGGCTTATCTTTCTTCATAAAACTAGATAATTAAATATTGCATCATTCGTGCATAAATTAATTCACAACAATATAGATAGTAGAGATCGCTTAGTTTCATGTTTCTGCGTCTCTGTGCGCTAGTACATTTTTTATTCGTACTGCCAAGTCCGTTACTTTATGCAAATCGCCTATAGACCACATGTCTAGAAGTGTGAACAAGTTATACAAAGATATTTTCAGGTAGTTTTGCTTTAAACTTTAAACTTTTGAAACAACTACTTCTCTAGCTAATACTTCGACAGACATTGAATAATACAAAAGTAATTTGCGTGTTACAAAATAGCAAGGCTATCAAAGCAACACTAGTTTGAACGAATTTCTTTCTGTAAAATGATTGAATGTACGTTAAAATAGTTTGTGAGTGACTATACTATGGTAATTTGGAAAAAGAAATGAATTTAGGTTGATGTAAATAAAAATAAATTAGCAAAAGCAATTAAATAATTCAATACTCAATTTTATAACCATCTGTAGACACGTGTTTCGATATTTCAATCTCTTCATTTTACAGAAAGAAATTCGTTCAAACTTGTGTTGCTTTGATAGCCTTGCTATTTTGTAACACGCAAATTACTTTTGTATTATTCAATGTCTGTCGAAGTATTAACTAGAGAATTAGTTGTTTAAAAAGTGATTTGTTCTTGTAGTCTTAATAAGACTCATTTGTTGTAGATTTTACGAATATATTTTCGTGTTTTTTCTATTTAATAGTAATAATATAAATTAACAAATATTATTGAATGTAATATCACTCCAAATAATGCAATTAGATTGGGTATTAAAATTGGAGAGAGACCCGGGCTTAATAAAGTGTGTTTTACGAATTCGTAAAAAGCAAAGAAAGTGCTAAGGAATTCAAGCAAACTACCGAACATTGGCATATTAAAGAATATACGGATTAGAAGTGACAGAACACCCTGACAAATTGAGTATAATTTAATTTTATGTATACATATATAAAATACTGCTGTAATTATTATTATTATCATTTTGTTCTGACTTATTTTTGGAATATAGTGTGTTAACTTTCCCTCTAATTGGATATATGTGTGACTGTTGGAAAATGAATGAATTATTATTATTTTCTTACTTTTCACGGCCTCCAGGGCGTTGTTTGTCGTTAAGACAAAAATTACCGCGTTTAAATAGCCTAAAGCAAAATAGGTACACACCGTATGATACAAAACTTTGGCAAAGACCAATAGATTCATAGTTGATGCTTGAAGTCATTACTTTGTGATACATTTTTGAAAATTAGGACGATAAATGAAATTCACGTTGTTGTTATCACACACGGTTTATATTTTTAACTATAATTGTATTTTGAAAATGATCATGTAATGGTTGAAACCGGTTAATAAAAATAAAAACCGTGTGTGATAACAACAAAGTCAATTTCATGTATCGTCCTAATTTCTAATCGATTCGCACGCTCTAGCAGCAATTTTTCCTAGTTAGAATCATAAAGGATGTAGTGTCGTATATGCACCTTATCGGTACCATTTTTGTTGTCTTGAGCTGAATAATTTTAAAGGATATGTTAGAATTTTTGGTATACTATCAATTTTAATCGCTACATTTCAACATTATATAACAGGAAAATATTATATAAAATATTTTATTCCAAATTTACCATTTTTTAATCAAAAACTATTTAACGTACATTCAGTCATTTTTAGTTCATTGTACAGAAGGAAATACGTTCAAACTAGTGTTGCTTTGATACCCTTGCTATTTTGTAACAAGCAAATTACTTTTGTATCATTCAATGTCTGTCGAAGCATTAGCTAGAGAAGTAGTTGTTTCAAAAGTGATTTGTTTCTTGTAGTCTTAATAAGACTCATTTGTTGTAGAGTTTATGAAATATTTTCGTGTTTTTCTAATTAATAGTGAATTTTCTACAACGTAAGGACTTATATATTTTATCACCTTAAATCTATTGATAAAATTCATAAATATACTAAAACTACATATAAAATTTATAAGTAGAGAGCGGATAAAAAAGCTTTAAAAAATGTTAAAAAAGGCACTTAAAAAGGCACCAAATTTAGAGAAAAAAAGCATTAAAAAAGCATAAAAACAGGAAAAATTCATAAAAACACGAAAAAAAGCACTAAAAAAACTATATTTTCTTAATATATTACACGTTTATCAACATATTTTACATAGAAATTCTGCTTAAAACTAAAATAAACATACTTTCTTTACGCAATATATAATATCATGTAAGTATTTAAAAATTAAATTGTAAGTTTGTATACGTTTCAAAATAACTAAAATCTATTCATAAAAACAGTAGATCATTAAATGTTGTTCTAAGGGTTTAATTGTAAAAATTATTACTTCTGACGCTCAATAAATTTTTGAAAGTAGAAAAGCTTCTCTTTATTTTAAATTATAGCTGGATCCATTTGAAAATTGCCACTCAAAATCAAGTTTAATTTATTTAATATTAAAAATCCTTCATTTTCAACGAATACTTCTTTCGATATTATTTTGATTTCTTGGCCAATGCATGCAGATATTTTCTAAAATGAATCTGCCTTTATAAAGATTTGATTGTGTTGCTCACAAAATTTAAACGCGATTTTATGTTACTCAATTGTTTTGAAGGAATCTCTTGTTTCTTAAGAACTGTTTAACAGACTTTAACTGATTTGCTTGTCGTTTCGGGAAAGTTGTATATAACCTTATTAAATTCTTCAAAATTGTTCGCATAGTACATTGTAGCATATAGCCAAATTGTACTCACAGAAGAATATAAGAACTATTTTTCCATATTTAATTAAATCTACAAATGGAAATTTCATTCTTATAGTTTCAGAAATTCGTTTCTATTCATGTCCTAAACTTGTACTATGCACAAAATGCATTATTAGTAAAATTTTGTAACTTGGTATTGTCTACGGCAAAAATAAGCTTGTCAGTCCATCATTTATGAATTTTGCTATAATGTTATTATCAGTTTTCTTCAATTATTTTGTATATATCAAAATACTATTGGTCGGATGTCTTCATGTTAAACTCATATTATTAAATTAAACAAGTATGTGGTTTCATCTACACCAAACTACATATAATTATTGTTAATAATATCTTTAATTTTTTGTATGGTTTCATAGTATCTAAGAGCTACATAATTTTTTTTCGGGAATGCGTATTTTACAATATTTTCCCAAGAAAGATTTAAATGCATTATTTTGTAATTTTCTTAAAGGGATATTAGATTGTAAAAGTATTTTGCACAAATGTGAATTTAATTGAAGATGATGCTAAAGATTGTGAAATTGTGCTGTTTTGTTAGTTCAGCTTTGAACTTTTTCAAACGTTCTTGACGTAGTGTTGTTATAACATGTTTTACATACAAGTCTTGACTAGTTAGGATGCAGTTGGGAACTAAAATAAAACTTACTATTTTTAAACATGCCTTACAAAATAATGTATAATTTTCACTTATTAATTCTGGATAGCCTCTAATTAATTCTTGTATTGTGGTTTTCACCTTTTGCATTATGGGTTAAATATACATGTGAATTATATAATATAATTTATCTGTGATTCCCCAGGTTAATAAGATTCACGCATATAGTAATTTTTGATAAATAAGCAAAGTTTTTGGAATGTCAATTCAATAGTTTATGAATGCGAGTTTGAATATGAAAATTAACGAAAACGGTAAATATGCGCCAGTCGTCCCATCGGTACTTTTGCCGAGAGAAGGAAATTGATACGGTTGCAGAACACCTGATTATTAGCTATCACTTAAATTTGTTTACATTTAATACTTACTGGGGCCCCTATTTATTTTTTAACGACGTTTACATCCGAAATATCATAGGTGTGATTCCTATGAAGCGTTCGTCTGTATTATCTGAATAATGAGACGGTCTATTATATTTATTTATTTATTACTTATTTATAAACGAATCCATTGTAAATTGGTAATTTATACTAATATTTATTAATAATAAAATTCATTATAATTATTTTATCATATTATGAAGATTTTTAACAATTATGTTGTCAAAAGACACGAAGAAAATATGTAATACAAATATAATCTATAAATGATGGGATACAGATTTTTACGAAAATTCTCTATATTAGCACATTAATTTAATATCAGCGTGAAATTATTATTAAATGTTTTTTAAATGTTTAAGAAAATGCTCCAAATAAGCATCAAAATCTAAAAAAAAGCATGAAAATAAGCATAAAAATTCAAAATAAGCACAAAAAGTCAAAATAAGCAAAAAAGCCCAAAAAAACTTAGCCCTAAGTAATCACATTCTTCAAGATTCGTATAGATATTAAGAAATTTTTTCGATGCTATTAATATTATGGATAAGCATAATGCTAGAAATCCGCTCTCTAAATATCACCAAAGATAGGAATGTTGTAACCTGAAAATTCTATGCCTGCATGATGCATGGCCACATGCAAGAAGTCCATATCTTACTCTGTCAGGATTCATTTGAATAGTCAAATTATACAGAGCAATGACAGCATTGAACAATTATTTATTATGATAGAGAATAAATTCATAATTAGCTCTACATACATTCCGCCGTCGTCGAATATTTCTTATTATATATCTCACGCTGAAGAAATTGAGAATATCAGTTGCAGTCACCCGAAGTGCGATTTTATGTTGTTTGGCGATTATAATCTACCGAACGCTATCTGGGACTTTTCCGGTGATAAGGTGTTAAGTGCAAATAATAACAGTTATCCTGCAGACATTTTGGCTAATGTTCTTAATTTCCATCAATTACATCAAGTTAGCCAGATCCCGAATCCGAGGGGTGTATTTTTAGACTTAGTATTTTCGAATATTCCCGGTGTAAGTGTAACCCCTGCTAATGACATTTTATGCAGCTCTAGTGCTCATCATATCTCATACTATTTAAATATACCACTGTCAAATTTGGAGTTTACAAACGAAAATATGGAATGGATTTACGACTTTAAATTGTCAGATTATACTGAAATTAATAACTTTTTAGCTTGTATAGATTGGAATATCGTATTTATAGGTGATAGTGTGGATGTGAATGTTGCAAATTTTAATAATATTTTGTATTCCGTGTTTGATATGTATGTCCCTATTAAGTTTTTAAAATCATCTAATTACCCCAAATGGTTCAATAATAATTTGATTAAATTAACCAAATTAAAAAAATCCGAAACATGCGAAATATAAGCGTACTGGTTTTCGATCCCACTACGAATTATGTAAAACCTTGCGTCAACAATGCGAAGAGCTTAGCAATTCGCTTTATGAAAGCTATATTAGTCGTATAGAGCATAAAATTAACTGTAATTCAAAACAATTCTGGGATTATGTTAACGACTGTCGTAAAATGTCTGGGTATCCCAAACAAATGTATCTGGGTAACGAAATTAGTTATACAGTAACTCGTAGTGTCGATCTATTTGCTACACATTTCTCGTCAGCATATAAAAAATCAAATAGCGCTCTTCCCAATCAGCAACAAAACAGATCAGTAGACCTTTGCAATCTCAATGTTACTCTTACAGATATTTTTAACTCATTACTATCATTATCGGAGTCTTGTAATGCGGGCCCTGGTGGTATTCCACCGTACTTTCTGAAGAGATGCGTTTACACGTTGAGTAGACCAATCTATACAATTTTTGCAAATTCCTTAACATCTGGTATATTCCCACATTGCTGGAAGGACAGCTTCATTGTTCCGATTTTTAAAAGTGGCTGTAGAGCAAACATTGCTAATTATAGAGGTGTGGCGATTCAATCAGTGTTACCCAAATTATTTGATTTCTTGGTTGCCGAACAGCTTAGATGGTCTAGTTCCGAATTAATTATTGATGAACAACATGGTTTCTGCAAAGGCAAATCGACGATATCGAATCTAATTCTATACCAAACATATATATCGGAGGCATTGGAGGAAGGGTTGCAGGTTGATTCAATCTATACTGATTTCTCCAAGGCCTTCGATAGAGTTCAACACAATATACTTTTGCACAAATTAAAATTAATCGGCTTTGGCGACCGAGTCTTAAGTTGGATTAGGAGCTACCTAAAGGATCGGACTCAGCGTGTACGTATCGGAAAATATTTATCCGATTACATTCGGGCATCATCTGGTGTACCACAGGGCTCCCATTGTGGTCCTATTTTATTTTTACTTTTCATAAATGATATCGGATTAAATCTACGATGTAGTAATTTTCTCTTATACGCCGATGATTTAAAATTATATACCAGTATTAAAACGATGGATGATCATTTGGCACTTCAAGAGGACTTGAATAATGTTGCATCATGGTGTCAAGAAAATGACCTGGAACTGAATTTGGATAAGTGTTCATACATTTCGTTCAGCAGAGGAGCTACTCGCGACTTTACTTATAAGATCAAAAATCACCTATTATTGCGTGCAGTAGAAGTAAAAGACTTGGGTGTGACATTCGACTCCAAGCTTAATTTTAACAAGCATATCTCTATTATATGCAATAAATTTTTGGCACTTTTAGGATTTATTAATAGATTCACGGATGATTTTAAGCCCGATACTATTAAGTCACTTTATCGAGCACTTGTTTTACCTCACCTCGAGTACGCTTCATCAGTATGGTCACCTTACACCAGAACATCAATTCACAAACTTGAGATGGTGCAAAGTAAATTTTTGAAACTATGTCATTCCGGCTGGGACATAGCGGCACTGATTTTAGTCATAGTGGAATGTTAAAAACACTAAATTTTAATTCATTGGCCGAGAGAAGATTATTTCTTGATATGTCGTTTTTGCACAAGCTAATTAATGGGTTAATTAAGTGTAGTAATTTGCTCAAAAAAATTACATTCCATATACCACGCGGTCCTCAGTCTAGATTTAAACCATTATTTCATTTGGCATTCCACCCGACTAAATATGGGATGTACAATCCCATTAGTCGTCTAATGCGTTTTGCAAATGTAATTAATAAGGACCCTAATTTCGACTTATTTTCTTTATATTTTTCTATTTTTAAAAAACGTTTACGACATATGGTTTTATCCGATCTCATTGAGTTATTTTAACCTGATTTAAATTATTTTTTTATCTATTGTTTAATTGTATATAGTAGGATTTTATTTTAATGTTTTTATTGTTAATTTATTTTAATTTCTAGTATCTGATTTTATTTTATGTTTTGTTTGTCTTATTTATTTATTTTGTCGCGTTTGTAATTTACCCTTTTTAATGTAATTCCATCTGTGATATGTGCTTTTGCACACACCTATGCCCGTTTGCACCGCAGCTACTTAACCATTGATTAAAATTTAATCATTGGTTAACGAAAAATCGGTTTGCACCGCAACTTTGCCCCGGTTAAAGTCCCCCAAAAACGTCAAATATTTAACCAGTCGATTTTGGCCGGTTAACGTGCCAAATACGTAACGACTAACTTCAGGACGTTTATAATCGTGAAGTTATTTATGTAAATTTGTCAGACATATTTTATAACCTCTGCTAAGAATGGATTTGATAATTGACGAGATTGACGAAATTGATGACTTGGATGTTATTGATTTCATTAATTTCGGTTTACCTCATCAAATAAACGATAGGTTAAACTATTTTGATATATATTAATTGAAGGCGACATTGATTGGTAAGCTTTTAATATAAAAATAATGATAAACATTTATAAATGTTTCTTTTTAGCAATAATTGTGTTTCACCTATGAATCAGTTGCTGACATGTCTGCGGTATTATGCCACAGGTGGACATTTGCAAACTATAGCAGATAGTAGTGGAATGCATTTGTCTACAGTATCCAGAATTGTAGTACGTGTTATAAATGCAATTGCCCAACACCACCGAATGTTTATTAAGTTCCCAACTGTGGAAGCAACCCAAGAAGTTCAGCAAGAGTTTTTTTAAATCGCTGAATTTCCACGGGTTATAGGAGCTATAGATTGTACACATATTAAAATAAAGTCACCTGGTAAAGTCAATTTATTTTAAATTACTATGAACACCATACAAATCATCATTGAAATGTAAATTATTAAATATATTTGAGGTGACTTATTTAAAATATACAATTTATTACAAACATTACTTAATTTATTATAAATTGTGTTATCCTTATTGCATTAATATTAAATGTATTAATTTGAGATATGTTTTGTAGGAGGAGAAGATCCTGAAATTTTCCGCAACCGAAAATCGTATTTTTCAATAAACGTGCAAATCATTAGCAATGCGGATTTAAAAATAACAAATGTTGTTGCCAGGTGGCCAGGATCAGTTCATGACTGAACTATTTTTAATAATTCTAGAATAAATGCATAGGCCGAGCAGAGACGCTACCAAAACTGCACTCTTCTTGGTAAGATTAAGAACATTATTTAGTGTTCTCTCAATCATGTCAATTTTTTATATTAATTTAATACATTTCTCAGTTTTATAAAAGAAATTAATTTGAACTATAACATTAGTGACATTTTTATCTATGCACCATAGCAGTTAATGGGTTTTCTGTTGCATTTGTTGCAGTGTACTGTCTGATGTGTGTTTAAAGTAGACAACTCTTGGCCGCTATGAAATTCACTTATCAAATTCAATTTAACCAAATATTTTCTTCGATATCTTATTAATTTAAGATTTTTTTATTATAAACACTATTAAGAGTTGTTAACGACAATGCACACTTGCAATGTACCAAAAAAAATGCTGAAATTCCCAATAGAAAAACCATAAACAGGTAATAAAGTTTGTACCATGTAAATTTTACGGTGCATAGATAAAAAAAACGCAGGATATATGTAATGATGTATGTTACTTCATTACAGGTGACAGCGGCTACCCAAACAAGCCATATTTATGCACCCCATTGATAAATCCCATAACACAGGCGGAAATACGCTACAATGAATGTCACATCAAAACTAGAAATAGTATAGAGAGATGTTTTGGTGTGCTGAAAAGACGATTTCCTGGGTTGGCATATGTGTGTCGTTTAAAAGTATTGACAACACTAAAACTGATAATTGCAACTTTTTTTCAAAATATTGCTATAATGTACGACGAGGGTGTACCAGGATTACCTGATGACATAAATAGAGAGATACAATTATTAATTATCAATGGAAATATTGATGCCAATGATGTCCGGAGACAGTTAATAAATAATTATTTTAACAATTTATAGTTTAATAAAATTTATTAAAATGGAGTAATTGTAATTTTTTAATTTGTATGTCCAAATTTAAACACTTTCCGCATTTCGCTTTCCTTTGATATACCAAAGCACTCTGAAACTTGTCACGCGTGTAAGGAATAAGAAATATAGGTTAAGTATATAAACGCGCCACTGTCAATTGTACGGCATAAAAATACCAAAAATAAAAATTAAAACCCTATAAAAACGTGTGCTCTCTATGTTATTACTCTGTGATCGGTGGTTACTTAATCAGCCGACGGTGCAAACAAAATATTCTGGTTAAAGTTAATAGCGATTAGTTAATCGAAAAATTTAACCAGACCTGGTGCAAGTGGCCACTAGTCTGTAATACCTGTGATAAAACGCATTTTATTCATTTTATTTATATTATTTATTTACTTAGAGAGAATAACATCTTTATTCAGACAACTATATATACAATTAAAAACATTGACAAATGGAATATAATGGTTAGTCTGTCCGTTTGGGCTATCGACCATCGGTCTTTCTGCCCTGTCTTGACTCTAGGTTATGTTTAAAAAATAAATATCTTTGCTAGCTAGCTTAACCGTCTGGATGATTCGAACTAATGAATTGATGTAGCGTGATTGATGGGTGTTTATGTTTAGGGGGGATATTGGGGTTTCGAGGGGTACAGAATTTATTGAGGAGGGTTATTATTTACTTATTTTAGCTATTTTATCTATATTATTTTATTTATTTATTTGATTAATTTTACTTTTTTAACCGTGTCATTTTATTTGTTTATCTATTTTATTACTTTTATATATGTTATTTATTATATTTTATTTTGTATATTTTAGTTAATATATTTACGTTAAGAGTAACATTGAGAAACATTGAATTATGATTTTTATTGAATCATTGGGGTTGGATAATGTAATTTAATTTAAAAACCACTTTTTGTATTACTTTATGTTTATTTTGTATTTTAAATGTACGCAGTATTGTTTTTTGTAAAGGAGATTCCGTATAATAAATTGTTATTATTATTATTATTATATTTTTTAGGTTTCGCAGGAAGAATATGTTTTTTGCAAGCGAGCTTGCAAGGTGATCTCCATGTGTTTTCCAAGATAATGTAGAATCTATATAGAGACCAAGGAAACGATGAATTACGGACTGGTGGCCCTTTTTTAAGCTAAACACAATATTTTTTGTTTTATTGTCGTTGAGAATTAATTTATTTTGGGTAACCCATGTTTTAACGGCATCTAGTAACAATTCGCCTATAATGCCTGCATCTTCATCTTTCCCAACCTCATCAATAATAGTACAATCGTCAGCAAATAGAATAGTGTTTGTTATATTGGCTTGATTAGGCAAGTTATTGCTGAAAATTAGGAATAAAACGGGTCCTAAATTTGATCCCTGAGGAGTTACAAATCTTATTTTTTCAGTATTTGAGAGCATATTATTATAAAACACAGACTGATACCGATTGTTAAGGTAAGATTTTATGAACAAGATACTGTATTCTGAAAAATTGTAGGATTTTAATTTTCGTGTAAGCAAATCGTGCGAGACGCAATCAAAAGCCTTACTCAAATCAATGAATGATACAACTCAAACATGTTTTCTTTCAAAAGTGTTCATTATCAATTCATCATGGGAGAAATTGTGGCATCCGATGCTGTGATTCCAGTTCTGAAACCAAATTGTCTTTCATTAAAACGTTTATTGGTTTCAAAATAATCTAATATTTGATCTTTCATAATTTTTTCGATTATTTTAGATATTATTGGCAAAATGGAGATTGGCCTGTAGTTGTTTATTTCATCCTCGTTGCCCCTTTAAATTTAGGAAGAATCTTTGCAAATTTAAGAATATCCGGAAAAACTCCATTTACTATTGATTCAATAATAATTAATTTTGTAAATGGTGCAGTAATTTGATTTATGATATACTTTAAATGTGGCAAAGATAAACCATATATATCATCACATTTGCCATTTTTTATGCGGTTGATTGCATCTCGCACACGTATTGAAGTAGTCTCTGTAAAATTAAAGTTTATAGATTGATTTATTCTTATATTCTGACTGAAGGGCAAGTCTTGTAATCTATTAATTAATGTCTCTGCTATGTTACTAAAAAAATATTGAAATCATTACTCGTAAATTTACAGTCAATATTACGTGAGTTTTCTCTAGCAAAGTCTATTAATTTCCACATAGCTTTTGATTTGTTTGAAGCTCTCTGTAGGTATTTTCCTGCTTCAAATTTACGAGTATTTTTAATAGATTTACGATATTTCAAGCGAAAATTATTTTTTCTTACTTTTAACTCATCTGATGCCTACTTTTTAAATAGATCACTTAACATATGCAGTGATTCACGCATAGTTTTAAGTTCCTCATTAAACCATTTAATTTTATTATTTATTTATTTATTTATTTATTTATTTATTTATTTATTTATTTATTTCCCAACGGAATACATCCAATTACAGGGAAACATAAAAATATTTAATTACACAATATAATGAAATAAACCTATTGTAAATAAATACATACATAGTAGTAAAATAATAATCATAATACATTAACAAAATTAATTTTAGCGTTACAAATATCAGCGGGACAATATATAAATATATGTATGGTACATATAATTGTATGAATAATGAACATAATTATATTTAAATATAAAACAAAATCGTATTTCAACAATATAAAATTATAGCGTTGTTTAAATCAGCAGAAAACCTAGACTTATTTGTACAAAATATATCAACAAAATATTGCAAACTGTGATAAATATTTAACATATGATATAATGGAGATTTAAGAAAATGTAATGTGTTAGGTCTATTGTAATAAAAAGTTAATGAGTGGCGTGTAAAAAATTTTGGAACATTAAAATGAAGAAGGTTAAGAAAAAATGGATTGTCAATATAATAATGAATATGTTTATATAATGTTAAAATTAATATATATCTATGTCGTTGCAACATCGAAGGCAATGAAAATTCATTGAGAAGCATGTGATAATTAATAGAGGATGGTGGATAAACCCCATACTTAAAATTATATAAATACCTAAGAAATTTTTTCTGAACTTTCTCCAAACTATTAATATGTACTGCATAGCTAGGACTCCAGATGGGCGCACAGTAATTAAGTCTACTTAGGATAAAGGAGTTAAACAGAGTCATAATAGTTTGAACATTCTTAAATTTTTTACAACTACGAACAATAAAACCCAACAATTTCAATGAAGACTGAACTGTATTGTTTAAATGTGGCACAAAAGTTAGTCGTTGATCGAAAATCACTCCCAGATCAGTTATTTCCTCTACTCTATTAATAATTATACCATTGATTGTGTAATCAAACATCACTGGATTTAACTTTCGATTAAAAGATAATATATTACATTTCTTAATATTGATCATAAGACCATGTTGTTGACACCATAAATGCAATCTGTCGATATTATTTTGTAGATGAATACAATCAGATATTGAATATACTGTTTTATAAAGTTTAATATCATCTGCATACATTAAGAACTCACAATCAAGAGTTTCTCTTACATTATTAATAAAAATAGTAAATAATAAAGGCCCAAGGTTGGACCCTTGGGGCACACCACTTGACGCAAGATACGGTGAAGATTGACAGCCATCAACTTCAACGGTTTGTTGTCGATTAAACAAATAAGACTTTATTACACTTATTATATTACCATTGATGTTACACTTATTTAAGTAATCTATGATAATATTATGAGGCATGCAATCAAATGCTTTCGATATGTCTGTGTAAATAACATCAATTTGATTTTGTTGATCTAATTCGGAAGCTATTTTATGTGTAATATTAATCAAATTGGTTGTAGTGCTCCTCTTTTTAATAAAACCATGCTGATTAGTACATATATCATGCGATACCTGACTATAAATTTCATCAGAGAGGATACTCTCAAACACTTTAGAAAAGTTACTAAGAAGTGAAATTGGTCTATAATTTAAGATATTACACTTATTTCCTGATTTAAAAACAGGTACAACGCGAACACTCTTCCAACAATTAGGAAATACGCCGGTTTTAAGAATAATATTAAAAATCCTCACCATCGGCGCACACAATACACTCGCACAATCTTTTACTAAAAATGCAGGAATTTGGTCCATACCCATTGTTAGTTTAGGCTTCATCCGCTTCATACTTTCCAGTACCAAGTCCTCGGAGATGTAGTAGTCACCCATATGTTCATATTCTTGAGATCCATTGTTGGAATTTTGTATATGTCCGTAATTGTTAGAAAATTCTTTCGCAAATGATGACACTATATCCTTCGTATTAGATAAAGTAATACCGTTGTATTCCATGACACCAGGGATTTTAGAACATTTTCTTTTTTTATTAATGAATGACCAAAAATGTGAAGGTTCACTGGAAATTTCACTCTCAGACTTTGTAATGAACATGGAGTATGCATTTCTAGACATAAGTTTAAACTGTTTTTGCAGTTCGGTTAATCGCAACTTATTGTAAATAGTGGGAAATTTTTTATATCGAGACCTTTGGCGTTGTTTCGCCTTTAAAAGCCTGATTAACTCGGCATTAAACCAAGGCGGATAATATTTTTTAGATGATTTATACTTAGGAACATTCTTTTCAATGACAGAATATAATAAATTATAAAAGTTATTGCAAATATCGTCTACTGAAGCGTTCGGTTTAAATACTGAGTTCCAATCTATACCACAAATTTCATTGTAGAGGGAGTTTAAATTGGCCTTCTTAAAATTATAGCGATGTCTGGTGTCACCTCTAAATCTAGAAATGGGTGCATTGTATTGGATACTTATATGTATATCCAGTGCAGGGTGGTGTAGATCTTCCGGCACTGCTACATCAGATGCATGTTCAACATTAGTAACAATAGATGGTGGTGTTAATACTAGATCTAGTAGTCTATCATTTTTGTTTAAAACTTGGTTACGTTGTAAGAGGCCAGTGTAACTAGTAAAATGATTTAATAGAAGAATCTTATTTGACAGTTCACCATTTGTAATAAATTTAACATATTCTGGCAGGTTGAAATCGCCGAAAATCAATAAGTTATCGGTACATAATTTGGTTTCAATAAATTCGAAAAACTCATTATATTCATCAATACTTATTGTAGGGGGAATATATGTACATAGAATATCTACATTTTTTCCACACAGTTTTAACCTAGCTGCAACACAGTCAATGCTAGATACAGTACAATCTAATTTAATTTCATTAAATATAATATTATTTCTGAGTGCGAGTAGTACACCACCGCCTTTTTTAATAGATCTATCGCATCTTACGATACTATAACAATCTGGAAATAATTCTGTATTCAAAAAACCCTCCTTCAACCAAGTTTCTGTGATAGCGACTAAATCATAATTACAACCTTCCATATATACATAAAAATCATGGGATTTACTGTTTAATCCACGGGTGTTTTGATAATAAATGTTAAGACATTTCGTTTGAGTTTCAGAAGTATTCAGTTGGGATGTTATTAGTTTTCCGAAGAAAAACTAGAGGATCTAACAATTTTTGGAATGCCATTGAAATATTTAATTTTTAAATTAGATTCACCTTTGGCCTGCCTAGATTTTAGTTCCAATATAATTGTATTTAAGTAATCTCGTTGCATTGGAGTGAGGTCAGATTTTGTCCTTAAAGTAGCATTTAATTTAGACTTGTTACGCAATATCATATGAGCTGTAGAATTACTATCAAAAATAACTTTTAGTGGACGAGGCTTATCATTGCGTTTTCCAAGACGGAAAATTTTCTTTATGGAAATATCCTTATTAATTTTATTTAGTTCGAATGAAATTCTGGCTAAATCATCATTATATTTTCCTTGGTTGTTTTCAGCATTCGACTCAACTAAATTATAGATAATTATATTGTTCTCCCTAGTTTTACGCTCAGCAAGTTCTTCTACGATTTTATGTGGTAGGTCACTGTATACATTTGAAATGTCCGAAGGGGAGCACTTTTCAATATTAGAAATTCTGGTTGTCAAATTACTAATTTCATCCCTTAGTTTAGTATTTTCGTCTTTAATAAGGGTCATTTCGGCAATTAGAGTTTTTAATTGAGAGTTGTCTGCATTTAATTTGTCGCATTTCGAAGTTAATATGTCGACTGATTTTTGTAAGTTTTGTATTATAACCGTAAGGTCAGAACGATTATTACATGTATGATTGGATAAACAAGAGGGATGGCAGAATTTGTTGCATTCGGAACAAGTGGTTTTATTAGCCACAACACCACCACAAGTTCCCGAACATAATAAATCTGCTCGAGTATTTTTTGATTTGTTATCAATTTTCTGCGACATTTATAACTTAAGGGTGAGGATAGTACAGGGATACACTTCACACCAGCGAGGCCCTTCGCGGTGGCTAACCAAAACAAATTATACTAGGCCGTGGATAGGAAAACACAAGAATACAAAGGATAAACAGAGAGTATCAAAAACCTGGAGCATATATATATAACTAAATATATGGTATGTATATATATATATATATGTATATATACACAACCACTACAAAACTGACTCAGTATAATTATAAATAAAAAATAAAAACAAAAAGCAACCGGTGAGCATCGAACTCAGACTGCCAGTTTACTATTCACTCGCGCTACCCACTGCCCTCGTGGCGGACGAATGTCGCTACAAGTGTCTACTCCAAGCAAGACATCCAATGATGAACACTGCACGGGAGGCTTGTTTACATTAGGAATGTCAGACAAATTGTGAGGTTAGACGTGGATTTAATTAACGTTTTTAAGAAATTTTTACCTCAAAAAGCACTATCCGCAGACACAACCAATATCAAGACACTACATCCAAAACTGGTAACATTTATAATGTAAAGTATTTCCAACGACGACAAAACAACTTATTATTTTACCACTCTAGCTAATAAACGTGATCACTCGATTATGATTTGATTTTAAAAACTTGGCAGGAAAACACATTTGTACATTACTTATTAATATGGTGTGTAGATGTTTCCATTTACTATTTAAACTTAATTATTTATCCGATATAAAATTCCAATCCTATTTATCTATTTCATTACAAAAATTAAATTTACCTACTTCTGTTATTGGTCGAACCATCACAGGTGTAAAACAGTTTTCGATGTTTATTATATTTAAACTCAGAGATATGGCGATATTGTCAGATGAATCCGTTTCTGTATTATAAACTTTTACTTGATCTGTGTCTATGTTGGTGAAAACATTATCTAAACAATTATCTTTCTAGTAGGAAAGTTTACTAATTTAAACAAACCAAAAGTTGCTAGTGTATCAACTAAGTACAATTCTTTGTATCGATTTCGGTTAAAAAGAATGTTGAAATCACCATCCAGTATGATATGGCTTTTATGTATATTTAAAATATTCAAATTAAGATCAAGCTAAGTAAAAGAGTGGAAAAATGGTAAAGAAAAATAAATATTTTTAAGGATTTCTTTTTTTTTTATTTATTACATTTATATTAATACTTTTTATATTTCATTTGTAGTGTTATATATTTTTTTGCAATGTGCGTCTAGTATCATTTTAGTTGATACTTATTGAGCTACCCTCTTGATGGAACCAGATATGTAATTTTGGCAAAGAAAAACACTTGTTATTTTCCATATAGTTTCCGGACACGTGTTTCGGTCAGAGCCGATCATTTTAATTAGGTTAAACTAATTATAATATTATATTAGTTTAACCTTTGAAAATGATCGGCTATGATCGAAATACGTGTCAGGAAACTGAAAATAAAAGTACCAATATGGAACAAAACAAGTGTTTTTCCTCGCCAAAATTTCATTATTATTTTATCGAAAATATATGTTTATAGGGGGTATGAATCTAACATGGAGATTCATAATAACTCCTGCGGCCGACGAAGTTATTATACAGATCCAAAGTAACCCACAAGATAATTTGGGCTTGCTACACGTACCGAAAATATAATTTTAACATTAGAAATAAAGCCTCTCTTAATTCTAAAAATATATTAACTAAAACGAATATTTTGCTGGTATATAACTAAATAATAAGGGTTTGTAAAAGTCTACTTAGAGTGTTTCTGCTTAGCTTTCTGAAAGTCCAAGCCCAATTTTTAAAGCATCAAATGCAATATATACAATATTATTCCTTATAATTAATTTCAATATTTTCATTTTTACTCTAATAAGAACTAAATAGTACAACGTTTAACATAATATAATATATGCTGTTATTATTATAAATATAGGTTTTAAATTTCTAAGGCTTACTATCTTATAAAAAACCAAACTGAATAATATTATATAAGATCTGGGCTTTAATTAAGATAATAATTACTGGGAAGTATAGTTATATGTTTTGGTTATACATTACAATTTGCTATCTGGAATCGGTTCTTATGAATAAGAATAATGGCTTAAATGTTTACCTTTTCTCATTGCAATCCCATATCCTTTCTCATCCAACAATCCACCAACTTGGGCTAGCGTGCAATGCCTCTCAACGATGTACTCAATTGTCGTTGACTCCATCAAGAAGGCATAGTTTTCCTTTTCCACCCTTCTCACGCCTTCATCATTATCACTGGTCATATCTTCCGGATGACGATACAAGTGCTTCCATATTTGTTTGTATGTAGGAATATCAGAATCCTATTATTAAAAAATAAACATATTATTTATTGCATTACACACATATATATATATATATATATATATATATATATATATATATATATATATATATATATATATATATATATATATACAAATAAATGCACAGGAATACAGTTAATAGAAATGATAAAGCAAATATAATTGTAGAATAAATTGTGTAATTTGGTATTAAAACAGTGAAGTAATTGCGGCATTAATATTATTATTATTATTATTATTGGTTTATTATGAATTGTCTTTGTATTCATTCAATTAATATTAGGTATATTTCATTAATACAGTTGGCAAATGTCAACTGTAATTTTCCCTGTCATGTCGTACGTAAAACTATATAGTTCTGGCATTAATAAAGATGATGATGATTATTATTATATTAAACCATTAGCAATAGTATTTATAATAAATAATAAAAGAATAATAATTAGATAAATAATATAACTTTATAAGCTATAATTTTTTCTTTAATAATAATTATTTTAAAATGAATATACAGAGTTTATTATGGAAATGATGCGCATAATTCTATTTTGGCGCGTCTATCTATCGCAGCGGGATAAAACGGTTCCGGAAATATGGTGAAGGGTCTGGCCTTCCAAGGAAGCCGGTCGTCAGTTTACTCTGAGCACTCTTGAGTGGAAAGACGTGCATCCTCGTAAATTGCGCTATCAAGTTTTGTTTGTGGCTTGAAAATAATGCAACCTAACATTCCAGGTGCTTTAAGAGGCCTTCAAGAATAATTGCATTTCAAGGTCACCCCGTTCTGGATGCCCAGCAACAACCATTACTGAAGAAAACATAAATTGTGTGCCCCAAGATTTGTGTTCCGGCCGTCGATTAAGCATCCAGCAAATCGCTTACACTATAAACATGACCGTGTACATGGGTTAGTGACCAAATACTGAAATACCTAAGGTGTGCGCAAGGCTTGCGCAAGAGGACCTTCGAATGTCGCGCTGTTAAGAATTGTTGGATTTGATTCAAAATAAGTCAAACCATCTTAACTCTGTCGTAACCGGAAACAAATTCTGAAAAGTCAGAGGAGCGAGTGGCACACAAAATCTTTCTCCCTTTCAAAAGAGCGCATATGAGTAAGTCTTGCATCAGAACGAAGCTCATTGACTTTTTTGATGTCCGATGAATTGTACATTTTACTTTACTTTTATAATAGATCCTGTATATTTATTTATGTACAAATAGCTTTAATACCGGAAGAAGAATTGCACAGGTTTTAATTTTAACTACAACGGATACACATTACGTATAAAAATAATTACAGATAAATAACCACTGCTGAATGTTATGTTTAAACTTCAAAATTTGTGTATAATGCATCAAACTTTGTTAAAAATAACTAATAACTTACCCTAAAGAAATTTGATGTAGCACCGTCGGCCTTGGCGCCGTATTTAATTTCTATCTGTTCTGATAATTCAGCAATGTTCTTAAAAGGCGTCACTAAAGTCTCCACTGTTAGAAATGCTGCCAAATTTGCTGTGTATGATGACACCATAATTAGGGAGAAAAACCACCATACACCGGCAACCATTCTAGTTGACATGCCTCTGGAAATAAATTACTTATCTTAAATCTTAGCTGAATAATTTTTGTAATCTTTTCTTGTAATAAATATTTTAGAATGTTTAATAACTTTTTTAAACACTTTAAACAAATCGATTATTTGACCTATTAAAATTATTAAACAAACCCGTTATTTATAGGATATCATTACAAAATCGGAATCTAATTATTCCAGAAACATCAAAACATTTACGCAACCACTCAATCGCACTTAATCCATTCATAAATATTTACATTGGTGCTATTTCGGTTCCTTGCTGCATCAAGCTGCCAATTGTGAACCACATCGAGTTCCTCAGCGAGAACTGATTGATTAAAAATTCTGGCTCTTCGATGCACCCATGAGGATTGTTCCATTCGGCAGGACACAATCTGCCTATTAAGAATAGGCTTAGGGAGACGAAGAAATATGCTACTCCTAACAGCATCCAGACATGAATGGAGAACGGGGATGCGAAGGTGAATAGAGATGGGGCGACAGGTTCGGGTTTCCTGTACAATATGCTGATGCCTAAATTCATGAAGGGCATGGTGAAGTCCACGGCGTTTTCACGTTCAGACGTGATTGTTAGATCTGTAATTGCTAAATCTGCCCTCTGAAAATTATACATTATACTTAATAGATTTTTATATTTCTGAAATTAAAATTGAACAAAATATGAAATAAAAGATTGTAAAGTACAATAAAATTGTTCCAAGCTTAAAAAAAAAAAATCATGTCTCTGGTTATTCTTGTAAGTAAAAAGTATTTAATAATATGCATGTTAATCGTTTAAGACAGAAAAAACTCTTTATACACGACTTAAGCATTATTATAGAACTAAAATTTTAGCATGATTCATGTTTTAGATTGAAAAAGGTATATTATTTTTTGGCAGCGATAAAATATCATTTGGTTTAATCAAAACTAACTTCATTTATATAAGAAAAGTTAAAAGTTTAACAAATTTTAAATAAATAAGGTGAAATATAAATAAACAAGATTTTAGTCATTAAGTAAATAAATATTAGAGAAGAATATGTATAATAGGTCACTTTATTACCCCATCTAATACTTCTCTAATCATTCCATTCCACTGCTTCGTTTTCCTATTGTAATTCCCGTTTGCTCCATCCTCTTGAAGGATAAAGGTATAGTTAAATCCTAACATTAGAGATAATTCGTGTATGAGATCAATTCCGAAACCTTCGAACCTATCGTTTCCCGACAGTTTAGTGGTTGTCTCTTTAAGAAGTCCGTACGGAGGTGTCTAAAAATTTAAACCTAATTTCAATTACTTTGCGTGTTCATGTAACAAAAAAATAATGTTTTAATTTAATGGTAAGTTAATAAAATCAAAATAGTAATCATAAAATAGTTTTTATTTGAAGCATAAGTTGAGGCGAAGGAAATTTGACTATACATTTGACTATAGGTCCAATATAATTGGGGTTAAATGAAAGAAATTGACCAGAAAGTTAATGAAAATTAAACGCATCAAAGTTAACTCAAATCATTATTTAATAAAATACTAACACATGGTTTCAAAAATTTTTAAAACCATAAACTGTGTCAGTAGTTTCTTAAGTGATATGGAGTTTCAACATGTAACAGTCTCATCAATCCAGCAAATAATTAAATATCCAATGTTAAAATAGTTTATAACCAAGTATGTTTCCGAATTCTAAAAACTGTAAACGCAATTGGATATATTTTAGTCGTACCATCAAGAATTTTAGACAATTGGTGAGTTAGAAACAGCACATTTTAATGTATTAAACGCAGCGGTGATACTTAAAATAAGAAAGAAAGTGGCATGGACCATAAATAGCAGACTAACTAAAACTGAATTGATTTAAACATTGACTTATTAAAGCAAGAACCTGTAAATTTTGAACTTGTTTTTTTATATATTTATTTTCTTTATCCTTCTAGATTGGCATAATAAATTTATTTTTTTAGTCTTGTCTTTTTTCTTTGTCCAAAATTTAGTTTAGAAATTTTAATTTCTCTTTAAAATTAATAGATTTCCAGAAATTTACAGAAAATAGATATTTTGCTCTCTAAATGTAAAGATCTTCTGTTTTATAGTTGCCTCGCCCCAAAATTCTGATTGGTAACAGTTTCAATAGCAAAGGATACAATAATCAGCTAATCTCACTGATTGAGGCGCAGAACAAGAAGTACACAAACTGAAGGGTACTAATGAGAAATCCAAAGGAACCCAAGTTAGGAGCCATTCTGTCGGAGGATTCGAAGTCCGTTGACAGGAAGAAGCTGGAATATAAAATAAGCTATCCATTTGGTCATGTTGAGCTATGATCCAAGCGTAGGAGGAAGCAAGGCTACAAAAAAGCCCCATCCATGTCTAGCTTTCCCAGAAAAAGCGAGTATCCTCCGCTATCAACCACGACATGGCCCACTAAAACCTTACTCGATCGATAGGGACGGATAGAGATACAAGGAAAACCCTAAAGATAAAAAACACCGGGTTTAAGGGATCAGTGGTGTATAGATCACATTAATGGCAGATATACGAAACATTAAATTAAATCTACATCACTTTAAAGCAGCATCAAAATCCCTTTATTGCAAATTCAAAAAGCCAAATTTGACACAGGAATCCTGCATGAGCCTTGGATCTATAAGGAACAGATAAGGGACCTACCCCAAGACAATTGTATATTAGTCTGGTGTAAAAAACAAACTGCATTACTCCAAGAGCACTTCAAATGCTCAGGAAAGATATGTAAAATACAAATGATTATATTGTACAAACATTTTATTACGCCAACTTCTACTCTCATATCAAATATGGAATCATATTTTTTGGTAGTAGTGTGCATAGCAATGTAATTTTAATGGCTTAAAAGCGTGCGATTGTAATAATTTGCAAAATGAAGCAAAGGGACAGCTGCAGAGGAGCATTTAAACTAAAGATTCTGACGGCCACCGCTGTCTACATTTATGTATGTATTAAATTTCTGTACAGGCATGGCCATCTATTTTCCCAGGACATTTTGAACAGTAGTCACAACACTAGGCATGGTATTATCCACAGGTATCCTTCACATAGACTAGCTATACTTGAACGAGGTCCAGAGTACGCGTGTATTAAAATTTTTTAACCACCCCCACGGTTAATTTAAAATGAAAAATCTGATACGCAAATGAGGCGTATGTTGTTTGATTTATTATGCACATTGAAACCATACAGTACTGATGTTTCTACACTCGAATATTTAATATAGAGGATCGCTGATATGTATGGAAACGGTCAAATATCTCCTAAAGTAAGAGAGCTAGCAAAAAATGTTAAGATACAAAAGTTTTAGGATTTTTTAAAAACTACCAGAATAAAAATAAATTAAGTATACAGGATCAGTTTAAAAGTCAGGACGAAACAAACTTGCTTTTTCTTTAATGGAACACCCCGTATATTTTTCCATATTTCAATTCATCTCCAAATTCTAAACAAAATTGGTATAGCACATCATAAAGCTAAACTCGACTGTTTTAGAGATATCGAACTTTGAAAATCGTATACGTTTTACTTAATCATATAATTTCCGCGCGAAAAGTATCCAATCAGAAGTAGTTTTATGTGTGATGACGCAGCGTTGTCATGGAGATGGAAATCTCCATGACAACGCTGCGTCATACTTACCTTTGACAGGTAACTTGATGGCTAACTATTTTTGTAGAATTTATAAAAAACGTGATTTTCAAAGTTCGATATCTCTAAAACGGTCAAGTTTAGCCTTATGATGTGCCATTCCAATTTTGTGTAGAATTTCGAGATGAATTGAAATCTGGAACAATATACGGGGTGTTCCATTAAAGAAAAGGCAAGTTTGTTTCGTCCTGACTTTTTAACTGATCCTGTATATTTAATTTATCTTTATTCTGATAGTTTTTTAAAAACCCTAAAACTTTTGTATCTTAACATTTTTCGCTAGCTCTTTTACTTTAGGAAATATTCGATTGTTTCCATACATATCAGCGACCCTGTATATGTTAGAATAAAAAAAAATATTTTGGCATGTTTTCATATTTATGTTGTATTCTATGTATATTTACTTACACCGAAAATTAATTAGATTAATATCATTATTATTATTATTATTATTAATTATACATGTACTCTATAATTCACCACAAAGTATCTAGCAGCAGAACTGAAAGAAGTTTCCACGAAGAAAGACCATTGGCAGGTTGTCATGGCCTCTTCTTACTTCTTGGACTCGTGGATTGGTGCAAAAATAGCAATATACACTTCCTGAGTTTTGATGTCAGCGCTTAAAACCTGATTGGGGTAGCATGGATACAAATAATAAATATATTGACTTCTTGAATTTAATATCTTATATTATTAATAGAAATAGCAGGCCTATAGCAAATAAAATTCAAAATTAGCATGTTTTCGAAAAACCCTTTTTGTCAGACCATCAACAGATTGAGTTCGACATAGAGGCCACAAAGAAAGATGCAATGGAGTGCAGCAATCCGAAAAACACAGACCAGTGCCGCTATATAGAATGCGGGAAAGGTGTGGGAATCGACGATCTCTACCTCAACATCCAGAGAAGGAGATCTTCTTCCAGAGACGTGCCCTATTAGGCACTGTCGGAATATTGAGACACTCCAAATAAAAGACATAGAGGACATTCTATAAGGGAGTTAATGATACTAACCCAGCAGCCAGACTCCGCAAAGTTCTGTTCAAAAAAACATCTGATGGGACCTATGTAGACGGGCTCAAAAGAAGACTCAGTGTGTTGTTAAGGACGCACTTACCAGGGTCAAAATCTGTAAACTTCCAAGAAATTACTGCACAATCTACAGAAGGAAGCATATTCCTACCTTCTATAGAAAGCAAAATCAAGGCCGGTAAACTCAATTTGAAAGAAAAATATTGAATGGATAATTAATAGTTTTAATCAGCATGCCCAGATGGCATTTTCTTGAGCTGCTGCAGCAGGGGCCAGACCTCTACCTGTTTACAAGGCTTTATTTACGCTAGGCTATATTACAATGAAATTAATGAAAAGGGACTATGACAATATTTATCCCCAAAGCGGGCCGAAAACCACGCGTTTAGACCAAATCCTACCTTCTAATTAGCCTTACCTCATTTTTCCTCAAAGTCATGGAAAAATTACTATCAACCTGACAAATTTAATTTCGCTGCGCTTTATAGCCTTCACAACATGCTTAGAAGCTACAACAACAAAAGAAGGATTATATTAGGTATTTTCGTGAATATTGAAGGTGCGTATGACAACACAACCTTCAAATCTTTGGAAAACGGGGACATCAAGTTGTCTATCAACATACAATGAGCTGTAAGTTCACCGCAGCAATTGGAAACGAATAAGAAAAGGTAAACACAGCAAAAGGGTGCCCTCAAAGCGGGGTTATATGACTCCTGCTATGATGTATCGTGGTGAATGACCTTTTGACGACCTTGGCTGACCTCGGTTATTTATTGTACGCCAGGTCATGCCGGCAAAATAGTAATTGTCATACGGGCTAAATATAACATCATATCGTCCCTAGTCCAAAACGCCCTTAATACTATTAAATGGTGTCTGTGGAAAGGCTTTAATGTAAATCATGACAAAACTGTTATACTTTAATTAATTGCAGGGAACTGAATGTCAGAGCTCCTAAATTATAAGGACAAGATATTGCACTGCCTGATCAGATGAAATATCTAAGTTTAATACTGGACAGGAAACTTAATTAAAATGCGCACCTAGAGAAAACAATCTACAACGGCACTATGGATATGCTGCAGGGTCTGTGGCAGGTAATGGAATCTAAAGCCCAATATAATATATTAGGTATACATTGTGGTAATAAGACCCATTATTACATATAGCTCACAAGTACTGTGAATGGCCTGTCTTATATCACGTGGGTCATGCATACCACCCTCTTTGTAGCAATGAAAGCTCTGGTAGGCCTGTACGAACAAATCAGAAGTACCATAAGACTGTACAGGCATAGTACAGTATATAGACTTGAGCACTCAAAAATTTTGAACCAGAATTAACCAGATTTCCTACAAATACCGTCAGATGTTAAGCCGACCAAATTTGATTTCGTATTGAGCTTTGAAGTGATTATTGACAGTCGCTAAGACAGACTGAATCTAATAAAAAAAAAACTAAAATATACCTCTGTATTCTGGTATACAGATGTATTACCCATGGCTCAGATATAGGCACATACTGGCCTAAATACAGGGAATCAGTTCCTCTCGGACAACGTATTTCAGTCTCACAGGTTGAAACAATAGCCTTAAAAATGTGCTTAAAATAACAAAAAATGCTAAAAACATACATATGTCTAATTTCACACAGGCTGGCTGCCCATAATAAACTCAAAGCGTACAGCTTTTATTTCAAAACTACTTAGAACTGTAAACAAACTCTGAACCAATTGACTAAAGTTTCACTTTAATGTAGAAACCAGGCCACATATGGTACACTTGCATGGCAACACATATGCCGAGGCACTTGCCAAGAAATAAGCTATCGTGATCGGACAAGAGCCTATATGTGGGCGTAGGCCAAGAGTGGAAAAATATGTGCAAAACAGGGCCCTGGATAGATACACCACTTCAAGCTCAACTCAACACTCAAAATAATTTTCTTCATTTGTCAGTAGTTATCCACTCAAACAGGAATCTAGTGCAATGCTTAGACAATACACCTTTATGGTAATAATCAAAGTTACCTGCATAATATAATACCCTTGGAATATAAATGAAACGATTAAATGATATATTGATGAAAGATGTGAAGTAACTATAAAAAACTAAAGATAATTCGGTAATTGAATTTTAAAAGTGAAGCTAAAGGAGCGAGCTTTGCATAAAAGCGACAAATAAAGTGTAACAGTGACTTCAAGAGAAGGACGAAACATAGTTTTAGGTCATGTTAATTCTTTAGTAGCTTTTCATATATCTCGAAGAAGAAAAAATCAATCAAAATCTGAACAAGTTTATGAATTCTAATGGAAAAAATTATGGAAAATTATAAAAATATTAAAAATTAAGGAAGAAACTAGAGAAAGTCCTAGAAATGTTGAATAAAAGATTTTGGAAAATTATGAACCTTGAAGAAATATTTAAGCAATTTTGAAGAGGGACTACTAAAAATTCTAGGAGTCTAAGAAGAACATATCTGAAAACCTCGAAAATTCCGAAATAATGCACAATATTTAACCTTTAGGAAAAATCTGGTTACATAAAACAGAGAATTGCTGAAAAAAGAGATGCAACAAATGTTTCGCAGAATATATTCCAAAGTGAAATGAACTACGAGTACTTAGTAAAACAGATGGTATTGAAATAAGGTCAAACACACCATGTGTAGAGCTCAAAAATTGATGCAACAATAAATTTGATGAAGTTATACTCCAACAAGTCCTAATTTAAATAAGGAAACCGTTAAAAAATATGCTGTGCAGATGTTTTTAAATAGAATTGAATATAAAAAAAAAACACATGAGTCGTTGATACTTGCTCGACCAACTAAATAAATAAATGGACTACTACCTCTCCGGACACGGGTATTTTATGGAGTACTTGTGCCGGATAGTGAAGTCAGAGGTAGAGGGGTACCTAGTCCGAGGGACACAGCTTGCCACACCCTGCTCGTGTCCCCCAAGTGGCAGGAAGAGAAGCGTCTCATGTGACCGGAAGGGCGGACGAGGTCAGAGATATCAAGATTTGCGGTACTGGGCGGCGGTGACAACATTCTCAAGGAGCGTCCTCTCGCGCAAAGAGATGTCGTTGCAAGAAGTGGAAGAGGACGACGGGGCAAATGGTCGTGAGTGAGTGAGCAGGAAGAAGATGAGAAGAAGAAAAAAAACAGGGGGCTACGGCGAAGTATTGTAGCAGTTCCGCCGGAGTTCCCTGAAGGGTCAAGAATTCCTCTGGCAGCCGTTGTAACATTTGAGCCCTCCCGCACGAGAATGTGAAGGGTAAAGGGACCACGCCTCATAAGCGTAGGTTGTGCGCCCTAAAGTGGGATAAATTCAGTTAAAATAAATAAATAAATAAATTTTAAATTTAAATCTACAAAAGCTACAGATGAAAATACGAAAACTAAAGACTAAAAACTTATAGCAGTATTTTTTAGCTTATAGGAACACAAAGAGCTAGAAAATGTACAAACATATTCAATGTCCATACAATAAAATAACACTGCAAAATAGCGTCCACTGATACTAAGTTTCAATGGATATAAGACTCGATATGGTGTAACTTAAGAAGAAGCTACAGCTGTTCCAACAACCTTCTAATTATTATCTTTCATATTGAGTAGGCAATTTTATAGATTGAATCTATATCAATACGATATTTTCAGAGGATTTAGAATAATTTTTGTTATAAATTGTAATGCTCAAATTATCTGGGTAAAATTATTCTCGGAAAATTCTGGAATCTGATAAAGTTATTGCTTGTTGCGCTACATTCTTCATAGAAACAGATATTAATATTAGGAGAAGAGGTGAGTTTTGCTCCATAATGTTTTTATTTACAATTTCCTGACACGTGTTTCTGTTTTAACTTTGAAAATTGTCTGCGAAACCCGAGACACGTGTCAGGCAACTGAAAATAAATACATTATGGAACAAAACATGTGCTACTCTTCACCTAATATTTTGGAATCTGGATAGAAAAGTTTTGAAAATTTTAGACAAAAGGTAATTAAGTTCAGACATTTCTAAATATTTCAAACAAAGGGAAAATAGTTTCCAGAACAGAAAATTATGAGAAAGTGAAATAATTTGAATAAAAACTTAAGGTGAATTTATTACAACAACACAATAAATGGTTGAAAATATTATACAAATAGAGAAATTGAAGAAACGTGCTAATATATACAACAAAATAATGTAAAATGTATTTTAAACTGAAACAATTTTTTTAAATTCTAACATTCCTGAAAAACAATATTAATGCATTTCATCCAGCACAAATGTATTAGTAAAATATTGTCAACTCATATACATAATTGTACACAAGAATTTTATCGATTCATATAATTTTATAATAAAATGTTTAACTTACCAATGCCGTAATAACAATAAATGACTTATTTTGTAGGGATCCTTCGTCGTCTCCAAATCGTGACTCATCAGGAATATGAATTCTAGTTATGTTAATACCCTCTGTCGAATTCCAGGTACCAACTTTTGTAAGACCACCCGGTCTAAGTTCAACTATGTCTAAACTAAATTCAGTGCGAAAACCATGGTGATCAAATTTAACTAAACCTGTCAAACCTTGCATTGTTTTCTAAAAGAAATAAAATCTTTTGCAAATGTATTCACTATTATTAATAACTATAATTTAAAAAATAAGGAACTCTTCTTAAATTTTTAGTGTAGATATGGTAGAAAATTTCAGTTTAAAACTTTAATTAAGTCAGTGAACCTATTAAAAAATTAATTAATTGAGTTTGCTCATATATTAGATTTAGTAATAAGTACTAATATTAATATTCTTCATGCCTTCACTATAATATAATAATATAAGCTATTATTAATAAAAAAATGTGGGAAATATCTATAATATTAACATAGTAATATTTTTAAAAGGCAAATGCCTTACAGATAAATAAAATGTAATTCTTACTGTTTTTAAGAAATTTATAATACTGTTTCCATGTTCCCAGCTTTTAGTTTCATTACACAGTATACTTTTAGAGTCGAAACTTTTCGTCGCTTTCATCTCCTTCAGAGTATCATAAAATATCATCACGGCATCAATTAAAAGGGCGGTTTTAACATTAATACTCCAAGCTGCCACGTGTCCATAATTTGACCTTTGCCCACGCCTCTCCTTCATATTTTCAATACTTTCCGCAATATCTATAGTGTTAATATGTTCAGGATCGACCAATCCTACCTAGAAAAATTCTATTAATTGATGTAACTTCATAATAACAATTGTCACAAAATTTTAACTTAAATTAGAATCGAACATTTTATTATATGTATAAGTGTTTACCCCTGTAATATTACATCCTCCATATTGAAAAGGCGATAAATTAATCGTATGCATATCAAGGTTAGTTATCAAGAAATTATACTTTTCAGTAATGATCCCAATTTGTTGAGCCTGCTGCAAAATTTCTTCCAATACTTTAATACTGCAATCGATCACGAAATGCGTCTCACCGGAATTTTTCACCAAATTCAACAACGTCCTATAACTTAAAGAAGAGTCCATTTCCAATTGCCTAATGGTAATAACAAATCCATCATTCGCGTAACGCAACAGTTCATTAATTTTCGGAAGACTATCATCGTCGTGGTAGAGTATAGTAAAATGCTTCCAACCCCACTTCTTGACGATATCAACGTAGACCAGTGCTAGTGTAGCAGAATGCGGATAGATATTGACCAAACTTCTCTGTTGATGGGTATCCCAGTGTGTTTCGATGTGAGGGATTTCTTTGTTGTCGCATAGCGATTGTACGTATGTTGAGGTTATTGGTGATGTTGGTCCGAAAATGCCGACCACGCCTTCTTGTAGAAGTGCACAAGCAGCTTTTGCTACTGCTAGGGTGTTATTTGCCGGGATGAATTTTGTTATTGGGACTATTCGTAGTGGTGTGTTTAAATTGTACGTATTAGTGATGCTAGATGCATAGTGAAATGCAAGTTCTTCGTTCGATTCGTTGAAATCAAAAATTCCTCCTGTAACAAAAATACTTAAATGATGACAAAAGAGTTCAATATAGTGAGAATAAAAAAAGTAAACATATTGAAGTTAATTTAAATGTGTTTAAAAATGATGTATTTGCATAATAAATTTTATTATTTAATATTTAAATGAAGAAAAAAATATTAAAATATAAAACGAGGTAATAAAACGATAACATTATTTGAATTAAATAAGGATACTAGGTATATTAATAAACGTTGAGATGAAAAAAAAAAACAGAAATTGATAATAAGGAGGACTTAATGGATATATAAAATTGATATACAGAAAGGGATTGGACACTGACTAATTACATAGTCATGAAATGCGATTAATTAATTTTTATAATAAACACACATAAAAAAACACACTGCTTCTTTTCTCCGTCCTCGCCTCGGGATTGGTAGGTGTGATCTCCATCTCGGGCTATCGGTATTGAGAGCTTGCTTGGGGATTTTTTTTTAAATATTGTTGTAGTTGTGCCTATGTCATTCTATCATTGAAAAGTAAATGTTTTATTTTCAATTTAAATGGTATGTATTTTAAATGTTTAATTTTATTCGGTAAATTGTTGTATATTCTTATGGTTTCTGTTGTTAGTGCCTGATTGTACTTTGCTGTCGTTGATGTTTCTGGTCTGAATTGTGATTTTCGTAAGTTTTGTAATTATGTATTTCCCTGTTTAGCGTTAAAGTTGTATTTGTTTTTACTAGATTGTTTTTGATTTTATACAATGTAAGTATATTATTCATTGTAAACATCTTATTTATATTTAGTTGTTGTAGTTCTTGGTAGATACTGTAGGTAGGAGTTCTTCTGTCCAACGAGTAGAGATATAAAGAAAAATTTGAGTGATAAAGAGTTAGAGGATTCCATAATGCGATGCGGAAAAGAATACAAGAAATATGAAATATATGGAAAATGTATATTCGGTTCGATAAAAAATATCGACATGCAAAAAGCGAAGTGATGAACTAATTAGCAAATGCGTGACTACAGCTACAATTGGGTATATTTGTATATGTGAATGAAAATAGATATATGCTATGGAACAAACGAGAGAAGAATTAAAAACATGTAGAAATTAAGCAAACATTTGTAATGAAGATAGAAATAAACGAAGATGAGTTTAAAAGGGTAAATGAAAATAATGTTTACGTTTAAGTATCAAAGAGAAGCTGAATTAAAAGAATAACCAAAAAATAAAGAAGAGACAGTAGACTTTCGTATGGAATAAGAGACGGAATTTGAAGGTCATTGATTACAGATTTTATGAAGAACGGAAAAGGCTTTTGGTAAAGTAAAACAAGACCAAGCAGCAGGCATGAACAGACTAAATATAGAAATGTAAAGGAAGGTGTGGAAGGAAAGAAAAAGAGGAAAAGATTTATGGATTTGCTAAATCGAAAGTGAAGAGGGTAAACTATTATACCAACATCTTAGAGAATGGAGGGAGGTAATATGCTCGATACAAAAAGGAAGTGACTATTCTGATGTACAAAGCAATAACTGTAGTTGTGTGTCGAGTGCTATGACCAAAGTGAAGACCCGGCTAAGAATAGTGTTTTGTTAACAGAAAGATAAGCGGGTTCTAGAAGAGGAAGACGGACTAGAGATCAAATCCTTACCTGGCAAGAATAATAAGAGGGGAAATGTGTGTAGGCAGTGTTATTAGACTCAAAGCAACATAACATATATAGTTCCTAGGGAGAGTTTACTAAAAAGACTTGGGAGGAAATAAATGAGTTGTAAAATGGTAGTGTTATTACAAAAGTAGAAATGAATGTAAAAGGTAAATATAGAACATGGATGGTATGAGACAGATGTATCCTTTGGGTTCTTTGCTATTGAATTTATATTAATAATATTAATTAGAAAAAGTACTTAGTGAAGGACAAGCAGTTGGGGTAGTGATCATAGAGAGCAAAGTATTTGTGATGACAATATGTTTCTGAGTCAGGTTTTAAATGTATGGGCTAGGTGAATATTTTTAGTTTCCTATTGTTTATATATATATTGAGTTAGCGATCGAACGAATCATTTAATGAATCCCTTAGCAGCAAATAATCTAAATGATAATTCATTAAAGAAGTGAAGTTATAACCGTATTAATTTTGGCATATGCAGATGATATACAAATTCATGATAATAGATGACTATGTGTAAACCTAAGACAGATTAAGTGGATAAGTTTAAGGAATAAAGATAGTGAGAGTAAAGAATTAGAATGGATTGATGACTGAAAGGCAAGGAGTGTTGTGAGAGTGAAGTGGAGAATAAAAGGATTGATTAAGCACTTAATTATGTTTCACTATTTTTAATGGAGAAAATGGTTGGTGAACAACAATTTTCGAGTGATATTTGAATTACGGGATGTATGTGTGAAGTCGATTTTAATGTATCAGTAGAACTATAGCGAAGAATAGTCTATCAATACATAGAGAAAAGGAGCAGCTGTGGATACATAATCTTTCAGAAAACAGAATAAATCTACAGTGTTACGTAATGCAAAAAATATAAGTTGTGTTGATAAAAGAAGAAGAAACTATTAAAAGAGGAAAAGACTCTAAGTGAAGAATACATCAAAAGAGAATGTATGAAAAAGCAGGTTTATTGGAGAACAAAATCCAATTTGTAATATTTTAAAATATAAGTAGAGTTAATACTGTTAACTCTGGAGGCTGCTACTTCATTATCATTATCGAAGATGGCGACGAGTAAAGAGGTTCAATCGAGTGCTCCTATTAAAAAGTGCCGTAAATGCAACAATATACCGGTTACCGGTTAAGTGCATAAATTGTGGCGGTGTGATAAATCCAGGGAACTATTATTCAACCATCACGAAAATTGACGACGACCATATAATCTGTTATGATGATAAAAGTGATAAAAGTAAGGTTAACATTAGTGGTGAACGTGAAGAACATAACTCATCATATATAAGTGGATCGACAATTATCGATAATACAGACAAACTAGAAATAATTTATTTGGAACGTATTATCGCTGAGAGGAACAATCACATAGCATTATTAACAAATGATAACGAATTTCTGAAAAAACAAATAGCAGTTTTAAACGATATCCTAATTCGACAACCAAATTCGCACCAGCCTCTAAATGTGCCATCTACTATAGACAATCTAAATAATTATGAAAAGTATAGCTCCATCTGTACGTCCGAAACATATTTGAAGCCACCGCATCATGAATGGATCAACAAAAACACACAAACTGATAAACATGAAAAAGATTTAACAAAGAAACCCGTTCGGAGTTTTGACGTTAAAAATAATGTAAATAAACACAGGAACAAACCAATTAATCATGAGCTGATTTCTGAACAGAAAATAATCAAAATAATACACCGGAAAAAAAACGGATGGTGCAATAGTGAAGGATACACCCCATAAACAAAAGAAACAAAGTAAACGAGGATCGAATAATATTATAGGAAATAATACAAATTCAGTAGAAAGTAATCTAAAAACAGTACCAAGAAAAATATCATACTTCATTTCGAGGATGGACCCAGAAACTAAACAAGAGGATATCATTAATTATTTCAAGAAAAGTTATAATGAAGTGACGTGTAAATCTGTGAAATCAAAAAACTTGAAATATACGCTTCATTTAAAGTTACTTTTGACCATTATAGAGCGAAAGAATTATCTGATTCATCTAATTGGTCCATGGGAGCATATGTGTCTAAGTTTTTTTATCGACGTCACAACAATGCAATAGAAAAGTAACAAATTTTAATTTTACACTATTTCACCAAAATGTACAGTGTTTAAGTAACAAAATAAATATAATTGAACTTTTAATAATCATCATAACTCTACAATTTTATGTTTTACTGAACATTGGCTTTGTAATATAAAATCACAGTCGACGCATATCAATAACTATCAACCGGTAAGTATATATTATCGTAATCAGCATGGCAATTATGTAGATGATTTTTTTATTCAATTAAACAATATATTATTATTAGCTTTTACTCAGTTTAAGATACTGTGTGGTGATATAAATATAAATGCTTTGAAAATTTCTCTTAAAACCCGCATTCTGAATGATATTTTTGAATCATTTGAAATGGTTTCTTTAGTAAGGGGTAAAACTAGAGTAGTTAATGATACAAATCAAAGCCAAGTAGATTATGTTGCATCCAACGCTCCCAACAATATTACGCGTGAGAACTTTGAAACAGGAATATCCGATCACTATGGCCAACTTGTTACTTATCACACTAACAGTCCCACTAATAACCTAACCCTAACAGAATTATAGAATTTAAGCAACAGTCACATTTTCATAATATAATTGATAGAGGCAATGAAAATTTACAATTTGAATCATTTATGCATTCCTGAAAATTTGTTACAAAAAATGCATCTTCTAAAAATTCTTAACCGGTTACGTAAGCAAGTAACTAGCAATAATATTAACGAAAAATATAAAAGCCTAAAAAAAGAAATTAACATTGAAGTTATAGAAGAAAAGAAAAACCATTATAATTCTATTGTATCAAATTCTGAAAATAAAACTAAAGCATGTTGGAAATTGATTAATAAAATTCAAGGTAAAAAAAACTTCTACTAGTTATAAAATTAATCATAATAACGAAATTATTGATGACACCAAAAAATTTGCTGAAATATTAGGAAACTTCATTTCTAATGATATATTGAATAAAGTGAATGCACGTTTTGGTAATAATTTATTATACAATTGCACTACTTCATCAATGGAAAACAACAGTTTATTATTTGATCCTATAACGGAAACGGAAATGTTAAATGTAATATGTACTTTAAATTCCAAAAAAACTACTGGCCTAGATGGAATACCATCTCAACTGAGTTTCCTCAGTGCTTGACAATAGCTGCTATAGTACCCATACCTAAAAAGGAAAATTCCCATAACTTAGATGATTTTAGACCAATAGCAATGCTTCATTTTCCAAATTAATTGAAAAAAATGTAGGAATTAAAATATTCTCATTCTTGGCTAAATTTAATATTTTAGCAGTAAATCAGTATGGCTTTAGACCTGGATATTCCACCGAAACTAGTTTAATTAATTTTGCACAGCATATTAATAATTGTCTAGACAACGGTGAATATGTTGATCGGTTTATGTTGAATTTATTAAGGAAAAATTATTTGCAATGGGCATTCGTGGACCTTTAAATGATTGGTTAACTTCCTATCTTGAAGATAGAAACATTGTAGTAAAAATCAACCCCATTATATCGTCAGATTTTAAAATGAAAATGGGTACGCCACAGGGAAGTACTTTAGGCCCGTTATTGTTTTTGATGTATGTTAATGATTTACCATCTCATATAATTTATGGGAAAATATTTATATATGCAGATGATGTCTGTATAATAATACCAGACAAATTTAAAAAAAGAGTACATCAAAACATGTTATCGGCCATAAATGAATTTGAAAATTGGTGTGTACGCAATAGAATGATAATCTATCATTCTAAAAGTTTCCTAGTGGAGTTTAATAATAATGACTTTTCATAAAACTTGTTTATTATTAAAATTTTTGGGTACTTAATCAACAATCGTCTAAATTGATAATGTGCATAGCGTATGTAAGATGCTTAATAAAAGTTTCTATTTGATAAAATCGTTGAAAAATAACTTTTCATTAGAAGCATCAATGAGCGTTTACTATGCATCTGTGTATTTTTATATCTCATATAGTATTGTTCTGTGTGGTCAGTCTACTGAAATATTGCGTGTATTCATATTGCAGAAGAGAATATTACATCTCATATTTGATATTCGGTATAATGAATCCTGTCGAGAAATGTTTGTTAAACAAAATGTTTTAACTGTCACTTCAATATATTTAATCAAAATAATCTGTCACATTTTTAAAAATAAATCACAATTTATATTAAACAAACATACTCATAATCATAATACTAGAATTAAAGATGACTTTCACATAACAAAACACCATCATAGCTTTTTTAAAAAATCTCCAATATATGCTGGTTGCCGATTTTATAATATGCTACCACTAAGTTTAAAAATCTGTAAGATATTTGAGTAATTTAAAAAGAAATTAAAGATTATATTAATTAAGAGATGCTTTTATAACGTTCATGAATTTGAAGAGTGCGTGGACTGATAATTTTATACTTGAACACATTGTCCTTATTGCATTTATACTGTATATTTTTTTCACTCCAATTTTAGTTTAAGTTTGTTGACATTCTGCTTTACAGGAAATTATTATTCTTCTTTCTTTATTATGTACGTTACATGTTCAATCTATGTATAGTATAGCTAAATTAGCCAATAAAGCATTTATTTATTTATTTATTTATAAATGAAACACTCTAGTCACTTAATAAAGTCCAAGCTATACAAAAAAAGTTAAAAAATGTTAATATAATTTAATGAAAATAGTGACATAAACCTAGACAGTCATAACACAATAACATAAGAATAAAATTTGGAAAAACGAAAGTGGTGATAATATAAACAAATAGTAAGAAATAAATATAAAAAGAAACAAATATAGAAAATTAAATGCAATAGATACAATGTAAGAATCATTAAGACAAATAGAAAATTTAATAATAAAATATTAGATATGTAATACAATAATCAATATACTATTAATAACCTAAGATATAGCGTCTTATCTTAAAGAAATCAGCGTTTTAGAGTTTATTTATTTCTAAAAAATGAATACATTTATGGGTGGGTCAATAAGAAGCTCAATATAATTTCTGATTAAATACAGCAAAAGAATTAAACTGAATAGAATTAGTGCGGATGTAAGGAGAAATAGTTTATATATGTGCATATAACTTTTAAAAAGATAGTAAATAATAAAACTACTTAAACAGCAGTAATTATTGCATAAATATAGTGGATAATACATATTTAAAAAAACTTAAAATCTAGGTAAAATACAGACTAAGATTAGTGTATGGATAAAATTGAACATAATAAATAATCAAAACTTAAGATCTGGAGACACAGATTAAAATTAGTGTATAGACAAATAAATAATAAATATATAAAATCTAAAATGTAGGTAATGGACAGATTAAAATTTATGCATAAATAAAATTAGCAATAAATTTTTAAAACTTAGATATCTAGGTATAATATAAAAATGGAAATTTGGCTTCCTCCCGAAACGATCCACCACTCTTCCACTTACCATCCTTACCTCAAACATCAAAAAAGCTGGATTACTACTGGATATCCAAAAAGGCTTCAACTATGTCTGGCATCAAGGCCTGTTATACATATGCCACCAACTTAAAATTCCTACACATATTATCTTCATTATCAAGCAATTCCTCTCAAACAGATCCCTTAAAGTCCTCCTACTCCTCTCCCTTTACTCCTGTACAAGGTCTACCCCAAGGATCCCCTCTATTTCCTTTACTCTATAACATCTTCTGCTTTGATATCTACAACCCGGATCCTTTATACTTTTATCCCTCTAAATACTTCCTTCAATTTGCAGACGACACAGCCCTAATTTCCCATGCACCCTCTGAACCTAAAGCTCTTCAATCCCTCCAGAAGCTTATTGACACCCTACAACACTGTTTTTACAAATGGCGAAATGAAATCAATCCCCACAAATCTCAGCTTCTAATTCCCTACCACCGTAAAAATAATCCTGCTCACAATCTTCATATCTCCCACACAACTCTTTCCCCTCTACATACATAAAATACTTAGGCAATACCATAGATCAAAAAGTTAATTTGAGAAACAAGGGAATTTCCACCAAATCAGCTGTTAAAATCTATAAAATGATTTGCCGCCCTCTATTCGACTATGGTAATGTTGTTTTCTTCCACTCCTGCAATCTTACTCTCCACAATATCTAAGTTACCGCGAGATTCTCCTTAAGAATCCTTACCAAAATCCCTCATCCTAATAATCCTCTGCATAATCCCTCTAACCAACTCCTATATGACTCTACCTCTGTTATTTCCATCAATGAACACCCCTTCTATACCGCAGTGAAACATTTTCCAAAAATTCCTTTAACCATTACATTCTTTCCCTTTACTGCTTGCGCAGAAATCCTCACCAAATCCCAAAATACATTCACTACATTTGAATTCATCGCATCACATCATCCATCACCATCATCAGTGACTGGCTGATGAAACACATCGACAATAACAAATCCAGGCTGAAAGACCGCTGGTCGATAGCCATTTAGCAAACTAACAAACTAACGTCAATTGTGTTATTCATGTAGTATATTAGTTGTATTGGTGTTTGTTAATAAAGATGTTGTATATATATATAAATGGAGTATTACTAAGTAATAAATAACAGCTTAAGCATTGGTGTCATAACACAGGTAAATATAGGTAATTTATTTTTGCCGAAGGCTATCTATACAATATCTATTATATTCATCTGTTGTGTAGAAGCAATTATTTTTTTAAATCTGCTTCGAATTGTTTATGTGATAAGTCTTTTAGGAATTGTGGTTGTTTATTGTAGAAATTAATGGGTTGTTTTATACAGGACAATGTTATGGCTGTGTTTTGGAATTGTGAGAGTTCTTTTTCTAATCTTATGAACATGTTGGGTTTTTCAGAGTTCGAATAAATGCATATTGTTTATTAGGAAGATCTCTGAATAATTCTCAGCAGATTGTATTTGGCTTTTTATTATATATCACCCGAATTAGCCTTTTTAGTACAACAAACACTTTTTGAATATTTGTCTGTGTAGCACAACCCCAGAAAAATATTCCATATATCAATTGAGAATGACAATTAGACATACACATTAACCTTGCAGCTTCTGGATAAATGTTATTTCGTGATAGATATATTATATATGTATATTTTGACATTGCCGAACAAATCTTAGAAATGTGTAGATCCTACTAGAGGTTTTTTTGAAAGTAAGAATTGTACAGATGTCGTTTCGGCAACTATATCGACATTTGTTCAAACCAGCGGTGCTTCTACGTTCATTATATGTGTTTTTGGGGCTTTTGCTTTTAAATTTTTGGAATCTAGCTACTTATTTACTTGTTTAATCTTTGATTAATTGCAACATTTGAGTTATTAGGCGGAATTTTGTTTAAGCAAATCGTTGTATCACCTGCTATGGCCCTTTACTACATACTTAAAAACAGAATTTCCCGAAGTTATCTGCGAATTATTGGAATCCAAATACCCGCAACACTACGCCGCATGCAAGGTTACAATTGATAGAATTAATTTTGATAAAGCAATGAACTCGAAAATATGGTCATATGGAGCAAACGTGGCACGGTTTTTTCACAAAGGCAAGATGACAGGAGAAAAGAAGAAACACGGAACAATAATAAATCGTCAAAGGAGGCAATAATAATCCTACATCACAATCTGCAATCAATCAAAAATAAAATCAGTGAATTACAAACAATATTACCTGAATTAAATATAAATTTCTTTTTAGTAACCGAACACTGGGTCACAGATGAGGAAGCCTTTCCCACCATTAACAACTACCAATTAATCTCCGCCTTCAAACGGTCGAAGCAAAGACATGGAGGAGCCGCAATATTAGCAACAGGCACCCACAACTTAAAGAGCAGGCTCGACACCAACCAGCTTTCCCAGGAAGGAACGGCAGAGATTGCAGGAGCTGAATATTTGCGCAAAAACCATAAAAAAATTACACTAATATGTATCTATCGACCCATTGAGGGGATTTTTGCAGAATTCATGAGCATTTTAGAACACATTGTATATAAAATCGTAATAGAGGAAAATATTGAAGTCTTAATCGGTGGTGATTTCAATATTGACATGCAAAAAAGTGATGAATATAAAGCGTCCCTTTATAAAAATCTAATGCAAAGCTATAACCTAAAAATAACTATCCAAGCACCAACTAGAATTAACAAAACAAGCAAAACATGCATTGACAACATAATAACAAATATCAAGTACATGGAGACGGATGTAATTAACACTCATTTATCTGATCATACGGGCCAACTAATAAAGTTCAGTTGCACGGTAGAAAAAATGAAAAATAAATCAATAAAAACCAGAATAGTAAATCAAAAATCCCTTACCTAATTTAGCTCGGAACTAAGTTTACTAAATTGGAATGATCTCCTGGAAAATCAAAAAACGTCGGAAGATTATTTCAATCAATTCCACAATATTTTCTTAACGGCATTTAATAAATATTACACAACAAAAACAAAAATTATCAATAAGTTTAAACCAAAAACACCCTGGTATAAGGATAGTTTAAAGGAGTTAAACAGCAAAGTCCACTTTTATTACCAACTTTATCAGCATACTAAGAGCGATTGTGTGCACAATACATATAAGACACTCAAGAAACAATTTAAAACAGCATTGCAACAGAAAAATCGAAATTACAATACACAAAAAATACAAAAAACTAACAATAAATGCAAAGAATTATAGAACATTTTAAAAAGGAGAGCGCAAACAGAAAAGAGCATAAATAAAAATGAATTAAACTGTATAACTGACAATAACAATATAAAAATTGAAAATCCAGAAGAAATAGTAAATGCAATGAATGAATATTTCAGTACAATCGGTAATACACTTGGTACCTCAAGCATCCAAAACTATAATATTAATAAAACTAAATCAGAGTTAATTTTCCTTTATGCTGCGACTGAACAAGAAATAATAAAAATAGTATATAATATGAACACAAGTAACACTAATGATATAGATGACCTAACCACGACAATAGTCAAACAAGTAATAAAACACATTAGCAAACCATTAACGCATGCAATCAATTTATCAATAACGGCGAGTACATTTCCCTCGCCACTCAAACCTAATAATAACAAATTACATATAATTTAATATCAATATTTCCAGTTTTTTCAAAATTTTTTGAAAAAGTTATCCATAATATATTAATGGATTTTTTGTCGTGCAAAAATGTCCTCCTCATGAATTATATTCTTACTAACTTAGACAAAAACCTGAACGTGTTCTCGTTTTTTTTTGACTTAACAAAAGCATTCGACTGTGTGCCTCACGAACTTCTATTAAACAAGCTACATACCTATGGAATAAGAGGAAATTGTCATAGTCTCCTTTCGTCTTATTTAGCGAAAAGAAAACAAATAACAACCGCGTATATAAAGAATAGTTATCGACGATCAAACATAGCCCAACAAACAGTAGGATTGCCCCAAGGGAGTATCTTAAGCCCTTTGTTATTTTTACTGTTTATCAACGATATGCCACTTGCAATCAACGCACACCTAACAATGTTTGCAGACGATACCACCATCAATATGACCAAAATCTAAAGAACATAAATGAAGCCACTAATCGAATACTCCTTGATTTGGATGCGTGGCTGACCATGAATAAACTTGTAGCTAATGTCTCAAAAACACATGTTATGAACTACCGATCTATGATGGGACAAAAAGAAGTACAGTTAAATGCTGAGGCGGTAATGGAAACTGTAAAATTCTTAGGACTGATCATCCAAAATAATCTAAAGTGGGATAAGCATATTCAGCAAGTTTGCTCAAAAATAGCAAATGCCTCTTGATATCCATCAATAGGCAGCACGAATAGTGTATATGTCATATTGTCAATCGCAGTCAGCTGCCGTCCACTCTTCAAAAACTAAAAATAATGTCACTAGCAAGTCTATACATATACGAAGTGCTAAAATTTATAAAGAGTAACATGCACCTATTCGAAGTAAACCAGAGTCAACACCACCACAATACAAGAACAAGCTCAATAAGGCTACCAAAGCATAAGCATAGCTTTTATCACAACGCGTGCATAGTGCAGTGCATAAAACTATACAATGTTCTCCCTGACAGAATAAAAGGCCAGACAGAAAATTTATTTTGTAAGAATATAAAACACTTGATATTAGAAAACAGTTTTTATTCTATTAAAGAGTACTTTGCTTATTGGGGCAACAAGTAACCCACACCTAGCAACCCGCCACAATTACAATATGAAAGTTTAATTTTTTTATTTATATATATTTTAATGTATTTAGTAAGTTTGTTTTGTATCAAATTTTAATGTATTTAGTAAGTTTGTGTATGTACCAAATTTTAACGTATAACGAGTAAGTTTTATATGTATATACAAAGTTTTAATATGTACTAGAATAAAAAATACACTATATTATATTGACACTCCTACGAATGTGATACCAATCATTTTGGAAAATAAAAATTACATTTACATTTACATTTACATTTACAATTACATTTAAATTTACTGCGAGTGACATGTCATTTGTGAATAAAAGAAATAATAGTGGCCCTAAAATATTTCCCTGAGGTACACCAACAACAGGGTAAGCACCCTTCGATGTATATGGTTTACCATCTATATTTACCAATGTTATATGCTTTCTGCTAGACATGTATGATGCTAATAAGTTATAGCAGTTACTCCCTATTCTATATTTCCAATTAATTAATAATGATTAATTATTCATTCAGATAGTATTGCAAAGGTCGAAACAAATAGTAGTCAGACGGAGCATAGTCTGCTATGATGATTTATCAAATCTAATCCAAGCTCCCACAACATCGTTACGAATTGCCAATTCTGGCCTCTTTTCGTTAATGACAAAATTCAATTTGCAATTTGTCCAATTGGCGACAGTCGTTTGTTTCTGTGGTAGTAACTCAAAATACACGACATCTTTGTAATCCCTCCAAATTGGGAGAATAACCATATTTTGCTGGATATTTGTTTTCTAAGTGATTGTGCTTATTTACTGGGCTTGCACTATGATCATTTTCAAATGATACTGATTCGTTTAAGAAATGTATCATTTTTATTATTTTTCAAGAGCTTATCAAATGCATTTATGCGCTTTGTTGTAGACCATATTCTAGCTTGTAAAAATATCTTTCTAAAGTTATTTTATCTTCTTTGGCTTTAACTGGCCTTCCTGTATGTGGAGCATCTTTGGAATTAAAAATAGTGGAACGTAATTTAGCAAACCAATTCCGGCACTGGCATTATGTAAAGAAATCTTCAGCGTATTCAGCATATAACTTTTTATAGGCTTCCATTGCGTTTTTTCCTTTTCTGAAGTAACTAAATGACACCTTAAATGTCTCTTTTTAAATGGTATTTAGGTCAGATGATTGAACTGAAGATGGTTAAAAATATAAGTGCAAGCATCCATTAGTAAAAACCGAAATGACTTTAAACAACCCAACATATTAGCCAACACAGCAACATTATTCTAAAATATTTTTGCTTTATTAGTAAGAACTAGCAAAAATATGACAAAAGTAGTGAATCAGGTACAAGTAAATAAAAAGGAGTAATAAAGATGCTGGAAATTAGTCTTATAAATAAAGATATTATGTCATTATTAAAAAAATGTATAATTTAAAACAAGGAGAATCTTCTTTTCTTCCTTTCTTGAAATACTAAAATTAAACAAAATAACCAAGAAATGCTTTGAAATTGACACACCAAGGGCATGACGTCAGTTTCAGAATTGGAATATATTTATCAACACACCTTCATTCGTCCGACTTAAGATATCAATTACAATATAAATAGTTGCACTTGACTTGTCACATATATTCTTGTTGAATTTATTTATTAAAAAAATAAATAAGTGAAGTTTAAGTTACCAAGACATTTGATGACGCCGCTATATGTTTTTTTTTTTTCTAAAACCTCAATTAATAATATGTGGCTATTTAAATGCCAATAAAAAGTATTTACACCTTCATGCAACTGCTATATTTAAACACAAATTTAGTTCAAGGTCATACGGAAAATAAAATAAAAGTCAGCAAACTAATAAAGAATATTAATTATATTAAATATTATATATTAATTTATTTATATCGATAATTTAGATTAATATTATAATTTCTTTTAATTCATTAAGTAATAAAACTAAAACCGATTTATTATTTTGAGCAGTAAATCATCTATTTTGCAAAGAATTTATATCTAAACTATAAACTTTATTTATTAAAAAAAAGTATGTATCGCTTTAATAGCTCCAAAATACTAATATTTGATGAAGATGATTATTGCGATTTACACTATGTCTTAATAACAAATAATTAATTATTTAATTATGATTAAAACATAGATTTTTTTTTTAAATTGAGTGTAAGATTTGGCAATTAAAATTATTAATAAACTGAACAAACAAAATCTTACCAATTTTCAACTTCTGAACTGCACGCACGTTCACCAATAAATTTAAAAATAACACGAGGAAAACACGCACACATGGTGATGTTGACATTTTACCGCCAGCTTCCGTGTTTAATATTTACTGAAAACTTCAATTAAAAAATAATTTATTTTTAATTATCACAACACTAAAAATATTTTTTTAAAACTTAATTTTAATTAAATTTTGTTATACATCCGATACTTTTGCACACACAGATGTGAATAGAACGATCGGATGTGTGGTACCTATATTTAGCTGCAACTTTTATTGATATTTCAGTGGAGTACGTGTTTTGTTTTAGAGTATTTTTAGGCTACAAGTTTGGATAATTTCAAAACAAGACGTCCTGAAAGATTGTATATTAACGTCGATTGTCTAAAATATTACAAACACAATCCTTGAGAATTAATTATTTCGACAGAATTCAATATATTATTATCCGTACCATAGGTAAATCTATACATTTTTTATCATTTTCATCACGCGATTTACCGATAATTAGTATAACGATATATATATTTTTTTATATTTCTCAGGAGCGGTAATTATAAAAATGTCTAATCACTTGGAGGTTCATTAAATGCATGCATGAAACGAGTTTAGTAGTATGAATATTATTCTTTACGGCAATTTACTTGTACGTTTTCATTATGATCATCAAAGGCTATGATTAGCAATCCCTGTATAAATATTCAGACAGGAATTTTTCGATGTGCATTTTTAAAATGTTGCGTGTAATAATTGTGACAATTTCATTAGTGCTCTTGCAGGTGGTTTTATCTGCAGTATTGCGTAAGTAATTTAATTTAAAAGAAAAAAAAAAAGAGATGCATCAGTTTCAATTTTAAATACTTAAATGTTTGTTTAAATGCTACGAAATAAAATAAAAATTAATTTAATGAGTTAACGTAAATAAACATTGATTGACCACTGTAGTACAAATTTCCAAATTGGTTACCTATTAGTTGCTCAAATTATATCCGTTTTTTATTTTACCATTTTAAATAAACAGGTGTATGTGAAAAAATATTAATTCAAAAATTTTTAAAAAATAAACAAGTGTTTACTTAAGAAAACAGCAATTTAAAATTTGCCTCAACTAGACTTAGATTTTATCAAACAATTTTATTAAAAGTAGAATTTCTTAAAGACAGAAATTGCTGTTAAAAAACTATTTTCTAAATTTAAATTTGCTTGAAAAAGAAATTTTAAATTTGGATAATAAGAAATAAAAAATAAATTTACAAAAAAAAATCAGTTGGCAGCTTTTTAACAGACATGAAATAAAACATAAAATATTAAATCTAATGTTAATATGTTTAGTTTTCTGACATGTAAAATAGAATTCAGAATGGAATTACAACAGAAGAACCGATTGTCATTCGTTGACATACTAATCAATAAAAACTCTGACGGAACTCTCGGCCACAGCGTATATAGAAAAGAAACTCATGCAATGAGATACTTATGAGCCAATTCTTACAATCATCCTGTTCAACTTTCTTATGTAGCCAAAACTCTTTAAGTCGATCCCTCCGACTAACAGACAAATCCAACCTGAATGACGAACGACTTACCGTCGAGACAGCTATTGACCAAAATAGTTTCTTTCCGGGTATAGTAACATACTCAAAGAAACGTCCCAAGAATTTTCAAATACAAATGACAGAATCTCCAAAATATCGAAATAAAATAAAAATAAATAACTTCGTGCTAAATCAGACAATTACTTAATTCCCCAAAAAGGAAAAAATCAAGGAGTATACAAAATACGCTCAAGTCATAAACAAACGACCGTCGAGACAGCTATTGACCAAAATAGTTTCTTTCCGGGTATAGTAACATACTCAAAAAAACGTCCCAAGAATTTTCAAATACAAATGACAGAATCTCCAAAATATCGAAATAAAATAAAAATAAATAACTTCGTGCTAAATCAGACAATTACTTAATTCCCCAAAAAGGAAAAAATCAAGGAGTATACAAAATACGCTCAAGTCATAAACAAACGAACAAACGCAGGAATGTACGTTGAGACGAAAATATCAGAGCCGCGGAAGAAGATCTACCTTCCTCATCTCAGGCTGAATACTAACACACGACTTCTATCGAAGTAATAGACCATTTTACAAAAAGGATTATCCACTAGGCAATCGCCCAATCCGGCGAAGAAAATATGGATACAAAAGCATTAAATATATTAAGCGAGTTTTCATAGCTAACAGAAGCAGACATTGCCAAGAAATGTTTAGATTTCTTCGGATTGTGGTTAATATCCTCTTCTTAAAAATAATGATTGCTACCACTCTAATTTAAAATAAGCATAATCATTATTATTATTACCAAATAGTTACATATAAGTACAAATATTTTGTTTAGTTAAATTTATAACCACGTTTTTTTTTTTATTAAAATACATTTTGTTTTAGTTCTGCTCATCTCTTATGCACTTATATCTTTTGTCGTAATATAATATTTTCTTCCTTTCCATCATCTCATTATGCTTCTACTTCTCGTAAACTATGTTCTAAACGTAATGTACTGATTAACCACTATTATTTCTTGAATAATTTTCTTATTCATTATTTCTGTTAGTTAGTATGTGAAAAGAAACCTAATATTAAAAGATAAATATCCCTTTTTTCACAGAATTTATTTTTATTTTAAAAGCTAAATTATTATATTATAATTATTCAGCACTGCTCTAAAAGATAACTTTTTTAATTGGAATAAAAACTTTCCTCGTTATCATACACACATACAATAGGATAACTTTGGTCATTTCGACAGTATATCTAATTCTATAAAAACATGGTTAATTTCTCACCCTATATCTGGTTTACCGAGCCTACTATCATCTACTGCAGGTTGCTTTTGTGTTGACCTTTACCAGAGACAGACATGTTCCGCTGAAGTTATTTTGTAATAGTTGATTGCATTCCTACACATTATTCAGGTCGAAAGTGTCATTATATATTTGATAACTATGGTAATTTTATTCAGTTACGTATTTACCATTTATTTCGATGACCTTCTGCTATCTTTCGGATAACTTCTGGCCTTTCTTATAAAAAAATAAGCAAGTGACAGTTGACACCATTGTTTGAATCGGATTGTTTACCGTTCTAAGATTTTACAAAGGTCAAAACAAAGAGTGGTCGGATGGCGTAAGATATGGTGAATATGGTAGATAGTCCATCAAATCCTATCCAAGCTACAGACATTTCTGGTGGTTTACTAAACTTGTGTGTGATCTCGTGCTGTCATGGTCGAACACAACACCCTTACGATTTGCCAATTCTGGCCGCTTATTGAAGTTTTCATTCAATTGATCTATTTGATAGTGCACAGCTGTATTGATGGTTTGGTTTTATAGTAGCAGCTCAAAATAAAAAAATACACTACTTCATTTTAATTCCAGGTTCATTTTCATTGTTTTTCAAGAGTTTGTCGCAGGCGTTTATGCGCTTTGTTAAAGAAATTTCTTTGAGTTCGTATGGAACCCAAATTTTAAGTTTTCTAATATGTCCTAGCTTGTGCAAATGTCTTCAATGTTCACGGTTATTGAAGAAATATTTAATATTTCTACGACCTTTGTGTTGTGTAACACCGGTCATTTTATCGTCTTCGGCTTCAACTGACCTTCCTGAACGTGGCGCAACTTCCATATGGCGTTCTGTTAAGCAATTTTTAGCATACGCAGCAAATACACCGTCGAGCATAAAACTAGAGTCAATTAATTATTTGTTATATTAGATCTTTAAAAGATTTTTATGTGTTTTTGATTGCTTGAATAAAAAAAAAATTGTTGTTCAAAGTTTATTGAAAGTAATGAAACTGGACAATTTTAATTTAATATGGTAAGTAATGAAAATGAATAAGTTTACTTTCATATATTTTTTTTTAACAAAAGAAAGTTTAAGGACTTCAGTGTGTATTCCCTCCTCTGGCAGTGGTAATAGCTTGCAATCGGCAAGGCATGCTCTGGATCAGATTTTGGATCACATTCTGCGGAAGATTCCTGCAACATTATGTCGGGAAGCTCTTTAGACTTTCTGGGGCCGGCACATGTCTCCGTAAGCGTTTACCCATCTCATTCCAAATATGCTCAATCGGACTGCAAGAAGGCCAACCAAATCGCGTGATTTGACACGCGTTAAGATACTCAGTAACTATCCGAGCAGTCTGGGTTCGTGTGTAATCATGCGTTGCGTCGTCTCCAAGAATAATTTACTTAGGCATATACCATTCAGTCACGACATGTTTGTATTTAAATAAGAGACACTATATAAATATTTACATACACACATGCACAATTCCGAGTGAATTTAGTTTGTACGGTCATAAGTCAAGACGGTTGTCTTAGCCCTTGGGCTACATTTAACGATAGAGTTGAGAGTTTGATGTTCAACATATTGCCTATATGGATTGATATTATGTTTTGGTTTTCGTGTCTAAAATAAATTTATAAAGGGCACAATAGATTTAGATTCTGTCCAAAGCTAAGAGATGGGATATATTGACAGGAAATGTTGTATATTTACCAATTGTGTCTAAGAAAGTATAAGTGTGATTTTTGTTTATTCTGCAACCTAAAAATATGTGGTTGGAGTCCCCTTTTTGCCCACAAGCACATAAGGGATCTTCTTTCAGTCCAATTTTATATAGAAGTTTTGGAAATTGACCGTCGTTAATCTTCAGTCTCGTGATAGTTGTCTATAAAAAACGAAGAATATCAAATTTGGTAATATGGGTCATGTGAGGCAATGTTGGATGTATTAGTTTATAGTTTGTGTGTCAGTTTATTCAAATAGATGTTCTTCGTTTCTTGTTTTAGCATTCTCATACTGTAACACAATATATCTTGAACTGGGGGATCAACATTACCATTAAAGGTAGATTTACTTTGGCAAGTTTATCCGCAATTTCATTCCCATTGATTTGTGAATGTCCCTTTACCCACAGGAAACTAACTGCTTGTGCATCACTCAATATGGTCAAAGTTTACTTGATTTTTGTTATGTAGACATTTGTGTTAGTGGTGTTAACATATGGTGTAGAGATTGTCTTTAAAACCGACTGAGAATCAGAGACAATTAATGCGTTCTTATTTGTACTTGTAGAAATCCATTCAAGTGTTTTGCGGTAATTATAGAGCATATGTTATTTATTTTCTCAGAGTGTGTGTATTTTAGTTTTGGAATATAGAAGGAGTAGCCCACATCAATATTGGTTTTTGATCAATATAGTATGAATGATTGTATTGTATAAGAATTAAAAAGGAGTATTTGTTTTTCCAACTTTGATGTTGCTCGTTTCTATAAAAGATGTTGTTAGTGGTGAAGCATTTTTCTTACTCCAGTATCATTTACATCCTTACTTAGGTCACTAATTTGTTTGTTAATTAATATACCGTGTGTCCCATTTGAAGACGCATCATAGGAAATTCCCATGTAAAATTTTCAATTGCAGTTTGTATCTCTATTATTGAACGAAAATTATGAATATAAAATTACAATGATTTCTTTATCTACTAAGATTATTTTGGAGGTTTTATTTTTGTTTCATCTTTAGTTTTAATCGATCAATCAATTGCAACTGACAGATAACACCACAGAAACAAAAACTAGGGTGCCCATAAACTTGCATATGTTTCAAAAAAGCATATAAAAGTAAACTTGTTCATTTTCATTACCTTAAATAAACTTTGTACAACAAACAATTATTTTTTCATATAAGCAATAAGTAAATTATTACAACCGATAAAACAAGTTAGAACTAAAAACAAATTGTAAAATAACATTAAATAACGGATTGGCTCTAGTTTTATGCTTGGCAGTGTATATTTTTATGGGCTTGCGTTGCGATTTTTTCCTTTTCTGAAGTAAAATAGTTTAACATAGCAATATTCTTAAGTTTGCTTTTCCATCTTTGGACCACTACTTTACGACGACTACTTAATCGATTTATTTTTTCAATGACGATTGTAATGCTTCCTCTAAATGGAATTTAGGTTAGATGATTGCACTGAAGATAGTTGGCTAATAATACATGTATAGACATCTATTGTTTGGAACCGAAATGACTTGAGACACAGCCCAATACTTGACTTACATTTCTATTTAATTAAATCGATATATGACTTATGTAATGAAATAAAACCATCTAAATAGATAATTTATTTTCGTTACGTGGTTATTTATACACATTTAAAGTTAAATTATAATTTAGTTTTCTTCATTATTATAATTATACCAAAAATAATTATTTATTTTTATTATTTACTTATGAAAGGCACTGATTGTGTGGTGGATTTTACAATTAAATTAAAGTACAAAGTACATCGAAACATTATGATTAGTATAAGTTTTGTTAAGTTTATTTGTATGTGGTAACCAATTTGGTATATTATGAAAAATTATAAACAGTTATAGTTTTAGAAACCTTTTTAAAAATTATAGTTATTTCAATTATTTTAGCTGAGTATTTCACCGCATGCAAGAAAGGTAGTTCCGATTTGGCCGAGTGCCTTCTGACCAATGCCAAAGCCGCGATTGAACATTTAAGAAACGATGGTGAGCAATAGGGTGTTTTTATCTTTAACAAACTTTTTAGTGTGTAAATGTTTAAGGTGATCCAAATTTAAAAGTCAATACACTGAATCCAATCAGAATCCAAATCATCGATTTGCAGGCAACACCCAACCTAAAGGTCGTATTGAACGACTGCGATTTTTCGGGATTCGAAAATATGGAAATGTTGGATGCAAGGTAAGATATTAAGAGTGTCATATTTAACCTAGGCTAATATAGTATATATTGTACTTATTGTTGAGCTACCCTCTTGATGGAACCAGATGTGTAATTTTAGCGAAGAAAAACATTGGTTATGTTCCATATTATTACTTTTATTTTCAGTTGACACGCATTTCAATCTTACCCGATCAGTTTCAAAGGTTAACCTATGATAGAAACACGTGTCGGGAAAATAAAAGTAACAATATGGAACATAACAAGTAGTTTTCTTAGCTAAAATTAATATTTATTGTAATAAATATAGCGTTGTCCTAGCACATTTATAATATATGCCAAAAAATTATCCATTGCCCAAGCATTCTCTTTACCTGAGCCAATAAATTATTCAATATCCTAGAGTGCTCTTGACCTATCCCGATTAATTATTTATTGTCCGAATGTACCCAAATTATTTTTACCCTATCCGAATTAACTAAGTAATGCCTCAGCGTACCCTTGACCTAGATTCAAAAATTATGTTAGCCCTAGCGTACACTTGCCCTATGCCAAAAAAATATTAGGTCTTGACCTATGTAAATAAATTTACCCCAGCGAATTCCTTACCTCTTTTCTTTGACCTACACTAATACATTATAAATTACTTCAGCGAATTCTTGACCCATCCATATTAAGTATTTATTGCTCTAGAGTAGTTTTGATCTAGGTTGATAAAATATTCTTCATCCTGGCATAGCCTTGGCCTATCTCAATAAATTATTTAAAACCTATAGGTGTATATTTTAAAACACAGTTTTAAATTTGAAATCTATGCAATAATACCTTTAAAAGGTAGCTAAACCAAATTTCTCAACTCCATAATGATAAAATATTATTGCCCAAACAAAGCTGAAATTAGCAAAATGTATTGGATGTTACAAAAATTGTTAAAACTGTATACAAAAATTAAACTAACTTAAATAGTGATGTTATAATCATAGCATTATCATCTATCAATCATTTTATTATCGTTTAAAATGAATAAAAGCAAAAAGGAAAATTAAAAATAGTCTCTATTGATGAACAATATGCAACTAAAAGCACCATAAAACCGAATTTTATCTGCAGGATTATAAATCCAAAACATGATAATAAAGTTTCTAATCAATTATTATCATTCTAATTTTCAAAATTATTATTATTAAATTGACTTGCAATATTTGCAAGATTTCGTCAATATCTGACACGTACTTAAAGTTATTTTACAGTTGATAAAAACGTCACTATAAACTATATTTTAGGTCCTGAGAGCTTTTTAAGCACATAAAAACTTTTGATAGATCTGCATACTCGATCGCTACCACCAAGGACCCATTTGTTTAGTTTGGTGTATATAAAAATGTTCTTCCAAAAGTCAATTGAAGTTCGTCAATTCTATATTGCATTTAGTGCAATATACTCAATGACAATAGAAGCGTTACGCCCAGATGGATTTATTTAATTAATTAGATTTTTTCCTACCATGGTAGCCTTACATAAAGAATAAAATGGTCACTTTTTCAAGAAATTTAACAAACAATATAAAAAATTAATAATATGTTTGGCGACCCCTTTGCTGTATACACACCTGTAAACGTCTGGGTATCGACAAAATGAGATGGTCGATGTCTTCTTGCGGCATCTCCTTCCAAGAAACTTGAACTTCCATGCATCGACTATGATAGAGTCTGTGGAGGGCGTTACAAAGAGAATAGTCTTCTTCCCATTATATCCCATACATGTACAATAAAGTTCATAGTTCGACAAGCAACATGGGAAGTGCGTTATCTTGCTGAAAAAGTACGTTTGGACGGCCATCTAAATAAGACAATATTTCTCCTTCTTGGTGTTTTTTTATTACATAGCATATCCATTGAAAATTGCATTTGAACCCATTTGTAGTTCGACAATAGACAAAATATATCTCCTAATTATAGATATCTATTATTCTTTATTCTTTATTATTTTCTAAAAATATTAATATGTTAAAGATCCAGTTCATCTGCACATGAAATATACTTATTTATCTTTGGCGCGAAAAACTTCTGAATAAATCATCGCAATCTGTTGTCTTCAGTCAAACTTTTGCTTACTGTCTATGTATGGTCCATAAAACTCGTCGTTATTGCTAACTTCTATACCTTTTTTTGCTGAAGAATCATTGATCGAAAGCGCTTGTTTATATCCTCCACATCCTCTCATGCCATACTTGAAACGCCTTCCTGACTTTCAAGTTGGCTTCGATGTTTCGTACGATTTAAGATATCATGAATTATAATCTTGCCTGTATTTATTATAATGCCTGTCCATCACTTGGCAAACTATCAGTCGGATTTTGTTGAGGTAAACAATAAGTTCGTGTTCTGATCTGATATGTCAAAAAATAACTTCCTGCGAGCTCCAAACAAGTGAAAAAATATTATTCATTTAGCTTGAGAACCGTTTAAAATTAACTCTACCTATAAATGTATCCTGTTGAATCTCAAAAATACTTTATTATTTTATTTCATTAACGAAATTAAAATACAGGGTTTAATACAGAAATTATAATAATATTTATATAGTTTTTCAGATAACGAGTTGGTTTTAAGAGGCCATTCGGATAAACTAGTGCTTCTATCTAAATACGATGTTAAGGGACAAATTTTAATTTTACCTATACAAGGAGTTGGAGATATAAATGTTACAGTCAGTAAGTTAATGTTAAATATTAATTATTAACAATATATAAACTAGTGTTTTAAAATAATTTGTAACATATTTAGCAGTAAATGTTTTATAAATCATACTTTAAATTCTAGTAAATGTTGAGATTACCTATACAGCCAAATTGCAACAAATAGAAAAAGATGGAGAGAAGCATTACAAAATTGAGAGTTCGAAGGTGAACTTTGAACCAGAAAAGATTTATTGGTATTTGGCTAATTTATTCAATGGCGATAAGAGATTGGGTAATTACTATTGTATTTTTATAAATTTCTAGATTTTAATTTGTGCATCTCTACTTCATGATGTATGTTTTTATGTAGTTAATAAGAAAACGATTACTTTGGAGCAAGTTATTTTTATCATATCTATTATACTTAAAATTAAGATAAAATATGATGAAATAATCGTTTCCTTATTTTCTATTTCTAACATTATCATTAAGTTTTTTTTTCTCACAAACATACTTAAGGTTGTATTTAGCTTCATATAAAAAACTTGGGTAATATTTCTGTTGATAAATATTCAATTTCTTGTTTATACTAAAAACTTCTTCTTCTGTATATATTTCGAAGCATCAACAACTGCATTTAAACTTTTAAACTAGTGCATTATTTTTTTATTAAGTAATGTAACGTGTAAAGCACTTTTATTATATGGAAATAATTTTTTCAGTATTGGTTTGTTTTATTATAATAATGGCTCAAGCCTAGTATTTAAGAAATTATTTCCATATATTAAAACATTTATATTAATTTTGCTAGGAACTTCGAAAACTTAAAGTTATTATAATTATTAATCTGTTAAAAACAAAGGGCATTAATAAATTTGTAACTTAAACACCAACCATTAAAACCATTTGTATTCTTATTAATATGGCATATTATTTTTAGTTTTATAAAACTATTTAAAATTTAGACTTTTTCAGAATATGCTTAAAAAAATAAATATATTTTGGTCAAGTTATTCTGAATGTTTTATTTTAGGTGATGAAATGAACAAGTTCTTAAACGAAGGCTGGAAGGATGTTTTTGATGAAGTCCGAGGAGCTATAGAAACTACAGTGGCCGGAATTTACGACGGTTATGTATCAATCTATTTTGATAAACTTGCCAGTAATCAATTACTAGAATAACTTCTTTTCTATATTTGTACACCAGTAAATAAAAGGACGAAACTTATATTCTACATTAACTTTACCTTCACTTATATCAATAATTTAGTGTAATGTAAGAGTTTAAGGAACACCTATTGTGCAGTATTAAAAATTGTAATTAAAAAATTAAAGAAAATTATATGGTAATAGTAAAATAGAGACGTGTTTAAAGATGCAGTAGAAAAATCCAGATTTGGTTACAGATGGTAAGAAAAATATATCACTAAATCCAAATATTATTTCGTTTGAAATTGCCAATACAAATATATCAACAATATGAACTCTCAAAGGATTTGGAAGATTAAGTGTTAACAAACAAAGTAAAATATGATCCAAAATTCAGTATACATTAACTTGAGGCATATATAGCGTTGTTGATATCATCTGATTCAACTGAAAATACTTTGAAGTTGACGCGCAGGCGTTCTTGTATATCCCAAACGAAAGAGAAAAACGACATTGGTTGACAAACATCTCAGCTAACTAAATTAATGGTCATACTAACTTATGAACATGAGATTCATATTGAGATTAAGGTTTCAAAAATGAATGAAACTAAATAAGTGGAGGATACGTGAGAAAAAACAAAATTTTATATAATACTAGACATGGCATAATAATAATGTAGAATTCTGGAAGTGTGATCTACCTGAACAGAATCCATGATCGTGCATAACTAAATAAATAATTTATTTGAATATCTTTGCATAATTTGAAATTATTGAAATTGGATGTCAGTAGTAACACCCCGTTTAAATATTGGTCTTATTACCGAAATCTTCCTTATTTCAGAAAATATCATGGTGCGTAATAAAAGACGGTATATAAAAGTTAACGGTTTTGCAAATAAATATTTACAGACTTTGATTATAAACCAAAGAATACAATCATCACCACATATCTGAGAAATTTTAAGCCGGATGATACAAATTATTACATCGTTTTCATGGATAATAGGCGTTATTAATGTTTCGCGCTAAGTAAAAATGTCATTTGGTATAATACAGTTCATATGCTTTAGACTATATCCCGCCAAAGGCACCGTGCCGAAACACGAACGAATTAGAACCAATCAGCTTCTACAGAACTTTGTTGCCGCGATAACAAATTCATGTAGAGTTCATTTTCGGCACTGTAATTGGTTCTCTACTCGCATTATGTTTCGGCAGGTGATTGGTTCTCAATTAATTATTCAATTTTCTGATTGGGCTATACATCAAACAACTGTCAAATAAAATTAACAAACGTCAGTTTTTGTGAACTTTTTAAAAATGATTGCAAACATAGGATTCGGAAATACAACACAAGAGGTATTTCAGGAAAAGGTAAAAGACGCCGAGCCAAAAAGTACGTTACAATCCAAAAATATGATTATTTTTTTTACACAATAAATGCCTTTGTTATTGTAATATTTTTGTTGGGATATAGTCTGATAAATTGCTCTCGTGCATTGTAAATTATCGCAAGTTTGCACTCTTTCGACAAACTCAGTCGTATTGCTTTAGGCAACAGCCCCTCGCCCTTCGGGCTCGGGCCTGTTGCCAAGCAATACGACTTTGTTTGTCGAATTCGTGCAAACTTGTTACCGATAATTTTCAATGCACTTGTGCAATTACTGTTGAAAACATAATAGCACATCCATTTACAATCTTGCAGTGGGATTTATTTTGTCTTCGTTTAAATGAGAGTTCCATTCGTCTCTCGGGTTGGTTTCAAGATTGACCTCAATTGTCCGTAAATAAACTTTATAAGCATTTGAAATACTACATTTGACGAGTTTATGTAATCTTTTAAATTTCTCGTGATAAAAATTAAACGCTGAATTTTTCTATTTACGGTGAAAATAGATTTTTTAAATATAATACTCCTTTAAATTGTAAACAATAAAGGAAATTGTCTTCTTTAGGCATTTCGAAAAATTGCAAATCGGATTTTCAAGAACCATAAAAACTTGCATATTCAATAATTAAGCCGAACTCTTACAACGTGTTTCCCTGTTTATATAATTATTTCAGTCTGAGTTTGGTCCTTGGAAACACTGATGTGTTTGAATTTACCATAGTATTGAGTTTTTTTGCATTACGTAGAACACTATCAAAAGAGTAATTGGAAATTGACACTCGTATTAATAATACCTGATGAATCATATTTACCTAATCTTGCAGGTCTAATATTATTTTGATTAACATTCAAGGGAGAAAACTTTTCGGTAGATACTTTGTCCACTATACTCTTGATGAAACGAAATTATAACATTAGGCAATTTTTAATTAAACACTTGTTATGTTTCATATTGTTGTATTTATTTTCCTGGCATATATTTCGATCAGCGACGATCATCAAAAGAATTATAAATTTTAAATTGAAAATTATCGCCGCTGATCGAAACGTGTGCCAGGAAAATAAATACAATATGAAACATAACAAGTGTTTAATTTAAAATTGCTTAATGTTATAATTTCGTTTCATCAAGAGTATAGTGGACAAAGTATCTACCGAAACGAGAAAATTTCTTTGATAGTTTTCGCATCGTGTATATTTTGTTCAGATTTTGTATAACATGTTTCTTCCAGGCCATAAGTTATGTTATTTTTCCCGTTTTAACGCTCTTGAATTTATTAAATGAATAATTATTAAAACACTTTAACTCTATTTGTATAACACTATGTTTTTTATTATGTTGACTAGTTTCGGCAACTCCACTTGCCATTATCGTAACAAAAGTTGCACAGGTATGTATACTTTAATTATTTACAAACAGCGTCAAAAGTAGGAGAGTACATTAGGTCCACCTGGTTGTTAATTAGTGGAATGCCGGGATTTGACCGGGCTTTGTGTATTTCTAGGAATTCTAAAAGATTCATTTTTCTTCCCTTTTCGGCACAATGAATAATTAGAAGTACATCCTCTCCAAGAGAATGGTTTTGTTCAATAGTGTGTTTAGCAAAGATTGATTTATCAACTTGTTTTAATTTATTTTGTTTTGTTTTTGGATTAAATATAACTTTACTAATTTTACAATATGGTTTAAACGCAATATTTATATTATGTTTTTTAAGTATATTTTGATTTGAACACTACTATTGCCAAAATAAGTTAATGATTTGAAAAATTTTGGTTCTAGCACTGAATTAAATGTAAATAATACTTTATTAATTTTAAGCATTTTTTGTTTATTTAAAATTCGATCTATTACTGTGACATTGTAACCATTGGTAAAAGCAATATTCTTGATAGTATTGATTTTTTTTTTAAATTTTATTTTATGTTTGGGAGCATGTCTGGAATTGTTAGGAATGATGGAGTTAGTGAATGTGGGTTTTCTATATAATAATAATAATAATAATAATAACTTGTCTTTATTTTCCAAACATTTTACATATAGTAACGCTTAAAAAAACAGACCAAGTTAGCTGATAAATCAACCTTTGCTAAACACATTATTGAACAAAACCATTCTTTTGGAGAGGATGTACTTTTAATTATTAAATTAAGCCAAAAAGGGAAGAAAAATGAATCTTTTAGAATCCCTAGAAATACACAAAGCCCGTGCTAATCTGGGAATTCCACTAATTAACGACAAGGTTGACCCAATATACTCTCCTATTTTTTACGCTGTTTGTAAATAAGCTTATAGTCTGTTCGTTGGATCTTCCGTCGTACGTCACAAATTATCGCTTCGAGAAACAACGCAAAAACATTCAGTCTGATAAAGTAAATAAAATGCGTTAGAAAAAGAACGCACTTTCATCGTTTTTTGAAGCGATTTGGTGGGACTGGGAAGGCGTTGTGCACTGGGAAATGCTCGAACGAAACGCCACGGTCAACAAGGAGCTTTACATTGCGCAGCTGCACCGCGTAAATGAGGCTATTCGACGAAAAAGACCGGATCGTCAAGGCCAGGTCATCCTGCTTCATGACAATGCCAGGCTGCATGTTGCACAAGTCGTCAAAACCGCACTCCAAGAGCTCGAATGGGAGGTTCTTCAGCATCCACCGTACTCTCCAGACCTTGCGCCAACCGATTACCACCTTTTCCGCTCCATGTCAAACCAAATAAGAGGTGTTACTTTCGATGGCGAAGAGAGCCTCAAAATCTGGCTCAGCAACTTCTTCGACACTAAACCGGGCGATTTTTGGCGAAACGGCATCAACAAATTGGTCGAGAGGTGGGAGGAGGTTGTAAACAGTAATGGCGAATATATCATTGATTAATGTATTGTTATAATTATTGTTTTTTGTTTAAATAAAGCTCTTTGAAAAAAACCGAACAGACTTATTCCCCAACCTAATATTAAATAAATATTTCATTATACACAAGTCTAAAAAGTTCTGAAGGTAGTATCGATTGGAGAAAATGTTTAGAAAGCTGAAAGTAACCCCAGAACATTTAAGTCATTGGATTCATTATTTGCATTAATAAAGAAAATAAATGAAGCTACTAGCATTTATATAAATAATCATCTAACTAAATATATGTATACAAATTAAATAGGAGCAGTTATCTGCTGCATTGAACTTTAGACACATTTGCTGAATCTAGTCGATAGTAAGGGGTGAGTGAACCCAAATGGCAACCTCACTTGGACATGGTACACCCTGCTGCATAACTAACCAGGCAAGGACAAGGAACATTAGAATTCTATATCACCCAAATAAAAACTATAACAGTAATGAAAAGATTAAACATAGATATATTGGGCATTAGCGAAGTAAGTTGGTCAGAAAGCGGCATATATGAAAAGACAGATGCAACCGTGATTCCTTACATGGAGTATAGATCATGGAATTATTTTAAAAAATCCATTCATTTTGTGTATTCTCATCCAGTTGATTGCTTAGCCTATAGATGGCTGACAGCAGAGAGTAATGATGAAGATGTGAAACAATTTTACAAATACATAGACAAGATAATGAAACGCCAAAAACATAAGCTATTAACATCGTAATACGAGACTTAGGATGGCAAGTTTGAGTTGGAAACAAGGAACGATATACGGTGATTGTTTAATACAATTCTGGTTATCACATGTTGGTATTTTAACAATATGTGTTTATAATATTTGAAATGGCTGAATAAAACAAGGAATTGTTTGGTCAAAATATTTTTCAAGGGATCATCTACGAAAAAGTGTTTTGCGCAGTTTGCTATAGATAACCGAAAACTGCAATTTCTGTGTTGAAGAAACTCTAACTAATTAAGGAAACTAAGGAACCCTCGTATGAAAACCAAATTTGCAAACCAAACAAAATATCTGTACAAATATAAGAGACAATATAACATATCTGGATAATAGGCGAAATTATACAAATAATTTATGAAAGAAGAATAAGTAGGGGTGACAACATAAGATACAAAGCCATAGACAGGTTCGTCAAAATGAAAACCAAAGGAAAAAAATGTGTATTAAAGTTCGAAGAAATAGAAGATCTTGAATGAAAATGTGACGGTCACAACATGCACAAAAAGTTTAAGGAGATATATAAATACCAAAGGAAGCAAATTACTAGATAGGAACAAAATACGAATTACAGACATAACAGATCAATTGAATAAACAAGAGATATGCATCTAGAGTTTATTTACTGACAACCCACATAAAATAAATCTTAAAGCAGCAGTAGACTAAAAAAGGCCGATTGATAAAAGCTGTGAAACAAACTAAAGATGGAAAAGCGACCAGTGATAGTGAACTTATAGCTGAATTTCTGAAGACTATTAATGACGAAAATCTAAACTTAATGTTAAATATTTTTACTAACATCTAAGACACCGGTCAAATTCTAAGGGATTGGCTCAAATCTACTCTTATAACACTTAGAAAAAAAGAACTGCACCCTGAAAGTATTCCTGGGAATAATTCATTCTATAATATAAGCAAAACCTAAATAACGCCCTATTCGGATTTAGACGTCGTTGCAAGTCCTAATCCAAAAATGTTTGAATTGTCTATGAATAGTTTACTTGAACACTGGATAAAACACTTACTATGTTTTATGTTTTTAACCACTATAATTATATATATATATATATATATATATATATATATATATATATTATAGTGGTTAAAAATATAGTGTTTTATTCAGTGTTCAATATAAATTACCACGTAGTAATGGTCGCATTAATCATTATGATTCATATTTTATTTACCTACTCTCAGTTTGTAATTTGGTTAAATCTTCTTGCATCGACAGAATGTGTTTATTCACAGTCGTGTTTTTGTTTATTTCTGAATTTTCCCTGAAAAAAGAAAAAAAGAGAAGTGAATAATTTTCATGTAGACAAGTTTTTTATAAATATGAAACTATTTTTTGTATTATATTAAACAGTATAATAGTCACAATTATATAAAAAAAATAATTGTCGAGAATAATATTTTTTCTAGAATATAGGATTAGAAAGAAAAGTTTGGTTAAATTACGTATGTTATAATGTAATAGTAAAACGTATTCGGTAATATTATTACCGCACACTTTTTAGCCAATCAACATGCTGGGCCCTGAAAGTTTTTTTTTTTTAATAAGAAAAAGGAAGGATGTTGGATGGAATTGAGGGTTGGGGTGATGAATGATATAGGGAAATTGGCTTAAGCTACTAGGCTATTCAGCCACGACCGATTATTTGTATTGTTTGTCAAATTAAATTTGAAATGTATCAACGCTCACAACATCCATGCCCGCGCTCGGATTCGAACCGAGGGCCCCTCCGACTACAATCGGCGCGCTAACCACTGTACCAGCCTTGAAAGTTCATATGTGAATTTTGACAAGTTTGTTTGTGGAGTTATAAAAAGTGTATTGGTGTTCAGCTACAATTTGTCTTTATTTTTAGCAAATAATATGTGCTCGTATAATAATATTTTTTGCTTGCGCCTAATATGCTTTATACAACTCTTGTTATGTAATCTACTATTATTACAAAAAGGCATTTGACAATGTCGAACCTTAGAAATTAACCACAATTTTTACTTTGTTTGTATAACTGTATTTTTATTTTGGTGTCACTAAAATAAAAATTCAAAAATGCAAATGAAAATTGTGTTGAATTTGTAATTATTAATATAATACAATGAAGTAGAAGCCTCCATCGTAAATCAGAGTGTCGAACATAATAAGCTAATAAGGCTACTAGAACTTTTTGAACTTAATGGCAAATACATTCAAATAATCTATAATCTGTAGGAGTAACAAACGGTAAAACTTGATAATAAAACACGACAAGCCATCAAAATCTTCAAAGTACTCAGACAGATCCTCTCGCCCTTATTGTTCAACTTATATTCTGAATATCTTCAACAACATAGGTGACCGACTAATTATTTTAGACACCACGATGAGCAAAAAATTTTAGCTGAAAATAAACAGACAAGAAAACCAAATTTATGATAGTGAACAAGAGAAACATACAAAATGAAAACCTAACCATTGAATCGAACCAATGGAAGATTAAAACTCGAATCAGAATAGCAAGATCTTCATTTAATAAAATTAAAATGTAAAAAGTATGTTATATTATTGCAACCTAAGTTTAAGTACCCGATTTCGAGCAGAAAAATGTTACGTGCTAACTATATTACCCTAGAGATGCTTAGACGCTTTAGGAATGTGGATTTAGAGAGTAATCTTACGTAGATAAAGTAACACATCTTGAATTACTGAAAAGGATGAATGTAAGAACTGGAATTACTAACACAAACAAAGTAGCTTATTTGTTGTATATAATACGTAAAGTTAAGTACGCATTATAGATAACAGCTGAAGGTAAAATTAAAGGTAGGAGAAGCATTGGCCAGAGAAAACAATGTTAGCTAAAAAATCTCCGCGATTGGTTTTGGTAGCATTAATTCTTAAAGTCCATAATAGAGTGTATCAATGGTCGCCAACCTTCAAAAGAAGACAACACAGTTAATTGATGGTAAATGTTAATATTGGCAGCTTTAGGGATCAAGAGAAAAGATAAATTTCGATGGAAATATAATTATGTGATTTTAATACTTTCCTAATTGGTTTAAGTAATGCGTTTGTGGCATTCAAAAATTAGTTAATACTAAAAAATAAAATACTTAAAATATTATTGTATGGATCGGAAGTATAGGGTATAAGTGTGGAGGCAAAGGTGGAAAGGTTGCAACTGCGGTACCTCAAAAGGTGCATAGGGTTGGAGAGGACCACACCCGGATACGTGGTGCTGCAGGAATGCAACAGAGTGTCTGTGGCATGTATGGCAGCAAAGAGAGTAGTGTAGTTTGAAATGGAGAATGGAAGATTGGTACAAGAAATTTGGAAAGTATGCTATAGGGAATGGGAACAAAAGCATGAGAGTATGAAATGGATGCAAAAGAGAGCAAAGCTGTATGAAAGAGCTGGAATGTCTGTGATGTATGTAGAGGAAAAGTTAGGGCGGGGTCAGAAGTTAGAAGAAGAAGTAGTAGAAAAACTGAGGGCAGAAGAACTACAAAGTCGGCAAAACAAAATAGCACAGAGTCGGACCTGCCCGAACTACAAAAACCTGCAAGTTTTCGGAACAACCCCGCGCTCCTTTGGCCTACAGAATAGAGAGGATGTAAGAATGCTAGCTAGGCTAAGGTGTGGAAATGAAGAAAGAGGAAGAAAGGTATGGATGGGAAAGGAGTATATGGTGTGTGGATTTTGTACTAGGGGAATAGACGTATGGGAGCATTGGTTGTATGAGTGTATTGAGGGACCTAATTTTAAGAGTAAGAGTTTGAATGAGGTGTTGTGTGAGAGTGGAAAAGGGATTGAAGAATGCAGAGAATTGATGAGAATGAAATCAGGGAGGTGTAGCTAGAAGCGAAAGTAAAGGATTACTTCGAGAATTGTAATAGTTTTTATATTTTTGTATTTATGTTTAGTTTTACTATTATTTCATTGTTTATGGTACAAATGTAAAAGTTTATAGGCTGGAATGGTATGCCAAATAAAGGTTATATATATATACTAAAATATGTATATTTCTATCTTGGGAAATTTGCCTGGTTTGTCTCAGTACTATAATACTTACATGAACCCTTTTTTAAGAACATGAAGAACTTAAAAGAGGTGTTCCAACGTTTAAGAAAATATCAATTAAAGAATTTGGAAGAAAAGTTTCAACGTTTAAGAAAATATAAATTAAAATCCAACACAAACAATGTCAGTTTTTCAAAGAAATACATTTAGCACACGTTGTTTTAAGTTATAACGCTGCAGGTATAAGGATAATAGGTTATAAAATATTTTAAATAGATATTTTGTGTTCTAGACGACGTATTTTCGACATCTAACACGTGAAATATTTTCATTAAATTCGCTTTTAAATGTAGTTCTAGCAATTAAACAATATATTTTTAAAAATATTATTATTTTAATATAAAAATATTTACACTACAATACTTAACAATAGTATTATTATTTAAGTGCACTCTGCTTTCTCATTTAGAAGGAAATTATTTATCAGCTAAATTAAGGAAGAATAAGTTCATCGTACGGTACAATTGTCATCATGTTTTTCACGATATCAGCAGCAATGGCGCCAATTGTGTGTGTTACACTTGGATTCAGTTCTCTCGCTAATTCTTGGTAGTTCTCATTAAGGAATTTATTCATCTCAGGACCTAAGAAAAATAAGAATAATACAATTAATTATTTGAATTGGCAGTTGATATAAAAGATATATTGATATTCAAAATAAAATGTGAATTATTGAAATCTAGAAATATCGAATCTTCAAATGATTAAAAATAAATACGCTTTTGTATTTAAGATACAAAAAATAAGGCATATCTAAATAATTCTGAAACAGAATTTGAATATATTTTCTTTTAATAATTATTAGTTAATTTTCTACAACGAATTAAAGAATTTTATTATATTTTATATTTTCTTTTATGTAAGTGATTTGCTTTACTCCTTTTTACTTTTATTTCTTATTATGAAATTACACTGGATAACTCTGTTTTATCATTATATGTGTTGATTTTCAAGAGACTATACTTTTGACTAACAGATAGAGATCATTATGTTGAAAGTAAGTAACTTCAATTTATAAGTTTTGACAATTCTGACAATTAGTGTCTATTGGTCAAAACTTCAATTTTTTAAATGTACAGATAAAACAAGGTTTTTTTATTATATTGGAAGTAAATCAGTAAATCAAATATTTAATTTATTTCTTACCTAACATAGGATCACCATTGAACAAATTCTCCAAATCGAAGTAATACCTTCTCGACGTTAGGGACACCATTGGTTTTGTTGGTTTGACGTATTTCTTTCCTTTCCTATCCTTGAGATCGTAATGGAAGCCATAGCCGATAATTCCATGATCTAAATTAAATAAATATTCAAGTCAGATACGTTATGGTTATAAGTAAGAAATGTTTGTTACAAATACAAGATATTTTTATGTATGAATTTAAGTAGTAGCATAAAAATAAAAATAATGGACATCATTGTATGTTGTACATACTCTACATTAATTCATTCATGAAATAATAAAATTTTTACTCACCAACAGTAACATTGATTCTTCCATTCCCCATGATTGGCAGAATTAAAATCCTTCCTTCGATACTGTACTGCCCTATCACTTGTAACTGGTCCGATCTTAAGTCTAAGTTGAGCATTCTCTTTTCACTGTCAAACCTGTAACAAAAAATTGTTTATCTTAAAACCATTTAAATAAATTTAAAAATATAGAACGCCGAAAGTATTGAAGAACTTTTTATGGGTTTAATGTTAAAAATTAATATTTAAAAAAATGTATTGAATGATTATCCAAACAAATTTATATTTGTCTGTAAGGGCGTATAAAGTGAAATAAATTTAATAAAGCTATGGTTGTTCCGCACGGTGCAAAAGAGTACTACTTTACAAAATCCCTCGTAAAATGCAATTATAAAGTGTTGTACGTGTAATATACTTTGCAAGTGTAGTAAAATTGGTTTAGGTTAGGATATTGTCTATTTAAATTATTACATATTTTAAATTTCGAAATAAGAAAAGTGAAAATGCTTCGACATTTTAAACACCTACAAGATTCAATAATTAAAAATTATATGTATTACATGTATGCCAAATTGTATAAACGCTTTAATGTGTCTGATTTTACGTTTTGAATAATGTACGCAAATATTAAAAATTTTAAAATAATACTCACTCAAGGTCATGCAATTCCATGTTGCTCAGCCCAAGGATGGTGACGTTTGTTAGTACCAGTTTGAGATTGCTTGAAGTGTCGATTCTGATTTCTGGTATGTTTAAAGGATCCAGAGGTCTCAAGCGTAATCCTCTATCACCTAAAATGAAATAAAGGTATTCTTAGAATGCATAGATATATATTTTAAAATGTATACTAAGGTACAATGGATAATGAAAAATAGTTACTTGGTTTCAATTATCCAAATCGATTTTAATAAGTATAAATTACATTTTATGGCCATACATTAAATAACGTATATAAGTTTGTTTCAATTTATTTAGTGAAAGCAATTTTTTAATACTTTATTTGTCTCTTATTGTTCCTTAATGTATTATCCGTATTATACACATAAAAGTATTATTGTAAATTGGGTTGCATAGAGTAAAACTCGCTACAGGTAAATTATATTTGGACCAATTAATGAAATAAAAGAATATAGAGACATTAAATTTAGATTAAAATCTGTAATTAATATTTAGTTTTGTTTTATAATAAATCACGATAAGAAATATGGTTTTAAAAACTGATACAAAGTACATGTTAATATGATATTTATATAGGCCAAGAAAAAAATAATACTAAATAAGTAATTGTTTTTTTTCACTATTGTTTGATAATGACAAACTGAAGTTGTCGAAACTATAGTTACAAGTGTAAATAAAAAGTGATACCAACAAAGTTAATTGTTTATTTATTTTGAATTTAAAAATAATACTATTATAAATTATAATATTTAAAATGTTATAATTAATATTAATTCAGTAATCATTATGTACTCGTAGTTTTTTCAATTTCAATGAATTTATTTTTGTTTACATTACGTTAAGATGTTAATCTTAACCTTCAACTTAATAGATTGAAAATTAAAAACTTAAAATAGGTGTTTTAGGGCATAAAGTTATTGCAATAATATAATTTGTGAAAATTAATAAATATCTTAACTCTTCTACAACTGTGTAAGCTAAGTTGCATATAGTGAAAGTACTTTGTTGATTTATAATATTAACATAAATGAGATACAGAAATTCAATTAAATTTTAATACAAAAACTAATTTTAATATCATAAAAAATAACGTTTTATATTAATAAATGAAGAAAAATGTTTCTGTAAGTTCATCTACTTTTAAATTGTCAATTTGATGTAATATAAAAAGTTATTCAATAAATTATTATTATTTTACTGAGTTCTTATGCTAAAATTAAATTGTTAAAGACATCGAAAGAGATTTAATTAACATTAAAATCCATACCATATTAACATTTATTTATTTTAGGTGTGTTAATAAAGTTGCATATATTACACACTTTCAAAAAATATTAATAAATTACACTTAATCCATTAATAACACTGTTGTATTCTTTCTTCACAGTTAATTTCTAATGCTTAGATATTATAGGTATAGTGCTAAACACTAATTATTGGACTGAATACTGACTTGTAATGCAATAAAATAATAAAACCTTTAATATGAGCACTAAGCATTAAGTTTTTTTAATAAAAAAGCAAGTCCTCAAATTTAAAAGATATATATACTTTGCAATGGATAAATTAAGTGATATTTAAAATTTTTGCATTTACCCTTTGCCAAATTTGGTATTGCTTTTCTGCCTTGTTCCAGTGCGCATTCCTTGAACTTTGGATCGCTTGCTCTGCATGGTGTTATATAGCTTGCTGCAAAATAATATTAAATTAAGATATAAAACATCGAAAACCAACGTGTTAAACATATAAATATAATAATGATATACACATAAGTTATTTTAATTTGAAATTATAATAAACAGTATTATTATAACATAATAATGAAATAAATTAGAGCTCTTTAAATAGTTGTTAAAATTATTAGTCACTAAACCTAGATCTGTAAGCTTTTAGTTAAATTTATAAGTATAAGTATAATTTTTTAAATAACCTACTATATAAAGTTGTAATAAAACAATACATTTTAGATTAATATTATAAAACAAAATTTAATGAAGAGAATGCCTGCAACCGTTACTACACTAAATTAAAAAATAATTATTTTTGGTTAAAACATAGTGAATTTTTCCAATTCAAAACTTGATTACAAATTTTATTAGCTATTTAAGTGGATCAATTATTCTTTCTTTCATATTTGTGGGTGTTGTATTATCGTCGTTTCAATTATTTGTACTAATGAATCAATAAAAATTATTAGTTTTTATTACATATACAAACAAACGATTGTTTACAAATAAATCAGTGGCTTTTAAAGAACCAATAATAAATGAACAATTCCATTTAAATGTGATATAGGCAATTAATGCAAAGAGAAAAGTTGTTTATAGTTAATTAATTAACACGTGCTGACCTTCAAAATGAAAGTTGGTGCAGCAAGTGCACTATAAGAAGGAATTTTATTTTATGCGAGCAGCCACAAAAATGTGGTTAAGTTATTGGATTGTTACAGAAAAAATTACGCTTAATCAACACTAAACAAAAAAAAAGATAAAATATATATATATATAATTAATAGCAAATTGTTTTAATGTCCACATTTTAAAGACACACGTGTTTCTTTTTTTAATACTGCACTTCAAATTTTAATTAAGAAACAAAACAACAGTTTAAAATGAAATATTATTTTACAAATCTCAAGCCTAATAATTTTACGATATTTTTCTAAAGCTGTAAAAACTGAATATAGATAAATAATTAATTTAGAATTATATCCTAATGATAAGAAAAACGAACGTATTTGAATAAAAAAATCTAAAAAATAAAAATCATAAATTAAAGAATACTTTAAATTGCTACATTAATAAATAATTAAATGTATTCTGAAGCTAAAATAAAATAGCATATTTTACAATATTAGTTTTTCAAAAAGAAATTCAAATTTCTTCAGAAAATGTTTTTATATTTTTAATCAGGTATTTATTTTAGATGTGTTAAACTGGTAACATTAGCAATTTAACAGACCTAAAATAAATATCTGATTAAAAATATAAAAACATTTTCTCAAGAAGTTTGAATTTCTTTTTGAAAAACTAATATTGTAAAATACAATATTTTAGTTTACCAATTAAACACATACGTGTTACCTAACATGAGACTTTACAGCATGGTAAGCATAAAATTCAACTTACGTAATCTTCTGGCTGCGTCGCTGGCAGCGATGGTAATAACAATAAACAATGCACACTTCCACATGTTGCAACCACAACTGATTCCGAGCATGGCCCGTCATTCACTTTTATAGATAGTTTACTGCCTTGAAGTCAGGTAGGCCACCAGTAGCCTAGCCGATAATCGTCTTAAGGCTCATTAAGGGGGTAATTAGGGGTAGAAACTCTCGGGGCTGATTTCAGTGAGCGCTAAGAGGGATTATTTTAATTATATTAGCAAGATAATGAGGGCATTACAGTAATGATAATTGGAATATAATTCGATAGTTACAGGTGAATATTAAGGTTATTATTTAGTATCGATTACAATCTAATTGGTAAAATATGTTCAAGAAGTTCTTAGTATTGGTATTGTTAATATTATTGTTCCTTATTTATTCATGAGCCATTTATTAAATATCAGAATTTAAATTTTATTTAAAATACTTGTAAGTATGGAGTTAATATGGTTTAGCAAATATTTTGGAAACGAATTATAATTTTGAGAGATAAACAATATATCTTCAATACCGGTGTGTACAAAGAATTATATACTTTGGATTCTCTAACAAGCTATGGGCTATATAAACTAGTAACTTTTAATACGCGAAAAGAGAATTGTATAGATAATATATTTACAAATATCGATTCAAGTAGAATAAACATTTATAAAACAGAAACTTTTCTCTCTGATCATTCCGGTATTTCGGCAACGGTATCATTTATTGAACACATAAATAATACTAAACTGCCTCCTTTTCGACCAATTACAGAAGAAGGCAAACATAAATTCTATAATGCAATTGATATTGTAGATTGTAGATCTATAATAAAATCATCATTTACTTTAAACAAGAAATGGGAAAATTTGCATAATGTATTAATTAGTAATATAAAATTATGTTTTCAAATTAAAACACCAAAAACAATGAATAAACAAATATTTTGGCTTAATTTGGAACTTAAAGACATGAGGGAAACACTACGTATTAAGTGATCTATATAAAAATTACCCTACAGACGAGCTAAGGTTAAAAAGAAATAACTTTCGCCAAAAATATGGATCATTAATTCAAAGTACAAGGAAACATGAAACCGAAAATTATATAAATAGAGCACATAACAAATCAAGAGCAATGTGGAAATTAATTGATTATGCCAGAAATAAAATTAAAAAATCAAATGACTGTAAAATTTCTTCTAATGAATTTAATAAATATTTCGTAAGTATCGCAAAATCATTAATAAATAACTTGCCCAAAGTCTATTTCAGCCATACGATAAAAATAGCAGAATCTCTAAAATTCGATTTTATCAAAACTACCCCTATACTTGTAAGATATGCAATCCTAAGTATAAAAAATAGTAAATGTAGGGATATTTATGCATTGTCCTTGTCCCATATAAAATGTATCATAAACCAAATAGTTTCACCTCTCACAAAGCTTATAAATGAGATAATAACAACTGGAATCTTTCCTGATGTCCTTAAATTTGCTAAAATTATACCAGTTTATAAGAGTGTACAAGATGTAAACAATTATAGACCAGTCTCAATCTTACCAATTCTATCAAAAGTAGTTGAAATAATTATGAAAAACAAAATAATGAAGTTTTTTGAAACAAATCGACTTTTTAACAAAAGTCAATTTGGTTTCAGACCTGAATTGTCAACATCAGATGCAATAATTGCTCTCAGTGAATGGATTATGAACGCTTTTGAAAACAAAAATGTGTCTATTGTATCCTTCATTGATTTGAACAAAGCATTCGACTGTGTCTCACATGACTTGCTTATTGAAAAACTGTATGCTTATAATTTTTTCCGGAAAAAGTATTAGTCTCATGAAATCGTATCTTACCAATAGATACCAATCAGTATATTATAAAAGTATAATGTCTAAACCTGAGAAGATAAACTATAGGGTACCAGAAGGGTCAATACTTGGACCTTTGTTGTTTTTAATATTTATAAATGACCTTCCTAATCAACCAAAAATTTCAAACACCATATTATTTGCTGATGACTGTACCGTTATAAATTCTGGTAAAACAGTAGAGAAAAGTATCGTGGTGAATGAGTCAACAATAGGTGCTGTAAGCACATGGGTTACAAAAAACAAATTGATTTTAAATAAAAATAAAACAATAATAATTAACTTTAGTTTTAAAAAAGGCACACCTAAAGGAACTCATTGTTTTCTCGGCTTTCATGTTGATTCATCGCTAAGTTGGGAGATCCTTGGAACCCACTTGGCAGCATCTCTTGCAAAAAATATTTTTTGCTTGCGGAGCCTAAAAGGTAGGGTCCCAGAAAACATAAGCAAAATGATTTATTTTAGTCTCATCGAATCACGGTTAAGATACGGTATACTAGCATGGGGTCATGTAGCATGTAGACACAGGATATTTCGACTACAACGGAAAGCTATTCGCATATTAGGTGATATTAAATACAGGGTCCTGCAACAGTGCGTCAGGCGTTCCTAGCGCCTTTCTCGTAAGAGATAGAAAAAAATGTTTCGTATAAAAATTTATTGATTTAAAAATCTCTATGCCGTAAAATTATTTTCAAATATACAGTGGGTCCCAATTTTGCGGTATAACAAAAGAAAACATTTTTTTAAATGGAACACCCTGTATATTCTTCCATTTTCTAATTTGGATAATATTTTGTAACTTGAACCTTTTTTTGGTTTTTAATTTCGATTTGGCATTTCCGAGTTATTGACGTTTTTCTGAAAAAAATGTAAAAAGCGGAGGTTCACAAAAAAAAATTATTCTGATGTTCTATTTAAAATTTAAGAAATTTTCTTTTTCCTATGGTTGGTCATAAGTACTGTTTAGGTACCAGTGTTAAAAATGTTCACTTTTGAGGAACCCTGCCTTTGTATCAGACACACCATTTTCTAAAATTTCAAATTGTCGTAACTCTTGTTTTTTAAATGGAATCATATATTTTTTTAAATTTTATATTATTCTGCATCTAATTTCCTACACAAAATATTAAGCATACCCTATACCTAAAATTGATATTTTTCAAGATATAAAAGGATTTATATTTCAAACGGTTCTTGAATACGAATTTGTTTTTGAATAGATAGCTATGACTATGAAAAAAATGCATCTGTCAATTAAACAATAAGTTTGGTATGTATGGTTGCATTGTACGTTACGATTATAACAATGCAATTTTTGAGAAGAATTAATTGATGTGATATATGCTACTGGATAAGGTGGAATTAATTGTTTGCAAGCCTAAAGAATTTATGCTCAGCGCTACCCAGATGGGCGAAAACAATTCTTTTTCTTATTATTCGATTAGATTAGAAAGAAATGCCAAACTTAGCAAATAATAATATGTCTAAATGCTGAGGCAAAATAACTAACAAAATGCAAGTAAGTGTCAATGTGAGATAAACAGAAACAGATAATACGATTCATTATTTTATTCCAAAGCCGGGAAAGATAACAAAATTATTTACTACAGTAAATGTTCAAAATGTCTTCAATTTTCATTTAGGCACAAATTAATTCGCCACTGAAAAGACCTTTCCACAATTCGTTGATGCATATTCATTGGTGCTGTTGGTGGTTCCTTAAAAAACAATCTAGCAGGCCATTTGGTGGGTCCATTCCTACCAATCCACTGGTTGGGAAAAATCAAATGCCCTCACGTCTTGCGAAAATTGAACAGGTGCTCCGTCTTGTTAAAACCATACCCTGTTTCTTGTTAGTTAGGGTATATTAGCTAACGTTCCGGGTAATTCAATTCAGGAAGTGCAAATACATAGGCCTATTGAGATGGCCCTCGAAGAAATGTGGACCTACTATATGGTTTCCAAAAATTCCGCCCCAGACATTCAAAGACCGTCGATGCTGATGATCAACTTGTCTCATAACATGCGGATTATCAGTTGAATACTAGTGAAAATTGCCTGTTGACAGATGCGTTGTTATGGGATGTCCTGAATTTCCTGTCTTCCCCAGATACAAAATACGGAACGAAATTGAAAATCAGTATTACTCAGTTCTTGATGTAGCTGATTATGGTATGCATGATATCGATTTTTCTTCAGAATGCTTTGTACTGACTTCTCGTTTATGCCAGTTCCTTCACCAATGTCTTTTTTGTTTACGTTGGGATGCTCAGTTGCTGTTAATAGCACTGAAAGTTGGTTTTCCTCGTTGATAATAGGCTTTCTTCTTTCTCATTTTTTGTAATTCACAATTCCCATTTCAATAAATCTATTGAGTAAGTTCCTAAAACATTTCTTCTCCGTTCGCCCTTTTCGAAATCCATGATGATAATTTGCTGTCTACTTATACCCCGAAACGGAGAGAATCACTTTGCAGCAAATATCAGAGATATTTACATGTCAAACTAATTGTTTAATTGACAGATGCATATTTTCAGTCATGGCTATCTATTCAAAAACAAATTCGTATTTAAGGACCGTTTGAAATATACATTCTTTTATATCTTTAAAAATATCACTTTTAGGTATAGGGTATGCTTAATATTTTTTGTAGGAAATTAGATGCAGAATAATATAAAATTTAAAAAAATATATGATTCCATTAAAAAAAAAGAGTTACGACATTTTGAAATTTTAGAAAATGGCGTGTCTGATTCAAAGGCAGGGTTCCTCCAAAGTGAAAATTTTTAACACTGGTACATAAACAGTACTTATGACCAACCATAGGAAAAAGAAAAATTCTTAAATTTTAAATAGAACATCAGAATAATGTTTTTTGTGAACCTCCGCTTTTTACATTTTTTTCAGAAAAACGTCAATAACTCGGAAATGCCATATCGAAATTAAAAACCAGAAAAAGGTTCAAGTTATAAAATATTATCCAAATTAGAAAATGAAAAAATATACAGGGTGTTCCATTTAAAAAAATGTTTACTTTTGTTATACCGAAAAATTGGGACACCCTGTATATTTGAAAATAATTTTACGGCATAGAGATTTTTAAATCAATAAATTTTTATACGAAACATTTTTTTCTATCTCTTACGAGAAAGGCGCTAGGAAAGCCTGACGCACTGTTGCAGAACCCTGTATAGAGATGATTATAGGCCAGTTTTTATTCGTCTTGGAATCTTAACGTTGTCATCTCTTTTTATTCTAAACCCAGACAAATATACCAGTCTTGCACATTGCCACTATACTAGATACAAAAGCCATAAATATCAAAAGAAAATAAGACTATTAAGATCATGTATAGTAAAAATTATTTAGCGATAAAATTTTACAATTAATTACCGGATACATGGAAGCAGTTACCTTTAAAACAATTTAAGGAAACGGTTTCAAAAGTATTATTAAAACACGCGTTTTATACAGTCGAGGAATTCATGTTAAGTAATTTTAAGTAATATTTCAAATATTTAACTTTAAAGACATTTTAACGTGTTATTAGTATTGTCCATATTTTACATTTTAACTATATTTTAATTATTTATTATTTTTAAGATTGTATTGTATGTTATTTGAAATTCAATTTAAAAATTTTATTATGAGTTTTGTTTTAATGTTTAACTATTTTATTTATTTATGTGTTTTTATGTTTTAGTACCGACTCTACTGTTTTTATTTATTAATTTATCAAATTATTTACTTTTTTAATGATTATAACTTATTTTATTCTATTAATGTGCATATAATTGGGTTTAATATGGAACATGGATTGTAATTACCTTATGGTACTCACCGGGTGGAAAACTAGTATGATTTTGCTTTATTTTTAACAATATATTTTATTTTTTTAATGTTTTTGTAATTGTATGTATATATGTATTAATCTAGTGTATGTATGTATATATGTATTAATCTAGTATTGCGTTATTGTATTTCTATATGTTAATTTATACTCAATGATCATTTTTTGTATTATCTGGATATGGTGACTTGTGTAAAACATTATTGTTTAAGAATCAATAAACTACTTACTTACTTACTATAATCTGCGCGAAACAATCAAATATATAATAAATTACAAATTGATAAAATTCAACCTAAAATAATAGAAATAGAAATACTTTCTTATTATGAAAATACTTTTTAACTTTATAGTTTCAGCAAATTAAGTGCCATTACCAATACATATATTTCTTTTAAAATTAAGCGAAAATACATGTTATTAACAAAACTGTTACTATAATTTGAATTGAAGGGACTCGGGCGGAGATAATTTTTTCGATTCAATTAATGTTTAAGAGTTTTATTGAGTAAAGTAAAACACTAATGTTTTTCCATAAGTTTATTCTCAGCCGCCCAACTAATTAATTTTAACTTAGAAAATTTTCGATCTAAACACCTTTCAGGTGACTAAAAATAAATTTATGCAAAAAAAACAAGTGTTTTACTTTATCCAAAATGAAAATATAGTTCCATCACGTCTAAGAGTCTAAGAGTTCATAATTTGGTTTGTATTTGCGTTATTAATTAAAATTTAAAAAAATTGACAATATACCAATGTTCGATAAAAAACGCCCAACGCCATAACTTTGTTATTTATTAACCGATTTGAATGAACTAAAAAATAAATTGAATGACCGTTTAAATACCACAAAATGATATTAATTTTCTAAATTAACTTTATTCCTACTTTTTTTTATAATAACAACCGAGATATATTTATTTGAAAAAGTTGACACTTTATACTTAAGAAAAAGCTAGTTGATATAATATAATAACTTTATTCACGGGATTCACCCTATGTACATTAGAAAAAAACCAAAATAAATAAACATTGAGAGAAATAAATAAATAAAAATAAAATAACATACTCATCTAAACTACTAAACAACAATTAAAAATAAATAGTAATAAACAAAAGTAAATAAATAACATTATTTTATACATAGGCGCAGAAGAATCGATTTAAAATCAAAAAGGCTTCTAGAAAATAAATTAAAATTTTTATTAGATAAGAAGTAATTTGCAGTTCTCAATACACGTGAAATTGGTGTACTATACCCATAGTTGGTCCTATGAAATTTAATATTAAAAACGCGAATGCTACGTGTTTCTGCCCCACTTTGTTGAAATCGAAAAGTAATTAACTGTAAAATATTGGAGCAATCTATGAAATTGTTAGTAATTGTAAATAAAAATATCATATCTGAATTTATACGCCGGTGCTCCAAAGACATTATATTTAGGGAAATTGATAGAGCGGTATAGTCCAAACTTACACGTGAAAATGTAACTTATACGCTGCTATCCGTAAAAATTTGTTTTGCACCCTATTAATAATCGTAATTAAGTATTTCTGGTGAGGGCTCCATACTACAGAAGCATATTCTAAACGTGACCGCACCAACGAACAGTATAAATGTTTTATTCCATCCACTGAGAAATCTTTCCCAATTCTTGAAATGAATCCTAAAAGTTTTAAAGCTTGATTTGTTATCATTTTAATGTGAGTCACGAACGATACTTTATAATCAAATAATACTCCAAGGTCTTTTATTTCAGGAACCACCTCTAATACCATATCATTAATAGAATAAATTATGTTGGGTGTAATATTGCTTCTGCGGAAAGATATAACTTTACATTTATTAATATTTAAATGCAAATCATTTTGGACACACCAGCTAGAAAAGTTATCTAAATCAGTTTGTAGCTCCTTACAATCATTTACTGAATCAATTATTTTGAAGACCTTCAAATCATCCGCATACAATAACATATTGTATTGTTTAATTATAAGTTGAATATTATTTATATAAACATTAAACAGTATGGGGCCAATATGCGATCCTTGGGGGACCCACGATGTTACTAAAATTTCTTTGGATACACAATTGCCGATTTATACATATTGCCTACGATTTGTAAGATAACTATTAATCCAGTGAATTACAGTATTGTTACAACCCAGTATGTCTAATTTATGTAACAATATATGATGAGGTAATCTATCAAATGCCTTGGAGAAATCGGTATAAACAGCATCTACGGGTTTACGATTCTCCAAAGCTTGAAGCAAATACTGCTCAAACAAAATTAAGTTGGTAGTTGTAGAGCGGCCCCTGTGAAAACCGTGCTGTTTATCTACAATAACTGATTTAAACAACCATATCAGCTGATCGAGGGTACAGTCCTGTAATTCCGGAATTGCAGATTGCAAACATACCCCACGATAATTGGTAATATCACATCTATTTCCAGAATTGAAAATAGGTGAAATATAATATTCCTTCCAAACATCTGGAACAGTTTTCTCAACAAGTGATCTTTGAAATAATAAGGTCAAGGGTTGTGTTATGGTAAATATGCAGTTAATTAAAAAAATAATTCGGAATCATATCAGGTCCACAGGTTGTAGTTGGTTTTAAATCAGATATGGCATTAAATATTTGAGTAATATCGACCTGAAATTTAAAACACGAATCTACAGTTTTATGCGGTAGGAACTTGTAATTAGGAACCATATTATATGTATATACTGTTGAAAAATGATTAGCAAATAAATTTGTTATTTCATTAGAATCAGAGCTGTTCTTATCTAACAAAAACATATTAACGGGAAACCCTTTTGTTTTTCTGGACTCATTAACAAAGTTCCAAAAAGAAGCACTGTTGATTCGCAAAATATCCTCAACATATTTAATATAATCCCTATATAATAATTCATTAAGTGTTTTACATTTTACATTTTGAACGAAGGTCACTAAACTGAATATAATGTACATAATCATTCGTGCTTTTGTATTTTTTATGTGCAATTTTCTTTAGTTTCAACAAATTGATAAGCTCTGTATTGAACCATTTAGGATATTTGAGATTATAAATTAATTTCATTGGGACATGCAAATTAATAATATAATATAGAATATCATAAAAACGCCTAACAGCCTCGTTAATGTCACAGCAATTATTAAAAATAACTTGCCAATTAACACTAGCCAGATATGAATTTATTTCTGGATAATTCGCCTTACTAAAATCGTAGCGCTGTATATCACAAACGTGGTTATCACAAATAAAATCACTTTGAAGAGAAATTACATAGGAAAAGTGATGCTTAGATATATCATGTAACAGATCAGTAGCACTTTCAACCTTTGCCATTTCATTACTCCCAAAGACAAGATCGAGAAAAACTCCGTTTTGATTTGGATAATTATTAATTTGAGCAAGATTGAGACAGCCAATACTATCTTTTTCACTTAAAGCACTCGACATAACAACACCAAAAATCGTCTTTCGACCATTTATCGTTTGGAATATTGTAATCTCCACATATAACAATTTGGTCCGGCATAATTTTTTCATCCAGAAAATTAAGAGTATCGCAATGTGATATGGTCGAGCCGCCGAAAGCTGACTGTGACTCATTAATTTTCGTACTAATAATTGTAAAGCAATTAATATCCATCTCGTTTCAGAATGAAATGAAAGAGGAAACGTTTGTCTGCATATAAAAGAACAGGGAACGTAAAACGTACGTCCTAGCTCGCACTTACGAATTATTTTCATTGTTTTGACATACAAACATAACCGTGTTTACATTTTCTCTTTATTGTTTCTATCGAATTAATAAATAATTTAAATATTCATCATGCTGAAAAATAAATCACTAAGAAGTCAGACCCAATATATGCTGATAAATGTGTTTACTTATTTTGAACGTAATTATCCAAATGAAATAACAATTAATACTGAGGTAAGTTTCAAATATTAATATTGAGGTTATTAAACATTCTGAACTGGAACTAATTATATTTAGAGAACTGCAGAAGCTTGTGGTGTCAGTGTAAGTACAGTAATGCATACTAGACATCGTTTTAGTGCTGCTAAAGCTGCGGGTACTTCAGTTATTCTAACACCACAAAAGAATCGACAACGCAAGAAAAGCTTCTCAGTTGATGTACCAAATTACATTAAAGATGCAGTAAAGCGTGAAAATAATGAAATGCATAGTAAATGTAAGTTTTAATATCTATTTATAAGAAATAATAATTATATGTGTCATTTTAATACTTAACATCAACACAGTTAATATAAAGTGCCATACAACTATAACATATTTTTAATATCATACATTTCAGTGTTACCAGTAACAATAAAAAGTGTTCCAAATAAATTAAAAGAAGATAATATCTTCGAATTCAAAAAGATCAGTCTGCGTTCACTTATGACTTCAATTGGATTCAAATTTAAGATTGATGATGAGAGAAGAGGACTTTTTGAACAATCGCATGTTGCTGCAGCACGTGCCAAATTTTTATGGGAATATTTCACAAATAAAAAGGAACTGTTATTTAATTCTTGAATGATGTCGGCGTTAACTTGGTGGTACATTTTAATAAGATAATTAAAACACTTTAACTTTGTTTTACCACATAAAATATTTATTGCTGTGACTATAGTTTCGAACATTCACTGTTCATTATCAAACATAAAGTACTTAAAAATTAATTAACAGGTGTTATTTATATGCCTTCGAAAAGAGGAGAGTACATCAGGTCAGTCTGGTCATTAAGAAGGGAAAAACCGGGATTAATTTTGGCTTTATGAATTTCTAGCGCTTCCAGTAAATCCAT